>OZ026530.1:27686107-28286107 GCA_964019695.1 Loripinus fragilis | reverse complement strand
TTAAAAAATCGTGTTGTCTGAAACCAGAAGGCCTAGAGCCTTGATAGTTGGCATGTAGCATCACCTAGTGGACCTCTACCAAGTTTGTTCAAATAGTAACCCTGGGACCAAGAATTATACCGCCCCGGGGTCACATGTTTTACAAAGGCTTATATAGAGAAAATGTGAAAAAATCTTCTTGACTGAAACCACAGGGCCTAGAGCCGTGATATTTGATAAATACATAGCCCCAGATAAGGCTGCGTATTGTGTATTTATGCAATTGCTTGGACCTGAAAACGCAATTAAATTAATTTCTGTGCGTAAAAAACGCAATAAAAAATCCTTGATACTCAATTCCGAACCTTTTCATAGCATATGACACTTTGCGATTGCCGATTTTGCATACAACACAGGCAATTGTTGGGTATAAATTTATACACGACGTGGTGCCAAATCTAGTATATTAAATTGTAAACCAGTCCAGGAACATTCTTTTCGCTGTTTAGCTGTACCCAATATTTACACAATTACTACATTTGTCTGACTTTATGATAACAATGGTGAAACGTGGGCGAAAAAGCCCCAGAGCAATGGAATAATATTGTCTCGTAACTTAACTTTAAAATTACATTGAAGGTTTGAAGAATCATAGATGACTTGATTTTGATAAATACATTGGATTTTTGAAATAAGTCGGAAAAAGCACCTGGTCTCGGGTCTCAGATATACTAAAGCAGTAAAACAAAACTGACTTGTGCTCTATTTCTTTCTTAGTGTTACCTCATATAAAAGCAGTATTGTCAGTGGGCTTTCTGAAAGTGAAACCGAAAGTAAACAACAACAAAAATCAGGACAAACTAGGTCAGGTTTCATTGCTTATTTGCTTTCAGATGGATACTCAATACAAAAACTTGAAATACCCAATTTAAAATTTGAAATACCCAGTTAAGCTAGAAAGAGGTGGGTAAATACCCAATTGCTTCCAAGCCTTATCTGGAGCTATGGTATGTAGCATCACCTAGTGGACCTCTACCAAGTTTGTTCAAATAATGCCCCTGGGGTCAAAAATGGCCCCACCCTGGGGGTCACATCTTTTACATAGACTTAATATAGGGAAAACGTGAAAAAATCTTCTTGTCTGAAACCACAGGGCCTAGAGCCTTGATATTTGGTATGTAGCATCATCTAGTGGATCTCTACCAAGTTTATTCAAATAATGCCCCTGGGGCCAAAAAAGGCCCTCCCTAGGGGTCGCATAAAATTAATATATATGACTGGTGCACATAGTACAGACTGGTGAGCGACTCAGGGCCACTACAGCCCTCTTGTTCTAATAATCTGGAAAAATGAATGATTCCTTCAAAAATAGAGAGAACATTCCAAATTTGAAATTTCATTACGTCTGTGCATGAGAATTAAACGAATGTTCAACAAGTCTGACACCCCCTTAAATTTGAAATTGTTTATTTTTTGAAGGCATACTTTAGATTTTAGAATTTTAATATCTAAAGGTCAGGATTATCATGATAATGAAAGATAAGTTTTCACACATAAGTCTCACACCCCCTTAAATTTGAAATTGTTGATATTATGTAGGCATACTGTAGAGTTTAGAATTTTAATTTCTAAAGATCAGGATTATGAAAGTTTTATGGTTTCATCTTTGGGTTTTTTTTTCTGGCTAGTACCAGGAGTTCTTTCTTCAGGAAAAGGATTAATATGTATTTCTATTTCTACAAAGATCATTTATTAACTCTGCCCACTAGTGTCATCTGCAAACAGTTTGGACCTAGATCAGGCCCGACAAAATGTTGGGCCTGATCTGGATCAAAACTGTTTGACACTGATGACAGGCCTTAAGTTAAGAGTGTGTACCCAAAAAATTAATTTTCTTATTTCTCAACCAAAACATATTGTGGGTACTCAAAAGAACAGTCCCAATGAGCACACAAACATATGCTAAAACTGATAGGTAAGAAAAAAAATATCCTCAAAAATTTCGCTTATCTTAACCTATGACTGAAAGAAAAAAAAACATGTTAAATTTCCCAGTAGGCAGAGTCAGAGTTAACATGACTGACAAAAAAAAAACACTTTGTCTTTTCAGGGTACATGGTTTGAAGTCTGGCAAGACTCTAAAAGAGTTCACAGGTCACACATCGTTTGTGAATGATGCAGTATTTACACAAGATGGACATCATGTTATCAGGTAGATCTAATTTGAGCCTCAATGTGAAAAGACCTAACTTTTGTTTGTTTTGTTGCTTTACGTCCCAAGTCAACAGCTATGGTCATGGCGGGACGGTCAGTTCACCGAAAGATCACTTTTTTTCCTGGGCAAGCTTGAACAAGCAGTTAACCAGTACTTGGTGCACATACCTTTGCTTGTAAATGACAACAACCCTTCTTGAATGATTCAGCGGAAGGAAGGAGAATGGGCATAGAAATTATTTCATGATCAGTCTCCTCGAAAGTATGGGACCGGGCCGGGATCTAACTCGCGACCCCTGGATCTGCAGTCAGAATCGCATCTGTTGCCAGACACATTACCGACTGCGCTTTTTGCATGCCAACAACAAAGGCACAGACCAGCCTGTACTACTGCCTATCTGGAGTAGGGTTCGCACAGGCTTGAAAAGTTCTTGAATTTAGAGGGCTTTCTTGAAAATCCTTGAAAATTAAATCAGCCTTGAAAAGTAAATGTCTCTATTATCTCAGTCTGGCATTTATGAAGTAGAATTTTAACAGATCAGTATTTTTGTAAACTTTTAGTCCTTGAAAACATTAGGAATATCTTAGAGAAGTCCTTGAAAAGTCCTTGAATTTTACACAATCTTGCCCGTATGAACCCTGGTATAGTAGTCAACATTGCTCCAAGCAAAAGTTAACTGGGCCGCATAGCGCAGTGGGTAACCTGCCTGGCTACAGATACGTGTCTGATTGCAGATCTAGGGGTCGAGAGTTTGATCTCAGTCCGTCCCATACTTTTGTGGAGATTGATCATGAAATAATTTCTACTGTCATTCTCCTCCTTTCCGCTGAATCATTCAAGAAGGGTTGTTGTCAGTTACAAGCAAGAGTAGACTAATTTACTTAAACTGATATCTTTAGTAATGGACTCTAGCTTTTCCGAAGTAGAATTTTATTGTGTAAATCAGTATTTTTCATTAGTTTACAGTCCTTGAAAATAGTAGGAAAGTCTTTTAGAAGTCCTTGAAAAGTCATTGAATTTAACATAAACTTGCTGTATGAATCTTGATCCAAGATATAGAGTTTATTAACCATTCTATTTAAAATATAGGATTTATAAACCTTGGGAGGTGAAAAATCCGATAAAGAAACGAGTGCGCTAGCACGAGTTTCTTTATATGATTTTTCACCTCCCAAGGTTTATGAATCCCATATTTTTAATAGAATGATTCAATAAACTGTATATTACATGTATTCTGCTTGGCTCAAGTCAAGAAAATACTACGGTATGATATGTGGCAAAACAAGCTGGAACTTGACATGTCTAATTCTGACCTGAGTAGTAATACATCAGCTTTTCCAAGGTGAAAAAATTGAGTCCACCATTTTGGAAATCTTCATCGAATGCACCTCAGAATTTCAAACGTGTGTAACTTTATTATTAGTGAACGAAAACATAAAGTGTGGGTAGTCATTTTCTTAGTTAGATCGTAACGAACATTTTGGTACTAAATTTATTGTGCTTTTCTAGAATTTTTCGTTTTTGTACCTCTATCCTCCAGTTTCAGTGTTGGAAGACAGAAACGTTATGCAACATCATCGCATGTGTAAATGACGTTATTTGTTAATTTATGTGACGTCATAAGTGCAGAGAAGCGTTATGTTTGTTAAACAAAAATGAATATGGCATACGGTCCATCTCATCGATGCCTTGGGTCAAATATGTTCAGGAAAAGCAGTTCCGGCTGAAGAGATTTATTTCCATAAGGGAAATAAATCCTTCTAAACAAAAACAAAATTTGTTTGATAAATCATGGAATTTCTCCGTCAAACATGTAATATAAAAGTGTATTGGGGCATGAGCCACAACATGAGAAAACCTGTTAATATTAACATATGCAGGCGAAATTGCTTGATTTTACTTAAAGGTGTTCTTTTGAGTGTCACTGAATAAAATTACTCAAGTTGTTCAGTAGGTTGACAAAGAGAATTACTGCGTAAAATAACTAAAGATGATCTGACAATGGGATGCCAAAGAAAACTAATGAATATAATTACTTAACTGTTAACAAATTTACTATGACTTTTTCATTTTGGCCAGTTTTTATCATATGTGTTGTTATGTGTACATGAACCTAGTGCAAGTAACTTGAAATTTGCTGCTGAACATCAATTTTAGTTCTGTTGGAACACAAACTTTAGTCTTAGTGCTGTTTAGAGTAAATTACTACTGTCGTTCCAACCAAGAGTGACAGTGACGTAATATTTGTTTACATTAAGTAAAACATTGACTTGTACACTCAACTTGAGCTAATGCGAATCAATAGTCACTTGTGTATCAATCCTATCCTGCGGATAGGATTAATACACAAGTGACCTATTGATTGTAAGTATCTGATATAGCTTTCTTTTAAACAAAACATGACATCTCTGTCACTCTTGGCTGACAGTACAGTAGTACTATATCTTTAGTAGAGTGCTTTTCAAAATAGCTTTGGCCAATAAATTACGGTGTACATATGCATATGGGGGAAGGTACTTGGTGAATTTTGGCTAGTTTCTCATGGAGGAGGCCAAATCATTGGATCACCCATGCCGCTTCGCGTCTCGGGTGATCCGATGGTATGACCTCAGCCACTCGACATGATACAGTACGCCAGATCAAGTTAGTGTTATAATAATGTGTTTGTCTTTGACAGTGCAAGTTCAGATGGAACCATCAAGTTATGGAACTTTAAGACCCAGGAATGTCAGTCAACATTTAAATCCTTAGGAGGTCAGACTGGCACTGATATCACAGTGAACAGTATACATCCGTTACCAAGAAATGCTGAACAGTTTGTAGTGTGTAACAGATCTAATACAATAGTTATTATCAACATGCAGGGACAGGTAGGTTAGCTTGTTTCTGTTTTTCATTAATTTAAAAAGGCAGGGTACAAAAATATTTAAATATTGCACTTGTCCTGCAGGATGAGTGACTTTTTTCACTAGTCCTGCAAACACATACACTTGTCCTTTAAAAGCGTATGCAATAAAGAACATAAGGAATTATATGCAGGGCCTTATCTGTCCATCTCTAGGGGCTGAATCTCGGCCCCATTCCCAATCAAAAATAGCCACATTTTTTCCCAATACCATGTCTGATTTTCCCAATTAAGAAAAGTAAAAAAAAAAAAAAAAAATTAATTTTTTTTTTTAGAGACCACTACTACTTATGAAAAACACTGAGCCATATCAGAGTGATACTTAAACACTAGTGCTTAAGTGGTATGCTTGGCATAATACAACTTGATTTTAAGTATATATTTCGCTACCCTTGTAATGTTCTATGGCGTTAATTTCTCCGAATTTTGATGTTAAGTCGATCTTTTTTTCCCAATTTTGGCCAGGGGCCTTTTCCCAAAATTGCTGGAAAAGGCCCTGATATGTAATATGACTTCCTCGAGTAATTCTTTCCTAAGCACTCGTCCTACAGGACGAGTGCTTTGGAAAGAATTGCTCATCCTTTCTAGATTTCACTCTTAATAACCAGCGGGCAAGTGGAATTTTTGTCCCCTGAAAGGGTATACCCTGATCTATAACAACAAAGACCCTTCAACTTCAAAGGTCATTAAAGACGCCAACTGATTTTAAGTCTCATATTAGCCCGACTAGGTAGCTGCAAAAGCTAACATTCTGGCTACACTGGATAGCTGCAAATGCCAATTTTAAAGAGACCAAAAAGTAGCATGCATCTCATGAGGAACCGCTGCGGTGTACTGGATAAGTCACTCACCTTGTAAACCAGGGGTCGCACTTTCTGATTCATGGCTTCACCAGTCTGTCGGATGAGACTTTAAGCCGTGGTTCCGTCTCCATATGACCTTAGCTGCTGGTGGGACGTAAAACATAACAACAACATCTCCTCATGAGAAAACAGGTCTTCAGGGTTTGCAACCAGCTATGGGCAGAAATTAGCTGAATTATTGAAATTTTACATGTTGCAAATTACTAGCAGGCAAAGAGTCAATGTTATATAGATATGTTGCTGCAGCTGCCTTGGTGGCCATCTTGTATGTTTCAAAATTTACATTGAATGACAGAAAGGGTAAACCAACCTTTGAAACTCACTACTAGGTCAAAAAGATTTTCTACCCGACTGGAATATGCCCAAATAAAAAAAATTAGTGAGTTTCAGGTAACGGGTCTGAACATTTTAGGTATACGTTTTTTTTCCGGAAAATTATATTATTTTATGCATTTTGAAAGGCATTTCGCCTTTCAAAATGCATAAAATAATAGTTTCCAGAAAACTTGAAAAAAATTCTAGGTTTCACCAGTAACTTTAGGTAGAGTCGGGTTACCCTAAACACAGGTATTTTTTTTATTTGGCCTATTTCATATTCATATTGGGCCAAAGCATGATATAATCATTTTGAAACTATCACATATGGGCAAAACATTTTCAAAATGCCCATGCTGACACTTACAGTGGAGCTAGAGGTCTAAATTAAATGAATCCTTATCTGCAAGGGTGAAAGTTTCCATGATTAATCCTGAATTCAGGATTTTGAAAATGCTGAATTAGCAAGATTATAGTAGCTTCTCTGATTAATTTTTAGATTATCTAAACACAATTAACCATTTAAACATGAAATTATTCATTTTTATAGGCATCCGCAAGGTTTAAAAACGTTAATTTCTAAAGTATAGGATTGTGGAAATTTTGAACTTTCCCACTCATGAATATACATGCTTGCTTTGTGTATGCAGATAGTGAAGCTCTGGCTAGTCTCTGCTTATGCACAGGCTCACCTGAGCCATTTAAGAGATAAATTCAATTTTTGGAATGTTCATGGAATCATGAATACTTCGGGTCTCTTGCAAAGTAAGTGAAGCCCATTGCTTCAGGTTAACTTTGCAAGAGACCTGAAGTATTCATGATTCCATGAACCTTCCAAAAATTTAATTTATTGCTTATATTTACATTTTATTATACTAATATATAGAAATTATATATAATTTAGGAGATAATACAATTTTGTATTTAATATTTAATCGTATTCATGGTTTTGTTGGAGTGCAAAATGGAAAAGCGGAACAGCCAGTATGAACACAGACAGCCAATGGAGCAAACAAGAGGCTTGTTTTGCATGTGCACCTTAGGTGTGGCTCGTTGTCAATCACAACACTAGTGTATCATCTGGCGAATGAATTCGATGTTCGAAGCTCATTGCACGGACAAGTGAGCTTGGCAGCTGTCAATCAAATGTTCTGCCCTTCATGAAGCTATGAACGGTCGCAAAATTCTAAAGATTCATTAAAGGCATGCTTTGAAAATGTAAATATTATTGCTTGACAATATGATAAGTACAAAAATAAATGGGATATTCATAATTACCAAAAAATTTATGTACTTGCTATTTTGCTTTCAGATTGTGAGAAGTTTCTCCAGTGGTAAAAGAGAAGGTGGTGACTTCATGTGTGCCACATTGTCTCCTAGGGGAGAATGGATCTATTGTGTTGGTGAAGATATGGTCTTGTACTGTTTCAGTATTACTACGGGCAAACTTGAGAGAACTGTCACGGTAAGTCAGGGTTTTTTTTAAGTGCGGATCCATTGGCCCTGGCCAGTAATTTTCATCTTGGGCCAGTTGAATCATGCTGTAGCAGGTCCGCCAGGCGGCAGGCCAGTTTAATTTTGCGGCTGAGAAGTGAATCAAAAGTCAATGTGTTTTTTTCGACTGAAAACATCCGCTTGATGGTTTAAAAAAGCTGTTTCTATCAAATGTACGTTAAGCACTCACCTAAATTTTAGTAAATGATGCTTGTCCTTGTCCAATCCGAATGCTCTGTAGAGGGGTCCTCTTGTAGAGCTTTATTATGATGATCTGTATCCTTAAATTGATTCATGAATTTGCACACGGAAAAAAGACGCTAGAGGGTGCACTTTAGGTGCGCCGTAAACAATCTAAAATTAGTTTGTATAACTACCATTATCACCTTAATTTTAGTAAATAATGCTTCATTTAGAGAACGTATAACAAGATCTGTAGCTGAACAGTACTAAAAGTATATACATTTTTTTATACTTTTGTATACTTCAAACACTGAATTTGTTTAACCTATTTACATTGTTTTCACTAACTGTATTCGAGTCTAATGCTCATGTGCCCCAAGAATTTTCTCTGTGTAATTCTTGGGGCAATTTTGGATAAACGTAATGATTGAAGAAAACCTCCTTGGTGTTCCACCTCCCCATCTGCAGTTTCCGGCAGAATTCCAGCATCCATGGCTAAAGTAGCCCCAGAAGGGCGAAATGATTTAGCTCTAAACCCACAATCACTTAATCCAGCCAATGAAATTCTTTCTTCCAATATATGACCTATGGTGTCCGATTTTAATGCCTTGTATGGCTGTTTCAATGAAAAGTGGCTTGGTATCACACGGTCCCATGTCTTTTTTTCTGTCAATGTAGTCTTTCAGACATTTCACTGGGTCTAAATTACAGTTGGTATTTGGTGGAATATTCACTTCAAAACCTGACCATGTTGAGTCACTTTTAATTCTCCAAAAATGAATTGTCACTGAACAATCTTCACAAAAATCAATATTGTCTAGAGTTAACACTATTAGAGACGTATTCAAGTCCTCAGAACAACTACTTATGACTCCTTTTGGGGCTAAATCAGACAGCTTCGTCATACACATTAATGCTGTAAGTGTTACTGTCTTTAATCTTAGTCGTTTCAACAAAAGTCCAGAATTTTCACCCCACTGTTCAAACAGTTTAATAAATGGCTCTACTGGCATAGGTTTAGAACTCCTCATTAGAGTAAAAGTTTGTGTTTTTATCAAACCTGACACCAAGCGTGTAATGTCTGTATTATGTGAAGGAGATGTTTTCTCTAACACTTCAAATAAGCACGCAATGGCTGACTTTAGAATTGATTCAGGTCTCTGTGACGAATTAGCTAATTGACACAAAAATTCTGACAATACACTATAATTGTGTACATTTGAGAAGTCTTTTTCCTTTTGTTTACAAAATTGTACATGTTTGTCAAAATAAACAATGTAGAATCTGCTAAGCTATTAACTGTTCTTGTAGCAGCATGTTTAGTCCAACCGAGACACCTTAATCTAGACCTCCTTAAACCCTCCAGGGGTAAATTTCCCAGGCCCTGTTCTTTAAGGGCTCTACTCTTAGTCCTATCGCGAGCACTGTTCTGTTTGATATTGGAAGTTTGACAGGTGTGTCTACCAACATTGTTTAAAGTTACTAACACCATATTTGTCCTGGCCAATAAGGCCAATAAGGCACTATAACCGTGGCGTAGGCCTTCTGACTTTGTATCAAGTTCAACACTTTGTTTAGGAGCGTGAATGGGGGATTATCATAATGGTTCATACTTCCCCAGTCCTGTTGTGCAAGCACCCACCCCCCCGAAGTCAGTGGATCCCAAAATATGGAAATGTAACACTTCATTTGGGTTGTTATCATTGACGCTAACCGATCCACGTGATGTGGTCCCCAATATTGATCTATCATTTGAAATAACCTTGGGTGAAGCATCCACTTGTATGTCCAACCGAGCCTGGATAATTAATTTTCCGGACACGAACCTGGCCTTAAAAGTAATTTTCAAGTCTATTGCCAGAATGTGAATGGCTCTTGCTTCCGAGGCCAAGTCTTTCTGGCCCCCCCCCCCCCCCCCCCCCATATGCTCTAGAAATGCTACTGTAGTTACGTTTTCTGACAACTCTTGTGATCACTGGTACAATGTATGCATAGTCTGATCAGTCTCCACTGTTTGTGCATTATATCCTGATTCGCAAACAGCGGAGACACTCATATTAGCATGTATATTCATGTGCCATTAATCCGAGCCTTCTCTGATGTTTAAGTGGCTTTTACATATATTGATATTTGCCACTAACATCAGAGAAACTCCTATTACAAAAATCCAGAATTTTCTTCACGTATCAAAAATTGAGTATTTTTACCAAAAATATTGACAGATGAATGATGTATTCATTAGATAACTGCTTAAAATGATAAAACTATTGAACATACAACTGAAAAATAAAAGAAGTTTCGCTTTTTAAGTGATTAATGGGAAGTGATGGGTAATGAATACAGCTTAATCACCAACTATATGTGTACAGAAGGTAGGCTACAATAGGTGTGGATAATTTCCATCTTTGTAAAATTTAAATGAAAAATATCATTTTATTTTAGAGATTAATCATAACTCGACTCTGTTTTAACGTTTTATGTCACCGATCTTTCAGTATGTGCATGGCGATTTATGTAAGCATTTAGGAATAGATTCATTTGATCGGTACTCGAATCTATTCCTAAATGCATACATAAATCGCCTTGCACATACTGAATACTTAAACATGATT
Source organism: Loripinus fragilis (assembly GCA_964019695.1). Classification (NCBI taxonomy): domain Eukaryota; kingdom Metazoa; phylum Mollusca; class Bivalvia; order Lucinida; family Lucinidae; genus Loripinus; species Loripinus fragilis. Next base: position 28,275,541 of record OZ026530.1, on the reverse strand, counting down.
GAAGTCTATAGTTCTTGTGACATATGGCATGCTTTTCTATATAGTATTTACACCAATATCGATCATATCCAGTCTATGAAGTACCGGCAATACGCGTAAATACCAGCAAATTGACGTATACATTTACCAGTGTGAATAGTGTTTTGGATGATTGTTCATAGCATATTGTCCCATTCTTATAGTGATATGTTCCCAGCAGGTGACCACAAGGCACATATAAACAGACGCATACAAAGGCATAGCAAACACAAGACAGAAACAACATAAAAGATCCACAAAAGAAGTACGGCCTTGGAACGGTCAGTAAAGTATTTTACTAGAGGGCTTAAACCGGTTTAACGGTGCACCAACCTCACCCTTAGTTCAGATGTGGATCAAGACACATGTTTGGTTTGCATGGAAGACCCCTAACTTACCAATGCATCATCTCCTAGAACATATAAATCAAGATATAAAAAGGAGATAAAGCAAAGATAAGGACTCAACAGTAAATAAAACTGAATACCGGAGCAAAAGAAATCTAACAGGTAAACCCTGGTGGGTCCAACAAACAGCCAAAGCATCAGACCCTTACCATCTCATCAATAGATAAGTCTTTAAGTTGGAACTGTCATAGAGTCTGAAGTCAAACCCATTAAAACACTGCGAAAAGTTCCCCATAATTGGAATGTTTGTTGGTTAAGCGACGATTTTAAAAACCTGGAGCGTTTTCTCCTGATGTCCACGCACCCTAGCCTATACTGAACGCATCGGTTACCATTTGACATTTTATTTGGTTATCAGTTACAATAAAACCATCCCATTCATGCAATGAATTTTTCCACCATTGTAAGTCTTTTACAGTAGTATTGTCAACATTTAACAAATCTTGCCATGAGTTAGGCGTATCATGGACGTTATATTACCTGGACTGGAAACACCAATAGATTTACCGATAATCGTTATTCGATCTTTGCCGCGCTGAAATCCAGGTATGCGGCAGGCAAATTCCGATAAAGTGACGAATCACTTAACGAGAAAGAGATGCGCATGTGTATGGGCATGTGTTTCTTCGCCCCTAGCATCTCGGTAAGAAGCGATAGGTCTGAAAGAATAGCACCGTTTTATGGAGAAGCTTCTAAGCTGCAATTTGATACCAAACACGATGTTGTTCCGGTAAAAAGTAAATTAATTCCGGGGAAGAAATGAACCAAGGATTTCCATCTTATCCGTGTCCTTTGACGGATCTTAAATTTACCCTCCCCCCCCCCCCCCCCAATATACGTCCGTGGTTATGAGCGCTAATTAGCCAAACATCGCTTGGTAAAACAAATGAAATGTAAAACTATTCAACAAAAGAGAATGAACTTTCGATGAGAATTTAAAAAAACAAAACAAAAAAAAACGTGGGATGCAGTTCATTCACTATTGCACGGATCATAAATACAGCTATAATATGGGCCTCGACGCGAGAAACCCTGTCTTCGGGGGTTTGTGAACAACACAGGCGCAGACCAGCCTGCGCATCCGCGCAGTCTGATCAGCGCCTTTTTTTTTTGCTTTTTGGAAAGTATCATATGTAAACTTGCTGCAGGTGAAATTTCAATTTTCAAGCTAGTCTCTTTAGCTGAGGAGACTGGTTTGAAACACTCTTTGTCGAAACACCCTCCCCCCCCCCACCCCCGAAAACAGTTTTTCTCACAACGAGGCCCATATGATACCAAACAATCTAGTGTTGTCAGAAAAAAAATACCCAAGAAAAAAGATTACGCATCAGGCTTTTCTTCATTTCTCAGACATGGAAAAAGGCATGTTTTCATACAACGCAATTAACCCACATATGCCTAACGTCCTTTTTGTGGGGCATAGGTAAACAGTGCAGGACCAGATGAGACCCAGCAGAACGCGGTATCTGATCAGGGTCTCCACCGTTTGCTTACAGAATGTTCTATAAAAATTTAAGAAAATGAAGATGACACCAACACCCCTTAAAACGAAATCGTCTGGTCCAATTGAGTGGAGAGGGCGTAAATGAGTTAAATAGAAATTTAGTATCTTTTGTTTAATTCTTAAATTGGCTATTATTGTCAGTCGTTTTGGTTGAATAGATATTTAACGCAGTCACGGAAATAATTACTGCTCACAGCTGTCTTACCAACTACATTGTTAATTGTTAAACAAACGCTTTTTAAATGAAATGAAGTGTATCTATGGTTGACAAATCATCATTTATAATTAAATGTATGTTTTCACGCTTTTTAACCCTGCAAATGTGGCTAAATTCCCATTGTACATTAGAGGCAATGTTTAGGTTCCCAGTGTTGGGACACCTCCGTAGAGTGGAACGTTATGCGGAAAAATGAAAGAAAGACGATTTTGCTAGCATCTTATCTGCATGATTTTATTTTGTTTTTGTTAAAAAATTTAAAATTTTAGTTCCGAAATGTGTAATTTACGTATCAAGTGTTAAGTATATCAAATCTACTCACATCAATTAGCTCTACAACCGACAATTTCAATGGTATAGAATAAACAGATGTAGTACGAAAAGTTATCATTTTGCCTCTTTTTCATATCGTCTCTGCAACAAAAGTTTGCAATATAACGATATTCTACAAAATGCAAACTTAGGACAAATATATCAACGTTTAGGAATTTAAAGAATTACACTCATTGAGCGCTTCAAATTGCCACAGTTAAAGTGACAAGTAGCTCATTAAAATTCTAATATCCACCATTTTCAAGATGGCGGCTTGTAAACAACGCAATCTGTCCAAAATAACACGAAAATTAACCATTATCCACGGATTTTATTCCAACATAACTCATATGAGATATACTTAAAAACTTATTCTCGTAAATTCCGTAAGAATTTTCTCCACATATATTGAATATTCACTGTTTTAACATCAAACTTTCCTATGAATCATCGCTATGAACAGCCTCTTTGAAAATGGCGGCAGAAAGGTATTTATCTCGGCGTATACCCGATTTACGCGTAGGCAATAATATTGATGAAATAGATAAGAAGCTAATCCCTGCAAGTATACATCCCTGGGCGTATTTAATAGTCAATAAAGATTACGTAATAAAAGTTTTGCTGGCAGGACACACTAATACATAGATACACATTGCCGTGCGACTCTGGCTAAAGCTGTAGCAACTCCCGTTAAAATACGCTTAATTTCTTTTCTCATCTCTCGTATCCTATGCTTCGGAATTTTAATAATAGTTTTTTCACTTCTATTGTCAATTAAATACCCAATACAGTTTTTACACAATGTCGGTTCAAGAGAAGACTTCTCCCAATTAATTGTCCAACCTAATGTGTCTAAGACATGCAGTCTTAATGTTCATTAATGAAATTTTGCTGTGCCAACAACAAAAAATCATCTACATACAAAACAATTCTTTCCCCTTGAGCACGTAAATATTTGATAACTGGCTGAAGTACTTTACAAAATAAAAAAGGACTACAGCTATGTCTGTAGTGTAAAACTGTCCACTGGAAGTATACTGTTTCAAACTGAAAACCTAAAAGAGTTCTGTGCTCTGGATGATCCTTGACATGCTGAAAACCAATTGTTAACATTTTCAGTCAATGTGTGCCTCATGTCTCTATATAGATGAATTAAACGGTATGTATCAAAAGTCAATTATCATCCTCATCCCTATTCTGATTGGGAAAACTCGACCTTTGCGACTCTTTGAGGACCTGAAATATGTCCCGGTTACCTCAACCAACGCGAAAACCTCTGTTTGATTCAAAACTTCTGTATTATCCACGATAGTTTCCGCGATAATTTTTGCAATAACTGCCCCTACCATGGGTGTTGTATTGAGGCGTATTGTTACGAGCTTGAATGCTTGATAATTCCGCCGCTATGCACACATTACTTAAGCTGGTATTGTCAAACCCGGAATTGTTTTTCTGTAAAGCCCTTAATAATTGAGCTGTTGGATTGTCAAATTTACCGTTCACCAATAAAGCCGATCAAGATAGTTTACTGATGAAACGCCAAAACACTGACAACCATTCAGCCAATAAAGCCGCATATTCATCCTGGAGATATTTTATTTCAGCCACCAAACAAACTAATAATTCCTCAATATTGAGGGGGGACCCATCTTTTGACTGACTTACCAACTTCAGTGCAGTTTCAGTGTATTTGCTGCACTTTGTAAGGACATTCTGCACTGGCTGATTTTCTTTCTTAAATCCTGACCTAGAATCGGGTACTTTCAAAAGTGGTCAAAGGATTACCAACGATACCTTAAGGTTCTCAAAATCTTCCTGAATTTCAAAAAATGAATCTTCAGGGGAATCGGCTGTGACCTTAAATTGATCAGGACCGACCAAATGCACATGCTGTCGCGTTTTATTACGAGCTCCTCCACTTGCCTGGTCTGGCAAATTATCTCCTATAGCCCCTTGGCTAGTCAACAATGACGACGGCAACACACGTGAATGCTCCACTGATTTTGACCGAATTCAAGAATCTCTAAACAAGCTAAAACAACATCCAATGTATGCGAAATTATACGAATATCATATTTCAAATCCTTATCTGCATTATCTGCATAATTTCTAGTACTGTCATGTGGACCCCTCCAATGTGGATTTGCACACGGAGCCAGATCAAGACCGAAGTTAAGTCGGTTCCGATCTGGGTCCAAATGTTACAAAAGCATTTCAGCAAACCATATAAGAAATCAAAGAGCAACCGACTTTAAAGTAAAAAAAAAAACCTTCTACAGGGCACCCCCTTCTACTCCCCCACCATCACCCCACAGGGTACCCCCTTCTATCCCCCTCCACCCCCCCCCCCCACCCCACCAAAAAAAACCAAACAAAAAAACTCCCTGTTCTCAATTTAACTTAACTTTGCACCCTTGTGGTATTTTAGTTTTAAGTTTCATTATCTACTGTTCTTCAGCTAATTGTCTATATATTCTACCCTCTTGGAACATTCTTTGTAAGATGGTAACTCTTAATTGCTCTTCCTTATGACCTTCAAAATGTCTCATGATAGGTTTCTCCGCTTGTTGGCGTACATCCCAAAGGTGTTCATCTATTCTCTCTTTCAGTGTCCTCTCTGTTTCTCCCACATACACAGTCTTGTCACATTTGCAGCAAATGAGTGCATAGACAACATTCTTATCACTGCAACTTTGATTCTAAGCTGTCTTGTATTTGGCGTCTCTTGTAGAACTCCATATCTCTTCTCTGTGCATAGCATTGCATACCCTACAGGAGCATGTGCTGTTTTTATCCCCCGATGAAGTCGGAGGGATATAGTTTTGGCGTCGTCCCTCCATTCCGTCCGTCCACACTTTTTTAGTATGATCAGGAAATACCACAATCACAAACTGCAGACAACCCCATGGCACCGCGAGGAAGAGTCGCTCAACCATCACAAGACACCAGGAAGACAAATTAAGCAAAGCAATCAGCTCTCTCTTCCCCATCAAGATGATTGCAAGGCTGGAATGGACATAAAGTAACGTACAACAAAACATAGAACAATTACAGACTCCCACAATGGGAGTAACAATAAACAAAAAGTCAACAATAACAGAACCACCGCCTTAGAACGGACAGCAGCCTAAGCCACCGGGGGGCTGAAATGCATTTTACTGGTACCAAATCTTCGCCTTAGATTCTGCTGTTGTTGAAGTACAAGAAATGTTCAGCTCGCATGGAGGCCATCTAACTAATGCAATGTATCATCATGGAAAACACTCTAATCAAATTAACACTCCATGATGAAACAAAGAAAAGGGCTCATGACTCACAGATAGTCAGAGCTAAAGAAAACCTCAAGTTGAGCCACGGTGGGTCCAGCTACAGATAAGCATCAGGCACCAACCCACCGATTAAAGCTTTACGTCAGAGCCGTCATAGAGTCTGAGGCCTGACCCACGGTTGTGCAATTAAAGAGGAAACCATAGCTATAAACCATGATTGGGTTTAAAACTAGGCATGCAGACTGTCGCATGATATCTAAATTATATCCAACCCTTATATAACGTTTTACTATCTTTTTGAATTGATCACTAAAATTAGGTTTTCCAACAATTCGTTTGAATTTATAGACTAAATCACCATAAAATATAGGTTCTGATATGCCTTGTTGCAGAAGAGCTTTTAACCCAATGTTGTATTTAACAATTAACTCTTAGTGTCTGTAGTAGAATTTAGAAAATGCTTTTCGAATTTTATGAAATCTATAACCTTGTTTTAATAATTTAGCAGTTAAAAATAAGTTTCTGTTGTTGAAGTCATCAACATTAGAGCACACTCTAGCAAAACAAATTAGCTGAGAAATATATACACCATAGGAAGGAGAGCGAGGAACATCTCCATCAAGAAATGGGAAATTTACTATTTCAAAATTAAACTCATCCCGTTTATCATAAATTTTAGAAGAAACTATGCCATTTGTTATTGACAAGTTCAAGTCCAAAAACGGAGCTTCAGTATCAGAAGAATTCGTTTTATTTAACTGAAGCTGTGGGATATATCTGACCTACCATTTGTTCAAAATAAGGATTATCAATATTAAGTAAGTCATCTAAATATCTGGAGGTAGAGATAAAAGCTTCAATAATATCAGCTTGATTATTGTCTGACAGAGACAACATAAAGTCTCTCTCATAACAAAACAAAAACAAATCTGCAACAAGAGGAGCACAATTAGTACCCATTGGAATACCGACAATTTGTCTATATAATTTTGAGCCAAATCTTATAAATATATTGTCCAAAAGATGATGGAGCGCATCACACATTTTCTGACATGACCACAATTTATATCGTTTAGGTTGTTCAGAAGTTAAAAAGGCATTTTTATCATTACAAGCCAAATAAAGTGAGCCCTCTCTGTTAAATGTTTGTTCAATTAATTCTGTTAGTTTTTCTTTTATTAGATTATGAGGCAATGTAGTATAGAGAGTAGAGAAATCATATGTAGACAAACCAGATGCTAGAAAACCTCTAGACTTAAATTTATTAATAATTTCACCTGAATTTTTAATAGACCAAAATAAATTTTTACCATTTCTTTCATAAACTGTTGTGCAATATTTAATGACATGGTTTTTAATTGCAGTGAGGCAAGAAGTCAAAAGATTGGACAACTCAGTAGTTGTACATGCTCTAGAATTAGCAATAAAACACGACTTATAGGGCCGTTTATGAAGTTTAGGTAACCAGTATAACATAGGAAGCTTGCTATGGTCCTCATCAACAAACAACCCAAACTAAGCTGCCATATGGCATCGATGCCTATCAAGGATAGACGTCTCATCAAGCCTGTTATGCTCATATGTTTTGGCAGTGCTAAGCTCTTGCTTTAGGGTGTTAATATAGTATCTTTTTCAAACGACCACAACATTGTTAGCAGCCTTATCTGCGGGGGCCAAAACAAACTTCCTATGGAATTCCTGGATCCCTTTCTTCAAGTGTCTAAAAGTGAATTTAGGTTTAGGTGGTAAAGATCTAAATTGTTGCAATAAAATGAAATTCTACCATCAATAATTTTAAAAATATTTAGTTTCCAACTATTTAAGGCATTAGACTCAACATGCTCTCGTTTACACCAGCGATTACAAAATTCTTGTAAGGCTCCTGCAATTTCCTCACGACATGATTTGAAGTCTATTGGCACAGGAAACCTGTATTTAGGTCCCTTACATATAATAGACCGAATTCTTGAATCAGTTATGATTTTTAAATCCCCTGTGACTATATGACCAGCAGGCTGATAGCAATACTTAGAGGCTATGCAATCTCAGGAGTCAGGAATAGAATTGTCAATATCAAGTTCTGTTACTAATTTGTTATATACAGAGGGACTTTAAAAACGCACCATTTTGCATTCTCTGTCTCTTCCACATGATTGATTTGAGGATGTTTTCTTTATCATTTTTTATCCTCTTGCAAAATGGACCATGATTTGCCATGATTTTGATTTGCTCATACTGTTCATTCTGACGTTATATCGACGTAAGTGTTTTTCAACAATTGTCGTCTGACAAATGTAAATTTGATTCAATTTGAAAACAAACACTTTTAGGTGGTAGCCAGATGTCAAAACAAATGGAAAAACACAAAAGTTTTCAGAAATAATTGCTTTAATACACTCCCACTCGCAGCGTTTCTTTGCTTACGTCAGTCGTAAATTTTCAAACATCAATAACAGACGGGTGATGTCCGCACATGTCGCAATACTTTTGTCTTTTATGCAACTGGTGGAGGAGTATCTGTTGGCAACAAAAAGATTTTGATAATTCCTGATCCTTAGGATATAAACGGCCAATTACGTCAAAATTCAGTGACGTCATATCGACGTAATGAACGTTGCCAGAGACCTAAAACTTCATGATTTGGTTTTGTCTTTCCTTTTGCTTTCACAAACAAACATCGGTTCGAAAACTTTTTTTCGTTCATAATGGAAGGTATGGGAACTCTGTGACTTTTTGAATTTGGGTAGTCTCAGAATTATCGTCAAGCCAATCATAAGCCACAACGTTTCGATTTTCTTATTGAATGCAAGCCAAGAGATTGAACTTGTCAATTTTACTTTTCACATAGTGATTATATCCAATTTTCGACATAAAGTAGCATTTAAGCAGGTGGTGTTTTTTGTAAAGTCCTTCAGTATAGTTAAAAACAGTACTACGAATAGGTTTATTATACTTATAACAAATGATAGGGGATTCCTTATTTTCAAAATAAGTAGGAATAGAAGAGATAACAGATTTATCTTTAAATATACTGGGTAAGTTAATGAATTCAATCCCCTTGTTGACAAACTGAATTTTAATAAAATGTCTAATATGATTAATTTCTGAATCTATATATGGCCGAAGAGCATGTTGAGTGTAACACCCAGTAAGAATTGCTGCATCATAAAGTCGATGAGCTCTATCATAGAATTTATTAGCCTCAATATCCAAATTACGAAGTGAAGATATATAGAAAGAGTTACTAAACGTGAAAGGGCCATATGTCCGCCAGAATGTTTTAAGATTATGCTTAATTCTGAAAGAGTTAAAACATGTTTATTTTTGCGTTTTGAATTTCCATTTTTGCGTTTACCATGAGATCAGTTATTACGTTTACGGATATCTAAAAGAGAAAAAACATCAAAATCAGGTAATCTAGAAATGTTACCCTCATGGTAAATGTTATCATTAAAACCAAGTGGATGTGGTGTCTGTAATAATTTTATCCACTTTAATTCTAATTCATGCCTAAGAATATTTCTATATCTTTTAGTGGAATTATCACCATATATTATCTTTTCAACAGGCTGAATAGAAATATTGCTAGTAGAGTGATTAGTTTGTTTGAAATGCCTATAAAGAAAATTATCAATTTTGCAAGGCTTTTTTGTTCGACGATAGTGCTCAGAAAATCTAGTTTTTAGAAATCTACAAGTTTGGCCAACATATTACATGCCACAATCTTTCTCCTGGGCCGAGTCTGTTGGGTGGACTTAGGGGGGCGAGGCCGAGGCCAAAGTTAAACTTTTTCAGAATATGGTCATGTTGCATATCAAATTAAAGCTGACGACGCTGGCAGCAACATGGTAGCAAATATTTTGCCCACAGACACACCCTTGACCTTGGGGGTGGGGTCTAAGGTCAAACTATATCTTTTCTGAAAGTAGTCATGTTGCATATCAAATTAAAGCTGACGACGCTGGCAGCAACATGGTAGCAAATATTTTGCCCACAGACACACCCTCGACCCAGGGGGTGGGGTCAAAAGGTCAAACTATATCTTTTTCTGAAAGTAGTCATGTTGCAAATCAAATTAAAGGCAATTGAGCACAGAACACCATAAAAGCAAATATGCTGTCATTACACACACCAGTGACCCCTGGGGTGGGGTCAAAAGGTCATTTTGTTTTCTTTTCTAAAAGTGGTCATGTTGCATATCAAATGAAGGTGGAAGAAGTGTAGACCTACGTGCAAGGTAACACTTTGAATTTACACACAATCTTGACCTCTGAGGTTGGGTTTAAAGGTCAGATATTGAAATTGTGCAGATGTATACTTTTTATTAAAATAAGCACTATAACATACTTGACAGGCGTTTGTTATGATCTGAATGATACTGAAGGTGAACTAAGGGTAAGATAAATGGGATTTATGTTTTGTGATTTACATGTTTCTCTCAAATAACCCTTCGTCGGGGGATATAAATTCGTCGAATTTGTCTTGTTCTATTTCAATGACTTATTTGTCTTACCATGTCCCGTCTATATGCCCCAATTGGAGGTTTTTGGAACACTTCTGTCATCCTGTCAGACCTATGTAACACAGGCAGGTGTTTCCTAACTATCTTATGGGTGTCTGGCAGGTGTCTCGAAAAGGTAAGCACTAAAGGTACCCTGTCTTCTTTATTCTCTTTGCTCTTTACACTAAGGAGGTCTTCTCTTTTAAGTGTATCTACTTTGTGCAGCTGCTTCTCAATGTCTTTCCCACTGTACCCTCTCTTGCAAAGTTGGACTTTTATTTCTCTTCTGTGGACCTGATAGTCCTTCTGTTTTTCACAAATTCTCCTTAACCTTAATCCAAGTCCATATGCCAGGCCTGATTTTGTGCTAGGTGAGTGATTTGATGTCTTGTGCAAATAGAGTTGTTTGTCAGTAGGCTTCCTGTAGAGACTAGTGTAAATTCTGCCATTTTCCATGTGAACCCAAGTGTCAAGAAATTCTATTTTCTCTCTACTGTATCTAAGCTCTATCTTTATGTTCCTGTAAATGCTATTGGCATATTCTGCAAAAGTCTCAAGTGTGTCAACGCTACCGGTCCATAATCCAAATCCATTGTCTATGAAGCGTTTGTAATATAAATGGTTGTTCATGGTATTCCATCAACTTCTCATCCCATTTTCTCATGTAACTACAAGAAAAGTTCTTGCCAAGCTTGGAACCAATTGCAATACCATTTGTCGTTGCCAAGCTTGAAATTGTTGTTATCCAAAACAACTTTTATCATCTTTAAGACCTCTTCTGTAGGAACAATGGATCTTAATCTAGAGTTGAGACCTTCTCTACATGCTTCCCTATTTCTTTCAGAGTATTAATGAAATCAGTTGTGTCCCTGATGTAACCTGGTGAATGGATGACATACTCATTAAGTTCATACTCTGCCAACTCTGCAAGCTTTTCCGTGGCTGTATTCATTCCATTGACAGTGGTTCTCATAGGTGCATGGTTCTTGTGCAGCTTGGGGTTTCATTTCAGGTAGCCACTTTTCGGATACCGTGGTATTAAGAACTGCTTCATATCTTGTGAAATAGCACCATCCCTGTACATTTTGTTTACAAGTTTTTTTAAGTTCTATTGAGCGCCCAAAGCATATGTTTAAATTGATAGATAAGAAAAATTTTACAATTTTGCCCTCAAAATATTTGTTTATCGGAATCCATGAAATTGCTGTTGCCAATTTTGTTTATTACAGCTCACTATAGGTATACCAAGTTTGTAAATTGAACAATGATTATCTGATGACTTCATGGGTCTGGGACCAGGGCTCCATATAAGAGTGTGTATTGGAAAATTATTTTCTTTATTTCTCATCCAAAACATATGTTGTGGGTACTCAAAAGAACTGTCACAATGAGACGGTTCTTTTGAGCACCCAAAACACTCGTTTAAATTAAAGGGTAAGAAAATAAATAAAAATTTTACGCAAATAAAATTTCCTAATCTGGATCTTTGTGGGACCTTAACTCTTGCTAGCGACGACTTTTGCCATCTGCTGATTACCTTTACAAACAGTTTGGACCCAGATTAGGACAGACAGAGTGTTGGTCTCGATCTGGATCGAAACCTTTCATCACTCTGATAGTGTTCCTGTAGGTATTTTTTGAAAAAGCTAATTTTGAAAAAAAAATCAGCAGACGACAACAATATCATGGAAAATTACCCAGCAAGCAAGGAGTTAACTACTGGAAATTCAGAATTTTTCGCGAGGGTTTTATTTTCACAAAACTTCGCATGTGCGAAGTTTCACTATTATAAAGCCCTCGGGAAATGACAAAATCACTCTGTCGTTTACCAATACAGGTAAAAAATGCCTTAGTCCTGAATTTTTAACGTCACAATTATGTCTTTTACCTCTATTCGCGAAAATAAAAGTCTCACGAAAATTTCCGAATTTACAGTATACAATTTTTATTGTTTTAGTAGACAATTTTTATTGTTTTAGTATACAATTTTTATTGTTTTAGGTTCACGAGAAAGATGTAATAGGAATAAGCCATCATCCTCACCAGAATCTTTTAGCAACCTACTCTGAAGATGGTCTACTAAAACTATGGAAACCTTGAAAACATCTACATGTACAAAGTTTTAGTTATGACAATAAGGATTGGGCAGAGTGGATTCTTAACTGCTAGATATGAATCCATGATTCTTACAAATGATGCAGCATAAAACCTTGAGGGTTTACTTGCATAAGGTTGACTACAGATCTTTGGTTTGAACATAGAGACTATAGATAGTGGGTTCTGAACTCAGATAGGATTCCATGATTTTTACAAATGAAGCAGCTTAAAACCTTGAGGGTTTACTTGCATAAGGTTGACTACAAATCTTTGGTTATGAACATAGAGTTTATGAACAATGGATTCTGGACTCAGATAGGAATCCATGATTTTTATAAATAATGCAGCTTAAAACCTTGAGCATTTACTTGCATAAGGTGACTACAAATTTTCGATTATGAACATAGAGATTATGGACAGTGGATTCTAAATCAGATAGGATTCCATGATTTTTACAAATGATGCAAATTAAGGCTGTGAGGGGCAAAATTTACATCAATAACTTTGACTCTAGTCTGAGATTGGGGACTGTTTTTTCCAACTGGTACATCATATGCCAAGAGTGCATATCCAAAAACTAATTTTCATATATCTCAACAAAAACATATGTTGTGGGTACTCAAAAGAACCGTCTCAATGAGACGGTTCTTTTGAGCACCCAAAACATATGTTAAAACTGATGGGTAAGATAATATAAATAATTTTACGCTCAAAAAAATTTGTTTATCTAAACCTGTGATATGCAGGCCCCTTAGATAAGAGAGCGTAATTAAGAATTAATTTTTCTTATTTCTAAAACAAAACGCATGTTGTGGGTGCTCAAAAGAACCATCTCATCGTGACAGTTCTTTCAAGTACCCTAAATGTTTAAACTAATGGATAAGAAAACATTCACAATAATTATATGCTCAAAAATGTTCCTTTTCTTGACCTATGCATATGTATGAAATAGTCTTTTAATGTGGAGATTGTGTTCTTCAACTTAAGGGGTTTCTCAATTGAAAACACTGTTCAAAATCCCATATTTATGTTCAAAGTTATGCAATTGAAAGACTAAATTGACTTGTTTTTTCAAATTATCTTGAAAAAGGGATAGTTCTGAAATTGAGAGAATATAGTTTGAAAGTATTAGCAGACTCGGTTTCATTTAATCTCTGATACGAGTTGATGGAAAATGAGACAAACTTCACAAACACAACATTCTAGAAAGTTCAGAACATGATAAAATATTAGATTTTATTGATGTATACGGAGAAGTTCTACCAACTCCATATAGCACAAGACTGGGCTGTGTAGTGCAGTCGGTAACATGTCTGGCCACAGATGCGAGCCTGACTGAAGATCCAGGGGTGGCGAAATCGATCCCAGCCTGGTCCCATACTTTCGTGAAGACTGATCATGAAATAATTTCTACGGTCATTCTCCTCCCTTCCGCTGAATCATTCAAGAAGGGTTGTTGTCAGTTACAAGCGAAAGTATGTGCAGGAAGTACTGGTTAACTGCTTGTTCAAGCTTGCCCAGGAAAAAGTGTGGTTAGGTGAACTGACTGTCCCGCCATCTCCATAGCTGTTGACTTGGGAAGTAAAGCAACAAAACAAACAAACCTATAGCACAACTACAGCTATAGTGACCTAATCTCTGGTTACCAGATCATTCGCAAATAGGGAACCTGCACAATGCTCCCAATCTACATTAATTGCTGGTTCTCTGTTCACAGTTGGTCATTTATGTAAATATAGGTAACCAATACTGGTTATCTGTATTTACAATACTAGTGTAGATAGGTTGAAATTTGAAAATAGCAGACCTGGCCTCAAGGTTATAAAACTTTTAATGCTCAGCTCAACTGAGCATAACATTTCAACTGCTCATAAAAACTTTTTTGCTTTCAAACTCTCAGATGTTGTATTTATCATACTCATAATTGTCAAAATGTCAACAATTGTTGGAATTTTAACATTTATAAAAAAAAATAGTAAGTGAGTATGATCAGGAAATACCACAATCACAAACCGCAGACAACCCCATGGCACCGTAAGGAAGAGCCGCTCAACCATCACGAGACACCTGGAACACGAATTAAGCAAAGCAACCAACTCTCTCTTCTTTATCAAGATGATTGCAATACAAACATGATAAATTTCCTGCTCAGTTGAGTTGAGCATGAAAAAAAGTTTTATAACCTCGGGGCCAGGTTTCATTGAGTATATTAATGAGAATAATCATTTGTAATTAGCCTCAATCATGGCATTTTTCTAAGTAATCTTTATGTTGTCTTTACTGTATGGGTTAGCTGTGTAGCTGTATTTGACTTCAAAAGATAATGTATCACTTTGAACCTGACTTTCTGAATTTAAAGCTGCATACTCTGTAACTATGAACATTTTTCGAAAAAAAATATTTCTTTTTAAATCGTTTGTAAAAGTAGAATAAAGTTATGTTGTCACAATAAATCTAATTTCTACAGCTGAAAACTGCATGGAAAAGTGAATTGTCTTATAAAAACAGGTGTTTTTTCTCTTGTTTGTAATTATTTGCGTCCCTCCAATAATTCTAGACAGTTAATTTTTAACATAAATGCTGTTGTTTTGCCACTAATTATTTGTTAATTATTACGAGATGGGTTAAATATATACCTGAATTTTAGTATTTTTACTGTGTTCTTGAAAAATAGAAACATTATTTCTAAAATGAAAAGATCAAAAGTTACAGACTATGCAGCTTTAAACCTTTACCAGGCCTCCAGATAAGAGTGCGTATTGGAAAAATATTTTCATTATTTTTTACCAAAACATATGTTGTGGGTACTCAAAAGAACCGTCTCAATGGGAGGTTCTTTTGAGCACCCAAAACACATGTTTAAATTGATGGTTTAGAAAATAATTACAATTTTACGCACATAAAATTTCCTTATCTGGACATATGCTTTACCATGCTAAACCCAGATAATTATATTGTGATTTGTAAACACAGAAGATCCACACTGTTTCCCAAACTGGTTGTTAATACATTCATATCACTGGAATCCTGAAATTTAAATGCTGGGGAGGATTGCATGGGTGAAAGTTTTCAGGATTATTCCTGAATTCAGGATTTTGAGGATGACTTTCCATCCTCAAAATGCTGAATTAAGGAGATTATATTAGCTTCTCTGATTCGTTTTATAACTTGAAATTGTGGATATCTAGTGGGCATACTGCAAGTTTTAAGATTGAAATTTCGAAAGTTCAGGATTTTTGAAATTTTGAACTTTCACCCATGGGACTGTAGTACATAAAACTACCCAACATAGTAATCAGAGTGAGGTTGTTTTGTTACACTGAACGGACCATTAATCAATATCCCACATATTATAGCCCACCTTTGTGCTAATCTAATGATGCCATTCTAAAAACTCCTACTTTGGACAAACACTCTGTCACACAATTTGAAATGCCGAATGCCAGGGCACACTTCACAGACGATATTGCTGCAAGTTTTGTGACAGAGTGTTTGTTTAAAAGTAGAAACCTTTTCTGGATCAATATGGTATCCAATGACTCAGAATAACATGATAGAGCCAGAATGTGGTACATATATGGATGAATACGATTGCTTAAAATAAAAGCAATTGTAATTTACTTGTGGAAAGAAAACAATTGCCAGACTGTGTAGTGTAACCATGTGATGCCCCACCCGGGTAATGGTTAAGAAGAAATTTGAATTTGCTACACAGTTTGAACCTTCCACTTATCCATACATACATGTATAAAGTTGTAATATATGTAATATTATTGTAAAATACAAATGCTTGAAAATAAATTAAGAAAAAAATAATGTCTTGTTGCATTATGATAAGGGCCTCGACACCACAAAACCTGACTTTTTTGTATGGGAATAATGAAGGAGCTGACGACCCTGTACATACACACAGTCTGATCAGCAGCATTGTTATTTGATTCCTGCAAGTTTTGATATCTAAATTTGCTTTGTGCACAATTTCAAGATTCTATCTAGACTGGTTTAACAGGGTTCGCACAGGCTTGAAAAGTACTTTATTTTAGAGGGATTTCTTGAAAAGTTTTTGAAAAATAAATCTGGAAAATCACTCAAAGGCCTTGAAAAGTCCTTGAATTTTACCATATACAGGAGGATTCAACAGTGTTTATGGAGACTTAAATCAGTAAAAAAATGTGGTGCCTTTATTTGGTGCAGCATATGCTGCACCAAATAAAGGCACCACAATTTTATACTAACTTTCTTAAACTAATATCTTTAGTAATGGACTCTAGCATTTCTGAAGTATAATTTTAACGTGTAAATCAGTATTTTTCTTAAGTTTTCAGTCCTTGAAAAGGGTAGGAAAGTATTTTAGAAGTCCTTGAATTTTACACAATCTTGCCTGTATGAACCCTGTTTAAGCATGACCTGGTCAGAAACCACTAGGCCAGACTTTCTCGCAGTGAGGTCCGTATTTAGTGACTTGACAACAAAACTCTTGATAACTTGAAGTCCACTGAACCAGTGTTTTCTCTGTGTGTTAACAGTCTCCCGAAGACCTTTCTTTAAAATACACAGATGTCCAGAACATATCATTTCAGGCCACCAAATAAGAGTGTGTAATTGAAAATTAATTTCCTTACTTCTCAACCAAAACATATGTTGTGGGTACTCAAAAGAACCATCTCACTGAGATAAAAGATTAAAAAGTTTTTTTTTTGGTTTTAACCATTCATACAAAAAGGGCTAAAACGATAAGGGCGCATAAAAGGTACATGTTAAACATTTAAAAAAATCAATATACCGATATATCACAATATTTCCTACCGATATATCCATATGCCAAATGACCAATTAATGACAGCTCTAGACTAATATTGTGGTTTATCTTGGTTTGACCCATCAAATTGGTAACATTGTGGTTTATCTTGGTTTGACCCATCAAATTGGTAACATTGTGGTTAATCTTGGTTTGACCCATCAAATTGGTAACATTGTGGTTTATCTTGGTTTGACCAATCAAATTGGTAACATTGTGGTTTATCTTGGTTTGATCCATCAGATTGGTAACATTGTGGTTAATCTTGGTTTGACCCATCAAATTGGTAACATTGGGGTTTATCTTGGTTTGACCCATCAAATTGCTAACATTGTGGTTTATCTTTATTTGACCCATCTTATTGGTAACAGTGCAAGTTTTCTTTATTTGACCCATCAAATTGGAAACATCGGTGTCCATCTTGGTTTGACCCATCAGATTGGCAACAGTGTGGTTTATCTTGGTTTGACCCATCAAATTGGTAACATTGTGAGTTGTCTTGGTTTGACCCATCAAATAGGTAACAATGTGGTTTACCTTGGCTTGACCCATGAAATTGCTAACATTGGGGGTTATCATGGTTTGACCCATCAAATTGGAACCATTGTGGTTTATCTTGGTTTGATCCATCAAATTGGTAACATTTTGGTTTATCTTGGTTTGACCCATGGAATTTGTAACATTGTGATTTATCTTTGTTTGCATGTTCAGACTAAGAAACGTTCAAACAAAGACCATAAATTTCAGTTGCGTTCAGACCAAGAACATGACAAGCATGTACGCAGGCATGAGACAGTTCAGGATTTCCTGATTGAGCACTGGCATATGATTTGTATAATGCCAGTTGTTATTGCTGAAATTTATTTTTGAATGAAGTTAAACTCAATTTTAGATATAAATTAAACATAAACTGACTGGTTTCTGTTGATATTTTGTGATTTAAAACCTTTAATAAGTGATTTAAAAATTGCTTTTCTCCATTTTGGAGACAACCAACAAACTTTCCTGATTGAGAATGGCTGACTGATCTCATCCCTGAGGTACGTTCAGAGCAAGAACGTGTCACACAGGTACGTGCAGACCAAGAACGTGACACACAGGTACGTCCAGACCAAGTACGCGACACACAGGTACGTGCATACCAAGAACGTGACACAGGTACGTTCAGACCAAGAACGTGACACACAGGTACGTTCAGACCAAGAACGTGACACACAGATACGTTCAGACTAAGAACGTGACACACAGGTGCTTTCAGAGCAAGAACGTTACACACATACGTTCAGACCAAGAACGTGACACACAGGTATGTTCAGACCAAGAACGTGACACACGTACGTTCAGACCAAGAACGTGACACACAGATACGTTCAGACTAAGAACGTGACACACAGGTATGTTCAGACCAAGAACGTGACACACAGGTATGTTCAGACCAAGAACGTGACACACAGGTACGTTCAGACCAGGAACGTGACACACAGATACGTTCAGACCAAGAACGTGACACACGTACGTTCAGACCAAGAACGTGACACACAGGTACGTTCAGAACAAGAATGTGACACAGGTACGTTTAGACCAAGAATGTGACACAGGTACGTTCAGACCAAGAATGTGACACACAGGTACGTTTAGAACAAGAATGTGACACAGGTACGTTTAGACCAAGAATGTGACACAGGTATGTTCAGACCAAGAACGTGACACACAGGTACGTTCAGAACAAGAATGTGACACAGGTACGTTTAGACCAAGAATGTGACACAGTTACGTTCAGACCAAGAATGTGACACAGGTACGTTTAGACCAAGAACAAGATATTCAGGTACGTTCAAACGAATAACGTGGCATCTTGCCTCACTAATTAAATGAATATCAAGTATGTAGATTAACCCTTTAAGCACCAATCACGACTTCAGCAGACGACAAATTTTGTAACATTTTCCTAATTTTCAGAAAAAATAAAGTATGATATTTCATGCCTTGTTTGTTATTTTTGAAAAAAGAAGCAACATCCGAAATTGTCGTCTGCTGCAAATTATAGGTGGCGCTTTAAGGGTTAATAATGCTATTATTGTATTATGAGATTAAAGTACAACTTTCTTCACAGCTGGTTCAAAAATCATATTCATCTTTTTTTCTGGTTTAAGGTGCCGTGAAATTAAGTCTGAATGGCTGATGACTCAAGCAAGACATAAAATTATATTAGGAAATCGGTCAATAAACTCGTATAAAACCCAGCAGGCAAACAGCCTAAAAAACAATGTTGTATTATCATCGATGCGACGTCATGTGCAACGTCATGACGTTGAATCGACGTTGATACGACGTTGTTTTGACGTCATGTGCCAGCTGGGAATCGTACTTACCAGCCATACAGTGTTGCTATTTTTAGTAACTGAAGATTATCTTCTTGGAACTAGTGTATAGACTTCGATTAGCTGGCTTCGGTCTGGAAACTCTGTTTATTATCCACATGATGGACCCAAATGAAATTGCCCAACTGGGCTGTTTTGAATGCTTGTAAAATAAATAAGGCATTAAATTAAAACAAATTTACCTAAAATGTGCATTTGCTTTTATATAGTGTAAATATACTTAAAATCAAAAGTAACTTTATGACGGTAAACCAGGGGTCGCAGGTTCGATTCCCGGCTTCTCCCAGTCTGTCGGATGAGACTTTAAGCCGTTGCCCCGTCTTCTGAGACGCTTTAAAACCAGAATCACTGCCGGTTGAGCCTTCGGGAGTTCCTGGACATAGAACCACAAAAAGCATAAACCCACCCGGCCAGTACTGGTACAGCCAAGGAACACGGCCACAAAAACTTTATGACGGCTCTGACGTAAAACTTTAATCGGTTGGTTGGTGCCTGATGCTTATCTGTAGCTGGACCAAACGTGGCTCAACTTGAGGTTTTCTTTAGCTCTGACTATCTGTGAGTCGATAGCCCTTTTCTTTGCTTCATCATATCGTGTTAATTTGATTAGAGTGTTTCTCCATGATGACACATTGCTTTAATTAGAAGGCTTCCATGCGAGCTGAACATTTCTTATACTTCAACAACAGAATATAGGACGAAGGTTTGGTGCCGGTAAAATGCATTTGAGCCCCGGTGGCTTAGGCTGCCGTCCGTTCTGGGGTGGTGATTCTGTTGTTGTTGACTTTTTGTTTATTGTTAGAGTGGGTGTATAAGATTTAAGGGTGAGGACATTTTTGACTCTGAAATTCAAGGTAAAAACTTTTCCGTATACTTTGAGGATCTAGCATTGCCAAAAAATAATAACAGTTTTGATAAGGATTTTTACCAGCTAAACAAGGTTCAGCATGCATGTATTCGGGAAATCTGCGAGCAATCTGAGGACGTTATAACTCCATTCAGTGCTAAAGAGGTGCAGGATAGTGTCAGATCTTTGAATGCGAACAAAGCTCCAGACGAATTTGGTTTGGTCTCCGAACATCTGAAATATGGCCTCAAACCTTTATTGCCGCTCCTTGTGAATATATACAATGAAATCATTGCAAGTGGTATCATCCCTGCCAATTTCAAGTCTGGTATTATCCACCCTATCCACAAAAAAGGAAAGGATCCAACCAGTATGGACAACTATAGGGGCATAACGGTGACTTCAGTTTTTGGTAAGCTGTTCGAGATTCTTCTCCTTACAAGGATGACTGATCTTAACCATAACCAGTCTGATCTTCAATATGGTTTCACCAAGGGTCTGACCCCTACAATGGCCTCGCTGATATTGTCTGAAGCAGAAGCTGATGCAAAGATGAGGAAACAGCCACTTTACATTGCTACATTAGACACCCAAAAAGCCTTTGATGTCGTAGACCATACTATCCTACTGAACAAGCTCTATGAGGAGGGGATCAACCAGAAGATCTGGCTCATCGTACGAGAATTATATTCTGGTCTTACTGCAAAAATCAAATGGAAGAGTGTTCTCGGTGACAGCTTCAAGGTCTTCCAGGGTATGCTGTACAGTCTGGAGATATTGGACCTCCGTAAATCAGATGTGAAACAGTTGAGTGATTTCCATGTCGACCTTTTGCGTAGGATTCAGTCATTGCCTTCTAGAACAGCACTTTCCGCTGTATATCTCCTCCTTGGGGCATTACCGATGGAGGCGGAGCTACACAAGAGGCAGTTAAGCCTAATCTTTTCAATAGTATCCTCTACTAATGAAACCCTACACCAGTTAGTACAGAGAGCTTTAGGCCTACATGATCTATCGTATGCCGGCTTCTTCAAGAGAGTCTCAGAAACACTGAATCTATACCAACTACCCACCATCAGACAGCTGTTGGAATGTACTCCTTCAAAACTTGAATGGAAACGCCAGACCAGACAAGCCTTGCATAATTACTGGACTACTAGTCTTGTGGCAGATGCCATGGTGAAAACAACCCTCTCTCACTGTTCTATTGGCAACTTGAAGATAGGTCATACCCACATGGTTTGGGACTCCATTCAACCGAATCTACAGGATGTTAAAAGAGGTCACACAAAGGCAAGATTGCTTACGGGTACATATATGCTCCAGTCCACTAAGTACAAGTTTAACAGCGCTGAAGTAGATCCTAAGTGTCCTCTATGCCGCCTGGAGAGTGAGGATCTTCAACATTTCATCCTGCGATGTCCAGCACTGGCAGAAGCAAGAGATCGTTACTTTCCACTCATAAGAAAGCTTGTTATTGATGCAGTCGGCGAAATCATATGGTCAGAGCATTTTTGTAATAGAGACATTCTTGTAACACTGGTGATAGACTGTCAGAAACTGGCTGAAAACAGGTTGCTACCGAGATCTACAGATACCTTATTTGAGATTGAGTCATGTTCCAGAACTCTATGTTATAAATTACACCAGCTAAGGCTAAAACTACATAAAGAACTTTGAAATTTACATATGGCGGCGTTCAACATGTGATGGGCGGCACCGATTCAAGATATTTTTACTTCAAGTTTTAACATAAAAAATCCACCGGAACCCCGGGTGTGCCTCTCCTAAAGGCAGAACTTACGAAGAAAAGAAGAAGTTACTCCCATTGTGTGAGTCTGTATTTGTTCTATGTTTTGTTGTGCGTTACTTTATGTTCATTCTAGTTTTGGAATCATCTTGGTGGGGAAGAGAGAGCTGGTTGCTTTGCTTAGTTTGTCTTCCTGGCGTCTCGTGATGATTGTGTGGCTCTTCCTCACGGTGCCATTGGTTTGTCTGCGGTTTGTGATTGTGGTATTTCCTGATCATACTCACTATTTTTTACAGTAATCAGAACCAATTATATCTCAAATCGTTTTGATTGTAAGCATATTGAATATTGCAATGGGTTCCAAGCACATGTCCTAGCACAATCCATGAAAAAAGAGCCGTCTTTACAGTTTCCTGTCATTTTATTAAGGACAAACATGTACTTGCTATTAAATACTTACCTCATCATGCTTCTTGAAATCGTTTCAATACTTTGCATTCAGTTTTTCAATTTATGAAATAAAAAGGATATGTCACCGTGCTCAAGTTTTCATAATCTCATATAAAAGTTTTCAGTAATTGACCAATTTTCCAAACATAACCTAACACGCTAGAGAACCTCTGTACTCGAAAAGCGCAGTCATCGCGTGGTGGTCACAGTCGACGAGTGGAAAAAATGGCGTGATAATGCTCACCTTGCTGTTGAAAAATGTAATAAATTTCTTAATATTCCACTTCTGAGAGTATTTTTTGCTGATTATTGTCAGTAATATATACAGCTTTGTATCTGCGTAACAATACGTGTGTGGGTTAAGCGATATTCAATACAGCGCCTTATTTATACAAAGAAAGTGATTTTTCTCCAAAAATAGGATGAAAGATTTTTTTTGTTTATATTCTGAAATTTATGCTTGCTAAAGATAAAAGGCTAAATACCAGGGCTTTAATGTATAAAAGTTTGAAATCTGTGGGTAGACCATTTTCAAAGTTATTGAAGTGTTTAATACTGTACGCACAGTTCTCTATATCGGGTGCACTGGCCCAATGATCAGGTGCTCCTGTACACAGTCGTCTGGATTAGATAAAAGAGAACTGTACGCATATGTCGCGGGTTGTCCATGCTATATTTGAGCCAGCACATGTGTTTTGGGGTATGTGCTACATTTTCAACCAACGAAAACCCAGGCAAGCCTGTGCAGACTCGCATTAGCCTTTATCACGAATGTACACAAAGTATATATGAGGATAAAGACTCGAAACAAAATTTGGACCTCTAGTCCAACTAGATGAGTCGAAAGTATTTAACTGACCAACGCAATGACACCTTTGCAGGTGGCATGCCCCCATTAACAAATTCAGACATGTTCAACAATCTTTCAATCAAATCCATGGCCTCGTTGCCTCCATGGCCTCATACTCACAACTCGTTGCATGCTGGGATATTTTCCATGCTTTTTGTCACCTGCTGATTTTACCTGATCTGGGTCCAAACTGTTTAACTAAGGTTATCAGCAGGCGGCACTTGTATAAAAAAGAGTGCGGTCAGGCGCCCTTATCAACTAGCTTGTCGGGCAGTCCAAAATCTCTTTCATGGTATTGATTCGACACGGGGATGACAAGTCAATAGCTCTTTAAAATTGTAGATTTAATTCCCAGTATTTCACTTCTGGAAAACGGAAAAACCCTTAGTTAGTCCACGCATCAGGACACGTTGAACTAAATATTTTTTCACATTTTGGTAAATTTGTTGGCATTCCATTGCTAATTTACAGCCACAAAGCGATCACGGTCCACAAGGGGGAGGGAGTACTCTGATACTGTTTGAAACATGCGTAGGCTTGGGGCATTTTTTTTTTTGTTTAAATTTTTGCATTACATTATTATTTTTTTTTTTTTTTTGGGGTGGGGGGGGTTCAGAAATATTAATATTAATATTTTTGTGGGTATGAAGATTTTGTGGATATTTTTGGGGGGTCACGACAAAATTGGACTAGTTTTAGGTGTCTCCTCTATGTATTTTAGCGTATTTTCTTATGGTAAATGTACAGTGAGAATATTTTTGCGTGGCAAAAATTACAAATATCTTTTGGTGTGTTTGATATTCCCGATATTTTCTGGCGGCAAACGGTAGATGCTGGGCCCAGTCCTACGTAGGAAGAAAAAGTGAGATTACCCCCTCCCCCCCCCTCTCACACACATACTCACCCTTGGTCACAGTCTATGGTGAGAAGTTGCTAGCTAAGTGATCTGTGATTGCGGAATGAATTATTTCTGGCGATTTTATAGATGATGCTTCTTGTTAATCATACATGTATTAAATCTGAACATATGTTGATCTATGCTCTAAGGGAGTTCGGCTTATTCTACATTCTGGAGATCCTAATGGTTCGTGATCGTAGTAAAATTATGGGTTAATCCCACAATAATTTTCAACCCCGTAAGGCCAAGCTACACACATCATAATCTAATATTCACACGCAGAACCGGTTTCATCCCCATAATGTTACATGGCAATGTATCAGCGGATGGACAACGCTAATATCTCCCCAAATTTTTCGGAGGATAAAATAAAGAAGAATATTTAACAATGAACTTTAAAACACATTACATATTTTCCTCTTTCAGTATAAATAGGTTAGCACACGAGATCCTGGCGTAAAGTTATATTTAATGCATGCATGTATAGCTCTCTAATGAAAGGGATAGAAATTGCATCTTCATACCTGCTTTGAGTATGCGAGCAGCGAATTCTCGGATACTCAGGCTCGCATAAGCCTCGGTTGTTCGTCCGAAATCTCCTGGGTTATCCTTGTCTTTGTAATTAGCCTAACACGTAAAATCGGGCCACTATCGGCCCGCAATGCAAAACGCCATCCGAACGGCGTTTCGCTGGCGTGCCGATAGTGGCCAGAGATTGGATACTGGCTGGGCATATCATCTGCCGAGGTCGACCGTTAAATAGTTTTGCTCTCCATAGAGTGGCAAACAATATTGACCTAGATTAGACTGAACATAACGTTACACTGTTTGCAAAAAATATTTCTAAAATGTTCCAGCAGAAGACAAAACAGACACGTTTTATTGTGATTAGCGTTTTTTCGGCCATTGAGATTTTGTTTATTTCCAAAATGTAATGTTTTTCTCTGAAAAGTGCGCAGACCCTGATGAAAAGTCGTATTATGCTTGCGGCAATTCATCGCGACCTTCACTGTTTGCCAAAGTGCCTCTTTTAGGAGAAACAGAATTACTTAGTAGCAAAATTAGTCGTTACCCAAAACGTATCGTTGTGTTACAAATATAGCAACGTTTTTGTCATGCTGAGCTGAGATGCTGAGTAACGTGTTTTTGTTCTGAACATTTCTTAAATCTTACGGACCTTTCTCCTTCGCATCCAGCCAGACGTTTTGCTGAGCCTGATCTGGGTCTAAACTGTTTGTATGATCAATCTCAGACATTTTCATTTTAAAATGCTTCCAGAAACACACTATTAACGTTTTGCATGCTGATTCTTTTTTTCCGCATAGCATTTTGTATCATAACCAGATTAAAGCTTTATCGAGCCAACATCCCATCACGGACCACTATTGGCCCGCCAGCGAAACGCCAGTTGCCTGATTTCTAATACACTGCTCAAAATAGTTATTGGAACACTGCATGTTTTGCCATTGATCATAATACAAATGCACTCATAGTCTACCTCATAGCAAGAGTTGGGTTGATAAGGCGAAAACATGTTTGTCCTGTGATAAGTTTGGTTAACGACCTTGATCAAAATGAAGTAAGCCTTTTCCAGAAATCCCCATGGAACGCTTCTTGTAAAAATGGAATTTTGTTAAAAATACCCCTTTTTTCAAAACCAAATTTTAAGGCGAATTTATCAATCAAACACCACAACACCATCATTTCTGTACATTCATTAGCCCTTTAATGTTCCAGAAATCATTAGGTTACGCTATTAAAAAATCCGAAGATTCTACAGAGTTCCAGAAAAAATCGTCATTTTCAAGAAAATTAAAAATTACAAAATTTGAGCCATGAACTTGAGCAGCGATTGTTTTGTTAATTTTTTTTTTTGTCCAATACTTTGACTCTCTTTGCGAGGATAGCGAAAGAAACTGGGTTTCTACCTTATTGTCTAGTGAAATGTATGACTTGTCTATAGGACAGGGGTTAGCATTATCACCTTTGGAAAATCATCAGGTGTTCATTTAAATATTTTTAGCAGTGTATAATAGGTGCTTACTGGGTACAGGCTCGAACAGTTTGGATCCAGATCATGCACGAAGTCTTGTCAACAAAAGTAAGTGAGTATGATACCACAATACCACAATCACAAACCAACGACAAACCCATGGCACCGCGAGGAAGAGCCACACAACCATCACGAGACACCAGGAAGACAAACTAGATGATTGCAAAACTAGAATGGACATAAAGCCTGATCTCAAAGCCCCCGGAGCAATCTGATACTGAAATCGACTCTTCCCCGCTAGTGTCAAATAGTTTGATCCAGATCGGGTTGACATTTCAAGTTTTCGTCCAACCATCCGTTTATTCGCAGATCGACCATCTATTGGCCTCTTTTTTTCTACATATTACGCATATGGATAAATATGACAATCACATAACGTAGTCCCTCTCAGGGGTTTTGGCAAACAGGGAAATGACATTTATTCCAGGGGAACAGGGAACAAAGGTCAAATTTTGAGTGGAACATGGTACAAAGGCAATATTGGGAACATGGAACATAAGAAAACAATTTTCGATTCTTTGGGAACAGGGAAACGAGCCTATTTATTTCAGGGGAACAAGAGAACGGTTATACCCCTAGGAGGGTCTTATAAGCGTTTCAATTTTCAAACCATCCACCAGTTTGTTTGTCTGTTCATCCGTCTGTCAACACGTCATATTAAATTGCGTCTCTGAAGCACTGACAGCTGTGAACGTCAAAACATGCATATTAATTGTCCTTTGCATACTCTTCAAACATACACTGTAATGTGTGACCCCATACCATGATCAACACCACATTTGCATTTGTGTATGAAGAAGAGATATATGTCCTGGGCATACTCCTCAAGAACGCACTATGCCAAAAATCGCACGTTTCATTGATTTTTATAATCTGTAAAGCGCATTTTTTTTTATGAAATCCGTAAAATTTTAACCTTGATCTACGTATCACTCGCCAGTGACCCTGGTTATTTAATGGACTAAAATGTATGTCTTGCCCAGCAGTGATAAATTAATTAGCAAACCTTGCAATGGTTATAAGAGAGTGTGGCACAGCTTGTTTTATGTATTGGCATTGCTTTGAAGTTGTTGCCGAGACGGTTTGGCATCGCTGGAGACAAATAAACAGCAGTTCAATCGCTCTGGCTTTGTTAAAACCGCTCGTGCTCCCATCGACTGCGTCCAGATACAGCTTGACGAATGCGTACACATTAAATATTTAGGCACTTGACATATGGGACAGTCCACTTGACTACTCAAAATTTGCGTACAGAAGAAAAATGGCATGCATCTTCGCAAATAATAAACAGAAACATTTCAAACTTCCTAGTCCTCCACTTATACGTATTCTTTATTATTTGATGTGTCAACTTGATAATTTATTACTTTAATAGCACATTTATTAGGCATTGAACACATTTCAGGCACATAAAATCCAATTGACTAGCCAGAAACTGACTGGTACTCTGCTGGTTTTAAAATTTAAAGGCGCTTATTGGGCCAGAATGGACTACAATACCTAAGCAATAATTCCAAATGAAAAAAAAATCGTGAAAATTAAAAGCTGTAAAGTACTGGCTCATAGAATGGATCACAATTAACCAAAATAGTATATTTTGTGCACCCGTCGACTGCGAACACCACGCGATGACTGCGCTGTTCGAGTACAGAGGTTCTCTAGCGTGACCTAAGTCCTTAATATTAGGCTAAACTAGTTGTAATCGTCATCCAGCTTCTTTAATTTAATTTTATTTTTTTCTCATACCCTCAAGCTTTTTAGAAAATATAAAAGTATATGTGTTACCCCAAGCCGTGACAAGATACTGCATGGTATATTTTGGCAATTCCCCAAAAATAGGATTTTGATGTTTAGAGTGAATTATATACATGTACATGTTTTAAAAAAATGACATTGAATATCATATTGTTTTTGTTTTTATTTAATGGACTATCATTTTACCTTTAAGAAAAAAGAAAAATAATCGGGGGTCACCGTGCTAATAATATATCAGGAGGTATAAATTTAACCCCCACCCCCACACAATTCGAGGATTATTCCATATTCTGTTGCCATGTTTTAATTCCATATTGCTTGTATGAAGTAATACAGCATTATGACGCTAAAAAGAAGAAGAAAAACAAACCATGTATAATACAATGTAGGTGCCCAGAGAATCGACCCTGGTCCTCTGGTCCCTAACCACGAGGTCAGATCGTGCGCGGCTCGAAATAAATGTATAATGTTGGACAGACAATCCAAGTATCGGCCATAATCGTAGCAAAAAGAGCATAAACTTGGAAATTGCCTACATTGTTTGAATTCGCCTGATCTATTTATATCTGTATTTGGTACCGAAACGATCCGGTCTGACAAAGGGTCAATAGATTTTTGGACACATTTTAGTTCCTTTATATTGTGGCAAGATAATGTAGAAATATCCATCTGACATAAGAGTATCTGAGCCGAATTCGTAAATGATCGAAAGACAGAACCCAGACAACTTTCGCAGGAATGGTGCGCATGGGAATGGTTTTGGCAGTATCTTAAAGTTGCTTGACGTTGAAATTATCTCCCTTTGGTAAAAATAGTAAAAAAACAAGTTAACTTTAGTCCCTTCTTAAAGTATATCTTTTAATTGCCTTTGATTTGTTTATTAGTGATTCGTTTGGACATCTATCAGATCACCTAATAAATACTCCCAACATAGTGGAAAAAACATGACAAAGAAATAATTCATTTCCAATGAATGCATTGTAAAGTTACTTCTGGTTTTTAGAATATTATTACTAATCGTGTTCCAATAACCGTTTTTTATCTTTTCTTTAGTAGTGAAACTGTTTGTTTCTTGAATTGAAAGTAAATAAAGGGAACCCCCCTCTCTATTAAAGATGAACAATGTGAATGCATCGTTTATAACAGAGTAGCAATTACTTTGTTAAGCAGGTGAGTAAGCAAAATAGAGGAGGTATTCTTTGACTTTTCGCTTACTGTAAAGGCGGCGCCTCATGAATGCGTAATTAGGACTGGTCAACCTTAGATATAGGTAAAAGCTGAAAATGAGGCGTGGTTTTATTCAAAAGTAACTGTATCATCTTGCGCCATTATCTCAGTATAGACGCAAAACACATTATTTAGTCCTTAAAACGCCAGCAAAATAACTGCATCGGAAATGTCTATTTAACATAAGCATAGAGGCAAACATTGTGGAGCCAGATCAGACTGCTCCTACAGGAACAGTCTGATCTGGGTCCACACTGTTTGTCTATGAGGCTTCAAATACTTTAGTGGACAACGAAAACATACATTTGGTGAGTATGCGCTTTAAGGGTTAATAAATGTGAGTTCAGTATATACACGGTTAGGATTTTCATGCAATGCACGCGTGTTTGCGCGGCCCGAACAACTTATTATTTTCACTTAATTATAAACAAAACCTGATTTCCCTTGTTTAGCAGATGAAATAGCCGAACCACGCCCATATATGAATATTAAAGTTACCGCCTTAACAGTAAGCGAAAAGTCTATTAATATAATTCCGAGTTTATCTGAAAGTCACGTTAACAGATATGCGATGTTCAAAAGTGCCGCGACTATTTGCCTGTGTCCCACAAAATGAGCGCTATACTGGGTTCATATAGGTTAAACATTCGACATTTAAAGTGGGCGAACAGGATTCAGATGACAGGGTGATTGGCCATACTGACCCCTAGTTCTATCCACGTAGCCACTGTGACAGCTGTGCTTAGAAAATCATCTATAAATAGACCACGTCGTGTGAAAACCTCTCTTGAAATCAGAGTTTGCGTTCAGGTAAGGCTCATATCTACATGACATACATGTATAACTTCAGAGACTAGCTAGAATCTTTAAAGATAGGAATGAAGCATAATTATATGCTTACTGTCAAAACAGCGAATCCCGAAGGCTTTGACGAGAATGGGCAGTTTCACGGGCTGACTTGTGCCATTTGTTCGCCTACGATGAATCATTTTGTTATGATGTGGAGCTGGTTCGATAGGTCTTCTGAGTACATGTCACTCGGCTCAGTCACAATCAAATGCACTTTTTGTACCCACGGCTTGTTATATGCTCCTGTAATACAGAAAATTGTGTGAAAACACTTTATTTTTGTTTCAGAAAAGTGTTAAGGGACTGTTTAAAGAGGACAAATAGCATTGAACATCATTGGTAGAGCAAGTTGTTCGCATCAGAGCCTAAAATGGTCAAAAATGCTTAAAAACACTGTTATGCTGTTTCTTTTGAAAAAATAACTGTTTTTAACAAATAATTCCATGCACATTTCTTCAAATGTACATATAATGATATCAATTTTAGTATAATATTGACTATTCGGTTTATTTTGCAGGCTAAATTATCAAGCTATGTCAACTAGTACCTAAATGGCATCAAAAAGACCAAATGCCTTCTTTGCTATATATTTTCAAATTTAGGAAGTAACAAATAGCACAACACCCTTAATCCTTGCAAGCATATTTAAAATACAATTGTTTTAGTGAATTGTGATGCTTAACATACCAGCTATATTACTGTGTGTCTTTATATGTTGTTCTCTGTACAAAGTATACAAATAAAATATGTTTAAACCAACATACCAGCTAACTAGTTTGTATAGCATAAGGTATCTCAGGAAACAAATAGATTTACTGTTTTTCATTAGTCTGGTAGTGTGTAAAATGGTCCAAAAATGTCCAGTCCGTAGACACCCTTGTTTTTATTGAAATAATAATGACATGTTTATGTGTGTGATTCAATGGGCGTAAGGACTAGGTTCATGTATGAAATAGAAAGATTGTTCGCAACAGGAAATGTTAAGGAGTCTTTGAATGCAAAAATGTCTTGTCCGTAGACACTAATATTTGAATGAATATTTAAAAGCGATATTTCACTAATACTGATTCAATCTAAATCACATCTGTTAATTTTTACCTGCCTCACTTTAAAGAAAGCAGGTCTAGTCGTGGGTCCAGTACGTCCGTGCGCCCGTCTGTCCATATGTCTGTCCATCAGCAACACTTTTAGGGTGCCTAGTTTTTTTTAATCTGTAACTCCAAAATTTTCCATTCCTTTTTATTCAAACTTTGCATAATGATTGTTTATATCTTGAAAATGTGCACCTTATATTGTGTGCACATTTCATGAATATTTTCTTATTTTGAGGGGTGTTGAACTGAGACATTTTTTTAGTCCAAAATGGCTTAGATGGTGTCTGGTTTGTATAATCTGTAACTCCAACAGTTTTCATTTCTTTATTTTCAAACTTCGCATAATGATTGTTCGCACATTGATGATGCACATCCTTTATTTTATGCACATTTGATAAATATGATCTTATTTTTTAGGGGTGTTGAACTTCGACATTTTTTTACATCCGAAATGCTCAGGGGGTGTCTGGTTTGTGTAGTCTTTTACTCCAACAGTTTTCATTCTTTTATATTCAATCTTAGCATAATGATTGTTCACACATTGAAAAAGTGTACCTGCTATTTTGTACACATTTCATGTGTTTTCTCTACATTTTGGGGGTCTTGAACTTAAAGCTTTTTTCCTTAAAATGCTTAGGGGGTGTCAGGTTTGTGTAATCTGTAACTCCAACAGTTTTCAATCTTTAATACTCAAACTTTGCATTATGATTGTTCATACATTGAACATGTTCACCTACTACACTGTATTTTGTGCACATTTAATAATATTTTGGGGAATGTTGAACTTAGAAATTATTAGGTCTACACCACCTATGGAGTGCTTACATTGTGTAATGTGTGTGTAATCTGTAAGTCAAACAGATTTGATCCCTTTCTGTTCAAACTTTGCATAATGATTGTTCACACATTGAAGATGTGCACTGGCGAGGCAGGTCCAGAGCAGATATTGGTTTTGTCTTATAATTATTCCTTTGAATTACACTTAGATTTTGGAAAGAAAACTGCATAATTTCTCTCTAACTAATGAGGAATAGTGATTTCAGAAATAATGCTAATTCTTTGCAAAATTTTGGTTTAATTCAAAAACAGAAGATAAACAAAATCGATGTAGATTAAATCTGTGTTTTGGTAGTAAAGATTCTGGGTCTACGAGCAAGACACATCTACGAACAAGACGTTTTTATATTCAAAAACTGATAATCCTTACTGTTGCTTACAATCCTTGCAATTCATCTTTGAACTTAGTATTTGCACCCACTTGTATCGCAAACATAAAGATCACCTTAATCTTTCATAGCCTTCAATAAAAAAAACAAGGGTGTCTACAGACTGGACACTTTCTTGACATTTAACACAATATAAACTGAAGGAAAATAGGAAACTTATTTGTATCCTAACATTCTTTTAATGTTATACAAACTCATTTACTGGTTTGCACTAAAGCAATTGTAATATAAAACATATCTTAAGGTGACTGTGCTATCAAGCACTCCCTAAATTTGAATGATATATAATAAAGTAGACACTTGGTCTTTTTGGTGCCATTTAGGTTCTAGTTGACATTATACAATTATTGACTATAGTAGTGGCAAAGCCGAGGTCAATATTGGTATTCTCTGGTCGATATTACATCATATCCAATGCCTCATTAGTCAATAACTGTTTTATTATATAACATTTAGAGAAAGATGTACAGTTATCATTGCACCTGGAAAAAGTACTGAACTTATATGCAAGTTTTGGGACATTCAAGCATTTAGCAGAAACAGTGCAGACCTAGATAAGACCACCCGTTTACTATTTTATATATGTTGTGCATGAGTGTCATCATTCAACATTTACTAACAAGAATTCTAACACGCCTCGCCTGTAGAGCCAATGTTAAAATAGTGTGATAATTTACAGCTTTGAAAGCGCAGGGAAAATGTGTGATAGCTGACGTCATTTGTTACTGAAGAATGACGTCATTCATGGCGTTAGACGGTGTAACGTCGTTTTTACGCTTGAAAGACGTTACAAATACATGTAAACGTATGCGACGTGATCTAAGTATTGGCGGGAGTTCTTCAGTGCAAAGGCGGAAAGTTGGAAAGAGCTGAAGGCTTCAAATTTGTTTTCGTCGTTCATTGTGCAATAAAATCGGAATAGATTAGCTCCAGTGCGTGATTTGTTGCGTTCTCGGCACTTACGATAGGATAATTAGCGACGCTTTAGAAAAGCAGAACCGGAACGGAAAAAACACAAGGAGTCTAATTTTAGTTTAAACAAACAATATTTTATTGAAATATTCTACAATCATGCAATAAATACATTGTCAATGGATACAGGATTTGACAGTAAGCTAAAAGCTTATATGAAAGTCATTTCCTGTTTCAGGTATAATTTGTACAATGTGTGTGAATAGCTTATAAAGCTTCAAAGAAACTCGCGCTAAGAAAGTTATAAAGTAATACATGCATGTTTCATTATAATGAGAAAAAAAACAAAGAGAGAGAGAGAGAGAGAGAGAGAGAGAGAGAGAGAGCTGTTGACCGAGAACCTATCATGTGTATTTATCTACTTCTGGCAAGATGTATCTTTGGACTGTTTTACCGTGAATAGAGGATATCTTATCATGTTATATATAAGTAAAAGGGATAGCAATGCAGTATGTCAATATATATGAACTCAATGAACAAATCTTTTAGACTTTAATATGTAGTCCTGTACTTTAAGGAATAGAGCTTCATTTTCTTCATCAGTTGATGTATCCTTTCCAAAAAGTAATTCATGAGTTGTATGCTTTCTAAGAAGGGCTTCTATGTATCTTTCTCGTGTTGCATTGTACTTTGGGCATATGAAGAAAAAGTGGTAAGCACTTTCAAACCCCCACAGGCACAGGAAGGACTGGGAACTATATTTTTTCGATAAAGATCTGAATTGAGCGAGCGACATGCCATTCGTATTCTTGCATGAAGTATTTGACCTAGCCTTGACCCAACAGAAAAGAATTTTGGTGGTGCTCGCCTCTGTGTGTCTTTGTTGAGTTGGTATTTAAATGATGCAACTGAGGTGGACTGTTTAATTTCTTGGGGTAGGTTATTCCAGTCTCGTATTGTGGAGGGATAAAAAGAGTTATAATACAAGTTGGTGTTAGCGTGAATTGTGCGGATATCGTTAGAATTTCTCAGTCTGTAGGGATTAGCCTCTTGAACAAGTGGTGGAACAAAATCCTGCAGGTAAGCAGGAGTTAGATTATTGAGGATTTTGTAGAATATTACCAGTTTATGCTTTGTGCGACGTTCTTGCAGAGTGTCCCACCCCAGATCAGAAAGACGTTTATCGTGGCTACAGAGTTTCGTGCCTCCTGTTATAATTCTGGCAGCTTCGTAATGGATATCATCAAGCTGTTTTTTAACATAAGCAGGACTGTCTAATTTTAGTAACTAATATTTACCGGCAAGCGCGCGCCAGCCAGGGAATATGACAATATGAGGTAGTTCGATCATTCAACTGCAGGTACTGCGGTTAGACTAAAGTTGATCAAACTCACTCTGGTTTAGTGTCACGTGATCACTTATCTATCTTCCTGTTCCTGTTTAGCCCTTGTCTGCGCATGTCCAGTTCCTGCTGGTCAACCATGGCGGAGTTCGTGCGTTAACCAGACTGTAGTCCAGTCCCTTTAGTCGGACCATAGGGCGATAAAACTCTCTTTGGTTTTGTGTACTGCGCATGTCTGGTTTCACTAGGGAAACCAGACAAAATCTGTGGTCGGACCATAGTTGATTGGTTCCCGTCCTTCAATGCAAACTTGGAATTGCCGGAAACCTGTATGTATTGTATCGATGGCTGTGATTGGTTAACTGTTTTACTGGGGAGGAACGCTGACAGTCGGAAGAGCAACTATAGTCTCTATGGTCAACGCGCGAACTCCACCCATACCTTTTACTTTGGTAGATACTGGTTCTCCGCATTAGCCAAACTCTTAAAAATTAAGAAACCAGTATTTTGTTTCGATGGCAGTGATTGGCTGCCGATTAAATGTTTAACACGTGACGGGAACCAGACTTACCCGGACTAAAGTTCAGTTGAATGATCGAACTACTGGCCACATGAGCGCTCTCGGTCTTTTTACTTAGTTATATATATTATAAAGCTTGATAATTTAACTTGCAAAAGAAAAAAACAGTAAATATTGTATAGAAATTAATATCATATTCTGATCATTTTGAGAAATGATTATGTAATTATTTCTTGAAAACAGTACTTTTCAAATGAAACAGTTTAACAACACATTTCAAGCATTTTTTTACCATTTCATGCGATGATTTTTTTTTGTTTAATTTGATTCTTTACGTCCCAGTCAACAATATTTCAGTTATGTCAGGACGGGTCTTTCTAGGTTGAACCATTTCTTAGCAAGGACTAATATGTTTTGCTCAAGGACACAATGCAGTGGTGTCAGTGCGGCTCCTACCCACAAGCCCTCGGTCTTGAGTAAAGCACTATACCATTGAGCCCCTGCACTCCCGTTATGTGCTGATTTGACAAAATAAAACATAATTTGCCAATGACGTTTAGTGCTATTTACCCTCTTAGCTTTCCTCTTAACCAGAATAAAGTATTTACACACTTTTGTCTGTAACACAGAAGCATATAACAAGCTCAGTGAAAGAAAAACTGCTTAAAGCTTGTAGCTGTGATTCAGTATCACTCCAAGAACAAAATAAAAACATACAAGTCATTTATATTCTATCTTTTGGCGATATAACTTATTTTGTTTATCATTTTGAGACATAAGAAAGAGGTTATCATGTATGCTTACAAAGGTTTACTTGAATATGTAAATTATATCTTGTCCGTAGACATTTCGGCTAAATTTCAGAGACCATTTATGAATCCCTAAACCTTTACAACTAGACAACATAAAAAATATAAACCAAAGGCTCACTAGACTTTTTGTATGCTCTAGTTATTCATTATGTATCATGTGAATAAAAGAGATTTATAGCAACTGATAGGAGTCAATTCTTTGAATTTGTATAAAATTTTGTAATTTCACAGGCCAGAAAAACATGAAAATGAACGTTCCAACTGGTTTAAGACAATATAAAGTATAAATAACGTAGAAATGCATGCAAAAAGTGGATAAAAAAACTGATGAAACAAAATTTGCTTCTGATTGTGGCTGAGCCGATGGTAAAAGTCATATGCAATTACCCAGTGGGTCAGATTCCTCCTTGTGCATGCGAACACTGAAGGCGTAGATGTGACCGCGCGAATTTGCAGCCACGCATCAGCCTTCACTGTTCGCAAATGGGGAGAGACATCGGAAAAGGTATTCAATACCAGTATACATGGTATACGACACTGGTATTAATATACGCACTGGTCGCACGCTAATCATTTAGTACATGTGCGCAACTCTTCGAAGCACCCGCGCAGTATTATTTTCGTGTCTTTTCTGTCTCCAATACAAGAACATGTAAAAACATGTAGGCCATGTAGCTCAAATAATATCAATTATGACCTGGTACTTGTAAACTTTATAATGCAGGCATATTTAGCCCTCGATTTAGCCTTAAATTTAGCGCGCCTGCGCCTGAGTGGATAAAATCATTCAGGGCTCGCAAGTATGGTTACACCAACCATACTCATATACAAATTGGCACACATACATCATGTCTTTTATGTGGGTGTCGCATCCCTTAAGTACTCTTGAACTAACGCTGCGGTGAAAACAGTGACGTCACTGGTGAAAACGAGCAATACCACGGACAATCTGTCCGTTGCAAACCGCCACCCACCAAGCTCAGCGAAAGAGACTAACTAGCATCTGAAAATTGGAATATATATCTGCAATGGTAAGACAAGTGTGCATCGTATACATTTACTACAAAAAATGACACATAGTATGTTTCAGATTTCTTTAGAAGTTAAGTATACATGTATACAAACTGGCACACCATGTCTTCTATGTGCGTGTCGCATTCCCTAAAGTACTCTTGAACTAACAGTGACGTCACTGGTGAAAACGAGCAATACCACGGACAATCTGTCCGTTGCAAACCTCCGCCCAGACTGCTCAGCTAAAGAGACTAGCTAGCATCTGAAAATTGGAATATATTGCTGCTGTGCTTTTGAATAATTTACTATCCATGTAGCGAATTACAAATGTGCTGATGAGCCCTGCGCGATTGCGCAGGCTGGTCTGCGCTTTTGTTGTTTGCATATGGCATAAACCGATTTCCCATAAAACGGCTTAATTTGTGCCAATAAATCTAATTAACGGTATGTCTTACAATACATATGATAGTAAATAAAATTTGAGCCTTGTTGCGAGAAAGCCTTATAACATGTATGTTGCAAGCGAAAAACAAAGGCACAGAGCAGTCTGATCAGCGCCTTTATTCGCTTTCCAGAAATAATGTTACTTCAACTTACTTCATGCAAAATTCCGATATTCTAGCTAGTCTCTGTAGCTAAGCAGACTGGATGGTGTTTTTTCTGGTCGCAGATTCCCAAGACAGGTTTATTCGCGACGAGGCACCTCTTATAAAGGGAAAGAATCAATTTGCCACGAACACGTCAAAGTAACAGATTTGTTGATTCTTGGTAATATTAATTAGATACGGTGCCCTGAATGGACGAGTATAGGTAAACAAGTGTACGCCAAGTTAACGTATTTTCCATATACGTACAGTGATGCTATATAAATATTGTCAGAGAACTATATGCAGAACATGTTTCATTTTAATTCGAACAGACATGGATTTCACTTTCTGCTGTTGCATATAAATAAACGAAACACATTTTGCTTTCTGATAAGTAACGGACGGGTCTATGGTATGACCCAAGATTTAAAGCATAATCATGATACGGAGCCCCGAAATACACACACCCTTCATCCTTTCAATGTTTTAATAGCTAAAAAGGGTGCATCTTTCATAAATAGTGAGTATGACCAGGAAATACCACACTCACAAACTACAGACAAGCCCATGGTACCGCGAGGAAGAGCCACGCAACAATCACGAGACACCAGGAACACCAACTAAGCAAAGTAGCCAGCTCTCTCTTCCCCATCACTAGAATGGACATAAAGTAACGCACAAAAAGCCCGCCCACTTTACTGTGACATTTTCTTTTAAACTTAGAGGAACATCTAATTAATTATTGAAATAAAAAGGATTTTCTTATTGCCTGTTTTTGCTTGACAATTGGGCTTAAGTTTTACCATACCAGTAGCCAAATGATTGATAGATTATTTCCTCCTGTAGGAGAATTATAGAAAAGACTGGATATACTTTTTCTGGAAGAAATGTGAAAACAATTCCCTAATACTCACAGCCGACTTAAGCTCCAAGACATGTTTAGTTTTGATAAGATAAGATAAGATAATCTTTATTTAGTACAAAAGGTCAACGACCCAACATGTACACAATGCAATACAACAATACATGTAATACAAAAGCAGTCAATGGCGTGTGTGTACTCATAACTCCAGATTAGAGAAATTGCAAGCTCCTAGTTCTCAATGTAGGCATATGAAGTTGCTACTTATTGGAGGCGTCTTGACAAAGTACTCCCATCAAATACAACAACAAGCTATCTGTGCTATATGCAAAGGAAATTACCTTTATTGAGCTACGTTCCCATCTCCAGTTATGAGTGTCAAAATTATTAACACAACCATATAACAATGTAAAATTCTTACCAAAAAAAATCAAGTTTATCCGTATCTATATTTTCAAGAAAAGCAATGAAGAGCAATGAGGAGAAAAATATCTCTTAATATAAAAATTCATTTCGTTTTTTGAAACTTTTGTATATGTAAACTGACAAATTTTTAATAGTTTTCTTATTTTCTGACTGTAATAACTCAATAAATTTTGGGATATTTGGCCTATTCCTGAAGTACTTTTTTATATATTCGTTCCGTAAATCTTGATATAATTGACATTCCAAACAATTACAAAAAAGGCATTTTCTTTCTTCGATTGGTGTTCTGTTAGATTTGTGCCATCGCCCAGTTCAATTTCTTAACGATGTTGACGCCACATGAAGTCGAGTAAATGTGTATCTAAATTTTCGAACTGTCACAAACTCTAAATAATCCTTAAAACTAAAATTTGATATTAATTTATATGTGTTAGCTCTAGAAGAATTATGAACTTCATAATCCAACCCTGTACAAAATTATCCGTTAATCTTTCTTTGAAGATACGTAAAACATATTAATATTCCCTACATTGCCGATATAATCAGTCACAAAATAATGTAAACATGTATTTTGCATACACTTTATTGGCAACAGTAAACACTATATTTTTTAACATTTTTTATTGTTGCTTCCATAAGTAAATATGCAGTAGAACATACATCATTCAATTATGTACTGGATGTAAGAGGTAGCAATAATACAACTTCATATCTTCAGAAGTAAATATTCGAAAAAAGATTCATTACATTTCATTTCAGACATCATTGTAAACACTTAAAATTTGACTACTCATCCTCGTAGACTTCTTCTTCTTTAGAATCCCTACTATTTGTCTATACAACTTAGTGCCAAATCCTATAAAATGTTGTCCAACAAAAAGGTCTGCGCATCACATACACATTGACAAGACCGTGTAAGGTATTTTTTCGGCTGTTCCGAAGTAAAAAAAAAAACGCGTTTCTCAGTGTCGTTACATGCAACGTAAGGGGAGCCTTCTCTTCGGAAGGTTCTTTCTATTAGATCAATAAGTTTATCTTTCATTTAATGAGGTAAAGTCGTGTAAAGAGTGGAAAACTATATGTAGACAAACTGGTTGCGTTGAAATCCCTAGCTTAAAGTTTATCTTATACTTCACCAGCATTTTAATAGACCAAAATAGATTCTTACCAGATCTTTCGTAAACTTTTTCACAGTACATAATTACGTGTTTTTGATGGCGGTAAGACAAGAGATTAACAATTTAGAAAGTTCTGTAAGTATACAATAACTAGAATTTGCAAAAAAATGCTTCATATGGGGTTTATGGAGCTTAGGTAACCAGTTTAACACAGGAACCTTGTACTTGACACCAAAATTTAGGGTTTTTTGACAACCATGCCCATCGACAACAACCTTCTCAGTCAATGAAGTCTGCAGTCTATTCTTAACTTCTAACAAAGAAAACAAACACAGTTTGCATGTTGGCGCGCTTGAATGTGAGCAAATGAGCAGCGTGACATGGAAGGACATTGTAGACCTTGATGAAATCTATTTAAGAAATGCTTGTAAAAGCCCAGTGCCAGTAACACAGTTTACTTAACCCTTAGATCTTCTCATTGCCGAAGTATCTGCCGTCCAGCCCACATGACACCAAACTTTTCTATTTTGTTTGGCGAAAACTTGCTGTGATTTTACACAGTGCAGTATACCCCATAGCAATGACGACGTGCAAATCAACACGGCAAGATCTCTTGCTCGAATCTATACAAAATTTTGTGTGTTGCTCACGTCTGTGAAGCCGCCTTAGAACTGATTTTACACGACACTTCGTTTGCTATTGCATTACCTGTTTATTCTCAGTCCGTGCGTGACTGAGTAATAATATACTGCACAACCTTTGTTAATGCTAGTACCGACTAGACAAATATTCTGCTCTATTCGATGAAACGAGCAGAATGTTAAGTTTATAGGCTTTAGTGCCAATAAGCGCACGTTTTGAAGTATCAACATAATACACACGTCAAACAACTACAATACTGTTTGAGGCTTTATGTGCTGGAACCAAAACATACTTCCATTTTTGGACCAATGGCATTTTCCATAATGTTTGGTGCAATTTAGTCAGGATGATGGTCTAGTGTATATGTTGAGGGAGTCACTGGTTATAGTTTATCAAACATATTGTATTTCTTTCTCTGAAGATTGATTTAGTCCTTGCAAACACACATCGGATAGGCGGCAATCGAAAACGCTCTTAACAATCGACGAACGCGGATCAATAACCGCTAGAAACAGTGTATTTGATTGCCATTTGTCGCCAGTCGGCCGACAAATGGCAATCGAAAACTTTGATTCTAACGATTGTTGGTCTACGTATGTCGATGGTATTGACTTCTAATACCGCCTATCCGGTGTGTAACAGTGCATGATGAATTACTATTTCAATATGATCTGGTAAAAAATTCAATAACGGAACACAACTTTGCTGATCAACTGTATATAACTTTAAAAGCCCAGAACTGCTGTGTGACATCCGCATTCTTCTGCCAAAATGAGGCTACTACTGGTTATAGTGTTGGTATTATGCCTTATCATCGCTGTCACAGGTAAATTTCATTGTCACGTATCATCAGTCGATTTTAATGCCCCTAACTTTGAAAAAGTTGAAGGGGCATATATTCATAGGGTTATTTATCTCAGCCCTTCTATGTCTTTCCTGTGAATTAACAGGGATTATTTATTCCCTAAGCCGAATTTCGCTATAAATTACAGTCCTTTGGGGGTTTCCAATCTCAATTTCTATATTAATTAACAGGAATTCTTCATTAATCCTCTAAGTTGCATTTCTCCATAAATTACTGTAAATGCGAGGGGTTTATTTTCGCGAAACTTCGAATATGCCAAGTTTCATAAAAATAAAACCCTCGCGAAAAAGCGAGATCATTTTTGTCGTGTATACTGATGAAGGTAAATCATGACCTAGTCGCGAATTTTTAACGTGGCAACTGTGTCTTTTAATGCTATTCGCGGAAATAAAATTCTCGCGAAAATTTCCGAATTTACAGTACAGGTATTTTATGCCTCCAATCTCAATTTAGATTATTCATTTATTCGCTAAGCTGAATGAAACATGGTAATTAAGTTATTTACCTTTATATTTCCCTTTTATGAGTTAACAGGGATATTACATTTATTCTTCTCTTAATTGAAGTTTTTTTTTATTTATTTTGTATTTTCCCTGAATGGAATATCTTTGTAAAATGGAATGTTTTCATTTATTTATTTATTTATTTGTATTCTATTCTTTGTGCAATTTCTCAGTAATACAGAATTTTGTTTGAAAAGGCCACGGTCAAATGCATGACTTATTTATTTATAAAATTAATATTGAATAAAAAAAAGTCCTGATGCCGAAATTCTCTATCGAATACAGGCAACTATCTACTTTAATATTGTATTAATAATTGGGGAAGCATCTGAGATTGGACCTCAAGGCATTGTGGTTTATTCTTTATTCTCCATTTATTCAAATTAACAGATTTTACTATGTGAATACAGTGCTTCTTACAGCAAAGCACATGCATTTTAATTACACGGGTAAAACCATCCGCTAGTTTGTTTCATTGGCAGTTCTCGTTCACGGTGGCTGATCCAATGTTCTGTTTTACAAACTAACGGACGTGTTGAAAAAACATTAAACATAAAGAGTATTCCCAAAACAATTTAACCATTTAGATTTAAAAAAAAAAAACTGATATACATTTAGTACATCGATTTTAAACGCCATTTAAATGGCTGTTGTTTATCAAAACTTCAAAATTATTCGCATCGTGTGCGAAAATTTCAGAGCAATACATTGGGTATTATGCAAACTACAGCTGATTTAATTTGAAAGGATCTAAATCGAAAGTCACAAAAATTGAAATTTGGACTCAAGGCTGCGTTTTGGTGATATTTTGCAGTAACAAATGCTTGAAATTAACAGTATAATTATTAATTCTAACCATTGGCTTCAGACTCAATGACGACCATGTTATAAAACTTTTATTGATGGGTCAGTACCTGGGCTATGCTATGATCTATATGTACGTAATTGTAATAATCAACTTTTATCAATTTATGTTTTTAGGAAAGAAAGGCTCAGATAAAGGGGGGTCCGACAAGGAAAAAAGTGACAAAGACTCAGATAAAGGAGGGTCCGACAAGGACAAAAGTGACAAAGGTTCAGATAAAGGAGGGTCCGACAAGGACAAAAGTGACAAAGGCTCAGATAAAGGAGGGTCCGACAAAGAGAAAAGTGACAAAGGCTCAGATAAAGGCGGGTCCGACAAGGACAAAAGTGACAAAGGCTCAGATAAAGGCGGGTCCGACAAGGAAAAAAGTGACAAAGGCTCAGATAAAGGCGGGTCCGACAAGGACAAAAGTGACAAAGGCTCAGATAAAGGCGGGTCCGACAAGGACAAAAGTGACAAAGGCTCAGATAAAGGCGGGTCCGACAAGGAAAAAAGTGACAAAGGCTCAGATAAAGGAGGGTCCGACAAGGACAAAAGTGACAAAGGCTCAGATAAAGGCGGGTCCGACAAGGACAAAAGTGACAAAGGCTCAGACAAAGGCGGGTCCGACAAAGACAAAAGTGACAAAGGCTCAGATAAAGGCGGGTCCGACAAAGACAAAAGTGACAAAGGCTCAGATAAAGGCGGGTCCGACAAGGACAAAAGTGACAAAGGCTCAGATAAAGGAGGGTCCGACAAAGACAAAAGTGACAAAGGCTCTGGGAACAGTGGTTCGTCCACCTCTACTGGGAAATCAGGTTAGTGAGTTCATGACACTATTACATTCTTTCGTTTTCAGAGTTTGGTCGGCACCTCTCCCCAGTTCTCATCTAAAATCGGGCACTATCGGCCCGCCAGTGAAACACAATTTGAAAGTAATAAGGTTGCAAAGATCAGGAATCGATACAATCAAGTACCACACCTGACCCAGGATACCAATGGGAAAGTAACAAACTCACAGAAGACACCACAAACGAGAGCCAAGAGGTCAGCCCTTTCCCAGTAGGTGACCACAAAGCACATATAAACAGACGCGCACACAACATAGCAAACACAAGACAGAACAAAAACATAAAAGATCCACAAAAGAAGTACCGCCTTGGAACGGTCAGTAAAATATTTTACTGGAGGGCTTAAACCGGTTTAACGGCGCCAACCTCACCCTTAATTCAGATGTGGATCAAGACACATAAATATTTGGTTTGCATGAAAGACCCCTAACTTATCAATGCATCATCTCCTAAAACATATAAATCAAGATATAACAAGGAGATAAAGCAAGGATAAGGACTCAACAGTAAATTTAACTGAATACCAGAGCAAAAGAAATCCAACAGGTAAACCCCGGTGGGCCCGACAAACAGCCAAAGCATCAGGCCCCTACCATCTCATCAATAGATAAGTCTTTAAGTCGGATCCATCACAGAGTCTGAAGTCCGACCCACCGGCGTGCAATTAAAGAGGAAAGCAAAGTTGTCAACCGTGATTGGCGTTTTGCTGGCGGGCCGATGGTGGTATACTTGTAAATTCATCTA
Organism: Loripinus fragilis; assembly: GCA_964019695.1. Taxonomy (NCBI): domain Eukaryota; kingdom Metazoa; phylum Mollusca; class Bivalvia; order Lucinida; family Lucinidae; genus Loripinus; species Loripinus fragilis. The sequence goes on along the minus strand of OZ026530.1, from coordinate 28,230,996 downwards.
GTACCCATTCTAGTCGAATGGAATTTCCCACTCTTATCAATTGGGCTAATCTATTTCCGTTGTAAGTGTTGTTGTGTGCTAAATTCCATTTTAATTCAAATTTTGATAGAACATCATGTAAGCAAACAGTGAATGCCACGTCCGAACTGTGTCTGCACTGTTTACATATGCCTCACAAATACTGGCTAGGTTTAAACGGGTTAACAAGTATTCATAGAAATGGCGTAGCCAGAATGCAGAAAAAGTAACGCACATCAAAGGGAGACTACTTATCTAGCAATGATTCTCTACAATTACGTCCCTTTTCAAAATGGGAACTTCTCTTTTTAAGAGCAGTTCCTTAAGGTATGGAGGTCATTAGGTGAGCTCCCTTGAGTGTTTTATTTTTATTACGCACGTGCGTATACTGCCTAATGGGCGCTACTCCAATGCATAGATATGAGGTTCAAGACGGCTCAACTTTGTTAGGACCCCACATCTGCTACGAAACTATGTGTTTGAGAACAGTAACTGATGTGGCCAGACTATAAATACACAGCGTCAACAGTTAAGCACCACTAACTATAGTCTGCCAAAATTGACCTTAGACTGATTAATTTTCGCCAAAATCTTCGTGATATTCGTGCGTTTTCGTGGAGTACTCCGATTTTGGTCACGCTTTTACAGAGAATATGAAGATAATGACAATTCGTTAATACAAATTGCCTGATAGCCTAGTGGTTAGTTGACTACTTACAAATCAAGCATACCTGGATCGAAACTTGGAAGGAACTTTTTTTTATATAATTGTCAAATTGCTTTCTTTTTTAAGTTAATATTGTTCGTATATTTTACACGACCTTGTGATGAGCCTTACATCTTTTATTTGTATTTAACCGCTTTTGTATTCATTATTCCCTAAGTTCCCCACTCTTTCCTTGTCAGCTGATAACATTTGCAAATAGTTTGGACCCAGTTCAGTACAAACAGAACGTCGGTTCTGATCGGGATACAGACTATTTGACACTCTGATAGTGTTCCTGTAAGAATTTTTGAAAAAGTTAATTTTGATTAAAAGTCAGCAGATGATAACAAAATTCTCAAAAATATTCAACGTGCATAGAGTTAATCACATGTAGGCTTATTGAAATTAGTCACGGTGCTGTATTTGTTACATAAACCCATGCCAAATTCAAGTAAATGTATCCAGCTGTGCACAAAATCAAGAAACTAGCAAATCGAACAAAAATAATAATAATAAAGTATTTAAAAGCTACTGCACTCGAACCCACATCTGTTGACTGCTAAAACACTCGACTATCCACTAGGCTATCGGGGAATTATGATTAATTTCGTTCAGATTAGTAATTCTACAACAATCTAAAGCGCACTTTTTACGAAGATTCACGAAGAGTGAGTAAAAGGTCATTGAATATTCATATGTCTCGGGTCAATTTTGACAAACAATACGTAGCTAAATTTTTCAGAGCAAGGTTATGTGATGTAAATAAACATTATAAATAAAGATATACGTATCATATAGGGATAAGATAGTGAAACAATCATGCTAAGTAGCCAAAGTATGCGATTGTGAGGTCGACAAAAAGCACATTTTATTATTATCAACTTATTTTCATTGCAACTTTGTGTACATGAATAAATGAAGACAGTTTTGTTAGAAAAAGGCACAAAACGTTTTTCAAGTTTTTGTAGATTACTTGGTGATAGCGAGAGGTTTTGATAAGTCGCAAAAACTCATGATTTTGTTACAAAATCGGAATATCACAATGTCATATAAATATTTATACAGAATTCGAGAACAGATAAAGATTTATCATGTTCACGGTAATGTGAAAATTGCTTCAGCAAAAAAAAGTGGTGCTTAACTTTTGACGCCTTGTATAAAAAATACAGGTTTGCAAGTGGATATACCCAGGAAATGTCACAATCAACGGCCAGTCCACGGTACCTCGAGGAAGAGAAACAGAATACGTGCAGCTGCATGACAACACGATCACAACCAAAGTAAAGAAAACAGCTCTCACTTCCTCAGCGAGATGATTGAAAAAATAGGAAGGACACAAAACACAGCATTTATTTACAAAACTGGGACCAAACACAAAACCCCACAACGATTGGAAGTACTGGCCCCGAGGTTATAAAATGTTTTTCAACTGAGCACGAAATTTGAACTGTTCATAAAAACTCAGATACTGAAAAATAAAGAAGTTTCTTGCTCTAAGTTTTCAGATGTTGTATTTATCATGCTATTAAATGTTAAAATGCCAACAATTGTTGGCATTTTAACATTTATGAGCAGAATAAAGTTTGTGCTCAGCTGAGTTGAGCATGGAAAAAGTTTTATAACCTCGGGACCAGGTCATCATTTTATCATGCTAACCAATATTGGCATTGTAAACATAAGTCAAGAACAAATATCAACCTCCGCTATTCTAAGCATGAAAATTGTCTGATTTGTTAGCATTTTGATATTTATGATGATTACCTATTCCATGCTTATCGGGGAGCATCCGTACAGGATGGATCGAATTTTCTTTAACTACCATAAACAAGTTAAAATAAAGATGTAATTTTTCACAGTGAAAAAAGTGAGTATGACTAGGAAATGCCACAATCACATAGCATAAACCAACCCACGGCACCGTGAGGAAGAGACTCAGAACACCTGCAGCCAATCAACAGCAAGAACAATATTGAAGCAATGCAACCAGCTCTCTCTTCCCCATCAAGATAATTGCAGAACTAAAAAGGACACTAAAAACTACAACCCACAAAACAAAGGCACAGCACCCCTCTCTCACACACACACATGCGCGCGCACACACGCGCGCGCACGTACACATCGACCGTGAAACTATGAACAACAAAACCTCACTGAAAACCGTTTGGTTGTTGGCTGCATGGTTTAAACAGGACACAATCTCACATCATAATGTTTTCCTTTAAATTCATCTTATGGTCCTGTGCGACGCGTAGCCGTAAAATGACAATTTTGAATACAGTAATCCTCTAAATAATAAACTAAGAAAAACAATTGAAAGACATTTAATATATACATAATAGGTTCATTCTTATTTCTAACATTCAACACAATAAAAATAAACTAAATACACATGCGGTTCAAAGTTCCATATGTCTGCCATCAGAATTGATGTTTAGATTAAGCCACGCTTCAATGGTTAAATAATGTGCAGTTCCAAATGGTGTAAACTCTCTATACTGAAAAGTCACAAACCTTAAAAATGATTAAACCCCATTGACGTCGCGTCAGATGTTGGTGTTAATTTTAAAAACGTAGGGGTCCTCTCTTTTGAAAGTTCTATATTTCACTTATTCCATTATACATTTTTACAAACTAAACATCAAAGAAAAGGTTATTAATTATATTTTACATTGATGAAAAACGAAAGACAAATTAAGATACAAAGAAAAAGTTATCGCTAACATGTTCCGCGTAAATTGCCGATTTTTTGCATGTAGAAACGTAACAGAAATCGTTTGGCGGAGTGTTTCTACATCCAAAAGCTATAACTAATAATGCATGAAATCTTGTAATTTTCCCCGCATAGCTACTTTTTGTGCTTATCCTCACGACGACATGCGCGAAATTGGCGTTAATCGACCAATTAACCAGAAATAGCCAACCAAGCAAAGAAACGGAACGTGTAGAGATTTAAAGAAAACGTTGAAAACATGGGGTCTGTGTATTTATGTTGATGTATTACTTTTTATTGCCTCGTGTTTTTGAAATTCGAAGTATATCACAAAAATGCGTTTTCAAAATAGAATTAAAATTTGGATTTATTCTTGATTTTTTCCATATTTAGAGCAAAATTTTGTTATTTTGCTATGTCCAGCAAAAATGTCACACTCACGCAAATGGCGTCTTCGGAAATATGAGACATTAATTCAATACTAAATGAAAAGATGTTTCTTCAAACTTATTTCTCTCTAAATAAGATATGTAAATGCGTTTTTCATATATTTTATGCTGTTTTTAAATTAAGAGATATTGTTTAATATTGAATAAAATATCGCTAAAATGCTTTGTCTAGCAAAAATGTCACAGACGCCGTTTTTTTTTACTTTGCTAATCGCGTCGTAAAAACGTTAACATTTTAGCGTTATAATATGCGTAAATGCCAAAAATTACTCGCGCATTTTCTTAAAACTTATATACTGATGCATTAGCAAAGTCTTGTAGGACACTGTCCTATATAAATTAATATAAAATAGGTCGCTGGCCAGAATTAATTCGAGAAATCTGAATATTCAGTGATCTTTACCCCTGTTTTCAGGAATATTCAGGAAATATATCACAGGAGCTTGAAATTCGATCCTTATTCACTCCTATAGCCACAAAACCGAAAGCACATAATGTCATTACGTAATGATGACATTTAAGCTTTTGGTTATGAGGCATATACATGTAATGTAAGGACCAAACTTCAAGCTCCTGTGTATATGTATATATACAGCCACAGGACATACCCACTCTCCACCCAGTGACGTTGCCGCTTAAATAGATGTATTTCCAGATGTTTTGCAAATAATTATTGTCCAAAAACTATAGATGCTACAATTTTGAAAAAAGTACCAAATGAAAGCAAATTGGTTTACGCAATAAACATTTTTATTGTAGCTTCTCGATTTCTGTTGTTTTCGTATGGTAGTAATTTAAACGCAAACACAAATTAAAATGATAGTTTTCGTTGACGTTAACGTTAGCGTCTACGGGAATAGTGATGTTTAAAATTTACATTCACTTTTAAATGCGTTCTACTTGAGAACCAAAAGTGTAATTATTTTAATCATTTATTGTATATTGCTGCTCTCTATTTGCTCTTTAATGCTGTAAGTTTTATAAAATTTAACCCATTAAGTTTGTCATGGTATTTTTACAAAATTCTAGAAAGGTCTTGTTTCAAGCGGCGACGTCGCAAAGTGGCAAACAACTACATGTCCCGAGACTGTACATCATGTAATAGTCAACTCATTGGAAGCCATACGATGAAAAGGGTGTGTCTGAAACTCAATTGTGACGTGCTCGAATCTCAAATACATGTAAATTAATTTCTTTGTTGTTTTCATTCATTTGTGTCTACATGTTTGTTTGGGCCAACACTAAATCTTGGCGATATTTTGGTCATTATCGCATATACGCAAAAGCCTCGTGAAAATGTGGATGCTGACATACATGTATCAAGCGGTGATAGAGGTCTCAATTCTACAGCTATTTATCGTCTACATTCATACTTTACTCTGACGAGCCTGTACCATTACACAGACATTTGCGAGTCCTAGTTGCCGGACAATGCGATAAGTACCAAACGCTTACGCATTGGCTACTTTTAATATAAAACATGCAAAGGAGTGTACAGCGAAGATATCCTTAAGACCTATAGTCACCCTGTCTGTCCGTCCGTCTGTCCATTGAAGTCTACTGCAACGAGAATAGATTTATGTAGTTAATAAGCATCGACCGACCAATCGCATTTACTAATGAAAATAATTGTGCTTACCTGGGTATACCCTACTTTTCGTAATTCTACTCGGGAACATGTATTAAAAAACCTTTATAAACTTAAATATATATAAAAACCAAAACAAACTTTTCATTTGATCATTTTACAACTGGACATGTGTGCTTGTAAATATTAACGCAAGGAAGATCGCCTCTCTTATCTGTGAAAATCTCATTGTTTGACGTGTTTAAACAACTTTTGACGTTACACAAATTAACACCAACATCTGACGCGACGTCTTTGTTATCGTTTGTATTCCATAGTGATTGGTCCCAAATCATTGCTGCAGTAAAAAGTATGACACCTAATTTTGCAGTCGTTGTCAATGTTTTACTGCCAATCTGTTGTCATATTGGAACGGGTATGCCATATCTGCTCATTTTTGGCGAACGCATTGTTGCGATATCAGGTGCAATAACTGATAAATGGGCGATAAAATTGTTCTGTGGTCGGAATTTGAAAACAAGCAATGACCAGGTCAAGTTTGCAGCAAAAATATTTTATTGCTTTTGAACTTTCGGTGAAGAGGGTTGATACATTCGGTGTGGTACTGTATCGTTAGCAATGACCTCTCAATTCACTTTGCATTTTTGCTGAATTGCAGATTGGTAGTTCTATCAAATACAAAAACTCTGTTTGGAAATCATTTTCTCAAATGTTATATAGTCCAAAGAATTTTGATATCCGTCAATTGTTTTTCTGAGTATACTAGAATCACCATTGTCTTGCTAAAATACACCTTTGCCAGAATCTGATAAAAGTAAAGAATTAAATCTGGAAATAAACGATACAACATGAAGGTAACGCGAGAAAAACTGTCTTTGGGGTTTTGCAAACAACAAAGGCGCTGACCAGACTGCGCATCCGCGCAGTCTGATCAGTGCCTTTGTTATTCGCTTATACAAAAATATCATATCTAAGCTTGCTACAGGTGAATTTCTAGCTAGTCTCTATAGCTGAGGAGACTGGTTTGAGTCTCACTTTTTGGAAACCCCGAAGACAGGTTTTGTCGCGTCGATGCCCATTTGGTAATAAAGGGTACAAAAATCATGCTTAGAAGGAAAAGAAAGAGAAAGAAGAAACGCGACGAAAATATGGGAATGGAAAGAGTTTCAATGGTATTCCTCTGCGCAGGCGTCACGTTTTCAGACCTAACAAAGTAAAGCGTAACAAATGAAAACACGTTACGTCCGCATTTGTTTCTATGTAAACCATCAATTCTGAGTTAGTTGGCTGACTATTGAGAGCCAAATAACCACCCACACCCCCATTTTAACAGCTTTCTCATTATACTCTGGTGGAACTAAGGATATGCTATAAGTACCAAGATCTTATATGCATGGTCACTGAGATCATTTGTCACAGGTTGGAAGTACAAACATAAGCAAAAGTACGTAGGCGATTGATTTGATAGAGAATTTACGTAGGCAAGTTCCAAATCCATAAAAGCAAAACCTCCATGTATCATCATAATTAATAAATAAATTTGTAAGACCGGATGATACTTTTATGTTTGCCTAATTAAAAGCGCGACCGTCTTCTATTTACTCGTCCAGCAACAGCTGCTAAACGAAAGTCGTCCTTTTGTTTTGTCAGCATTGAGAAAACTCTATATTTTATTGATATTACAAATAGGCATTACCTATAGAAAACGGCCCGCGGAACGTATATCGGTAACTCCCCAACCCCAGTGACAGAATAGAAAAGTGATGACATTATATTTGTTTTTGCAAAAGCAAAGAAAATGCTGTAGCTTATTGTGTCGAATTATAAAGTTCGATCAGTTGTGAATATTAAATGCCTTTGAACTGCATAATGTCACACTACATCTACTATTTCTCTCAAATACTTATTTTTTTTCTATTATTCCTTAGATATTAGGGGCAACATAATGTAAAGATCTGGGCCCAAAATTACAATGTTTCCTTGAAGTTAAGGACGACATATATTTGTTGCAATTTCAACATGTTAGATTAAATATATTAATAAATTGCCTGGATCAATACAGTACTTGTTGATCTACAGAAAAAAAATAAAACTATTTCGATTTTTAAAAGTTCGAAACGTTATTTTTAGCATCCTTAAACACTTAACTTAAGTCTTTCTTAACTTTAAGGAGGCAATGTAATTTTGGGCCCTGGTATGGCATTGTGGGTACACAAAATGCTCCCCTACACAATATGCTCCTTTTAGTAGCATATTGTGTACCCTGCATACACAATATGCTCCACTGGAGCATTTTGTGTACCCTGCATACACAATATGCTACCAGTGGAGCATATTGTGTAGGGTCGATACATATGTTATTTCAGTGGTCGTCCGAGGGTACACAATATGCTCTTCTTGAAAACATGTCTCGTGGTATTTGCCTTTCTTTCTAACTGTCCTCTCGACATCCATCTGTCTATCTTACGAACTTATGTCTAAAGCCATGCCCGCATCATAATTGTATTATAGTGGTCTTTAATCCCCATCAACAACAATATTTTGGAGACATTGTCTCAAAATTTGGCTTCTTTCCCGACATGAAATCAACCTTTGGAAACCGTAGTAAGGAAAAATGGGGAAACGCCGGGGTTAAATGTAGAAATGTAATGAACCTGTATGAGTCGAGGACACCATGGACATTCATAAATGCTATACCTTTTCCATTGGAATATATAATATGTAGCCATCTTGATATCCTTCAAAGACCATCTTTTCCCATCCATACGTCAGATTGAATCTAAACTTGGTTTGAGGGATAGGGGCAACATGGACATTCAGAATTGCTTGAATCATTCGATTCTGATATCCAATTTGGCTCCCATGGCAACTATTTTGATTTTTTTTTCAAAAGGCATAGCTCTCCAAACCATACATGTATTTCAGGTTATACTGAAACATGTTGGAAGGCATGGGGCTAACATGGGAATAGAGACTTTCTGAACGCGGTTAATTCAGGTATTGACCACAGAAACATACAATGTTCTGCACTGACACTTACTAGTAAGCTGGCGCTCGCAAAGATATGAGACGATTCAGTATAAAGGTGACGAATCATTTATTGTATGTATGTTTTAAGATTATGATCAGAACTAATACTGAGTAAACTTGAATAATGTATTTTGACAATTTGCTTTCCATTGACAGTTTTATGGTGATGCTTTAATGTATGCACTTACTTCATATCCTTCGGCGCAGTAGTTTCTTGCTCTACAAATTCTTAACATATAGCGTTATCTAACTTTGAATAGTATACGATAACAGTGATTCTATCTAAGTACCATTATACTGAACCGTACCTACACAATCAGCTTCCAATAAAATAAAACAACTAAGGTAGCGTATTTTGTACCTAGCATACACAATATGCTCCGAATATCATAATACTACTGATGTAGCATATTGTGTACCTTACCTACACAATATGCTCCAATTATCATAATACTACCGAGGTAGCATATTGTGTATCTTACCTACACAATATGCTCCAATTATCATAATACTACCGAGGTAGCATATTGTGTACCTTACCTACACAATATGCTCCCATTATCACAATACCACCAAGGTAGCAAATTGTGTACCTTACCTTCACAATATGCTCCGAATATCATAATACTACTGAGGTAGCATATTGTGTACCTTACCTACACAATATGCTCCAATTATCATAATGCTACCGAGGTAGCATATTGTGTACCTTACCTACACAATATGCTCCCATTATCATAATACCACCAAGGTAGCATATTGTGTACCTTACCTACACAATATGCTCCGAATATAATAATACTACTGCGGTAGCATATTGTGTACCTTACCTACACAATATGCTACAATTATCATAATACTACCGAGGTAGCATATTGTGTACCTTACCAACAAAATATGCTCCGAATATCATAATACTACTGTGGTAGCATATTGTGTACCTTACCTACATAATATGCTACAATTATCATAATACTACCGAGGTAGCATATTGTGTACCTTACCTACAAAATATGCTCCCATTACGACCAAGGTAGCATATTGTGTACCTTACCTTCACAATATGCTCCGAATATCATAATACTACTGAGGTAGCATATTGTGTACCTTACCTACATAATATGCTCCAATTATCATATTTCTACCCCATTATCATACTACCAAGGTAGCATATTGTGTACCCTACCTACACAATATGCTCCAAAGATAATAATAGTACTGAGGTAGCATATTGTATGCCTTACCTACACAATATGCTCCAAATATCATAATACTACTGAGGTAACATATTGTGTACCTTACCTACACAATATGCTCCCATTATCATAATGCAACCGAGGTAGCATATTGTGTACCTTACCTACACAATATGCTCCAATTATCATCATACTACTGAGGTAGCATATTGTGTACCTTACCTACACAATATGCTCCCATTATCATAATACTACTGAGGTAGCATATTGTGTACCTTACCTACACAATATGCTCCAATTATCATAATACTACCGAGGTAGCATATTGTGTACCTTACCTACACAATATGCTCCGAATATCATAATACTACTGTGGTAGCATATCGTGTACCTTACCTACACAATATGCTACAATTATCATTATACTACAGAGGTAGCATATTGTGTACCTTACCTACACAATATGCTCCCATTATCAAGATACTACCAAGGTAGCATATTGGGTACCCAACCTGCACAATATGCTCACATTACCATAATACTACCAAGGTAGCATACTGTGTGCCTTACCTACACAATACGCTCGAAATATTATATTACTTTTGAGGTAGCATATTGTGTATCTAACCTACACAATATGCTACCTTGGTAGCATTTTGGTAATGTGAGCATATTGTGTAGTATAGGTACACAATATGCTACATTGGTAGTATCTTGATAATGAGAGCATATTGTGTAGGTAAGGTACACAATGTGCTACCTCGGTAGTATTATGATAATTGGAGCATATTGTGTAGGTAAGGTACACAATATGCTACCTCAGTAGTATTATGATAATGGGAGCATATTTGTGGTAAGGTACACAATATGCTACCTTGGTGGTATTATGATAATGGGAGCATATTGTGTAGGTAAGGTACACAATATGCTACCTCGGTAGTATTATGATAATTGGAGCATATTGTGTAGGTAAGGTACACAATATGCTACCTTGGTGGTATTAGGATAATGGGAGCATATTGTTACGGTAAGGTAACCAATATGCTACCTTGGTAGTATTATGATAATGGGAGCATATTGTGTAGGTAAGGTACACAATATGCTACCTTGGTAGTATGATAATGGGGTAGTTATATGATAATCGGACATATTGTGTCGGTAAGTTACACAATATGCTACCTTGGTAGCATTTTGGTAATGGGAGCATATTGTGTAGGTAAGGTACACAATATGCTACCTCAGTAGTATTATGATAATTGGAGCATATTGTGTAGGTAAAGTACACAATATGCTACCTCAGTACTATTATTATAATTGAGGCATATTGTGTAGGTAAGGTACATAATATGCTACCTCAGTAGTATTATGATATTCGGAGCATATTGTGTAGGTAAGGTACACAATATGCTACCTTGGTGGTATTATGATAATTGGAGCATATTGTGTAGGTAAGGTACACAATATGCTACCTCAGTAGTATTATGATATTCGGAGCATATTGTGTAGGTAAGGTACACAGTATGCTACCTTTGTAGTATGATAATGTAAGCAAATTATGTAGGTAAGGTACACAATATGCTGCCAGCATATAACGCACAACAGCAGATTTTCCTTACTTTTGATGTCCGATAACTGGTTTGTGCAGTCCGTGAACCCAATCAGTCAGACCACGTGATTGGCCACCTTAAAGTAAATCTACACTTCCCCCCTTTAATTTGATCTAGTGTGGGTGATCTTTGACATTTGTACTTTCAGTGTGCTAAACACTCCATTCTGATCTTCAACATGATTGATTTCAGAAAAAAATGTTTTATCTTTTGACCCGCCCCGAAGTCGCGGTGTGTCTTCTGGAACAATACTTGCTACCATGTTGCTGGATGCGTAAGTCCCTTCTATTTGATATGCAGCATGACTATATTCAATAAATGAATATTTGACCTTTTGCCCCTTCCCAAGGGGTTAGGGTGTATGTAAGGACAGAATGCTTGTTTCAAGGTGCTCTACGAAACATGACTAATTTCGAGGTGAAAATGCGTTGACCTTTTGACCCCCTTCCTCAGTGGTCAATGGTGTCTCTGCGTGCTAAATAATTGCTATCATGTTGCTGTCCTGTGCTGTTCCCTTAATTTTATATGCAGCATGACAATATTCAGAATAAGTTTCATTTTGGACTCGCCCCATCCCCTAAATCTACCCAGGGGATCGGACCCAGGCATCCAATCAAATATCCAGTCCGATATATTTCATATCTATTGTTGTTTTTTTATCTGTCTGCATACAAAGTTTCGGTAATAATATTGAAAATTGACTAAGTTATTGCCAAATTAATGTATTTGACCTTTGACCCTGCCTAAAGATTCAAGTGGGCGGGGTATTTATTTTTACATTTTACACCGTCATACTTATCTACAGGCTTTTTATACATAATAGCTTTGGGGAAATGTTTAGATCATTACTCTAAGAAAGCCATTACAACTTTTGCATTATAAGTGCCAGAGCAATAGTGAGTTTAACAGTTGATCTTGACGAAACTTATACGATATAGAACTGTCATGCGCGGATCCAGGAATTTTCGTCAGGGGGGGGGGGGGGGGTCCAGGTCAATCTGACAAAAAAGCTCTGACAACCTTTTTTTAGTCCTCAGCTTATTTTACAGTCGCAAATGGTTAATTTCAAAGAAAACTATCATTTTTCAAGGTTCCCGAGGGGGTCCAACATTTTCCAGGGGGGGGGGTCCAACTTTTTCCGGGGTGGGGGGTTCCAATTGCTTATTCCTATAGAAAATATATAACTTGTGATTTTCCGGGGGAGGTCCGGACCCCCTGCCCCCCCCCACCTCTGGATCCGCACTTGGGACTGTCCATGGTACTATCCATTCATGCAGAGAATGCACCAAATCTGACTAATAGGTACTTAGGTATGTTTCTGGAAGGACAGGTGGACAGACAGACAGACAGACAGACGGGTGCATAGACGGCCGACGCCAAAACAATATCCCTCCGACTTCATCGGGGGAAACCAGCACTGAGCACAAGATATTTAGTGTCATGTTCAAGAACACAACGCAGTGCTTCAGGTGAGGCTCGAACCCGCAACCCATCGATATCGGGTCAAGCACTCTACCACGACTGCGCTCCTCAGCTAGGGAGCATATTGTGTAGGTATGATACATGTCCTACACAATATGCTCCCGATTTAAGGGGGAGCATATTGTGTATGCAGGGTACACAATATGCACCTCGAGAGAGCATATTGTGTATGGAGCATTTTGTGGCTCTACATGGCATGTACATGTAATCTTTCAAGCTTAGTTGGTTGGTGTGGTAACATAGACACAGTATTAAAGCGTCAATCGCAACTGCAGCAGACGCCAAAGTTGGCGACATCTTTCTTAATTTTCGAGAAAAATTATAAGGTATGGTATTTCCTGAGAATCGTCTGCCAGCTGACGATTCTCATAAAATATCATACCTTATTAAGTATTTTTGAAAAAGCAGCACAATTTGAAATTGTCGTCTGCTGCAAATTATTGGTGGCGCTTTACGACAGGTTTCAGGCTAGTTCACGGGTCTCATTGAAACGGCTAATTTTAATAATCAGAATAAATGTACGTTTTGCATTTAATATGTTATAATTTAAGCAAATTAGAAATATGACATATCGTCTGAATTCCATGTTTAAAACCAAAAAATATGTCGGCTTAACCCATATACGCATAGCATCCTTTTTGTGGGACATATTCAATAGTGTAAACCCAGATCAAAACTAAAAATGAAAAAAAATCCACCCAACAACCCTTAAAACGTAAATTAATGTACTGGTCCAGTTGATGAGAGTCGGAAATTACATTCGGCTTAAATGGGTTAAGCTTGGAGGTATCGGAATTCGAGCCATCCAGAAAAATCTAAAACACTTTAAGAGCCGTTTTTGCACCGCATAGCTTTATCAATAGATTAATTATCTTTCTTACTTTGTCCACCATGAAAATTCGCAGCATTGACATGGAAGAAAATACTTGAAAATATTCGCACAGCTTGTGTAATTATTAACCTTTTCCTTGCTGATGGCGACTTTTGTCGTCTGCTGATAACCTTTGCATTCATTTTTGATCCAAACCGCTTGACATGCTGATAGTATTCCTGACAGCAAATTTTGAAAAAAGTTAATATTGAAAAAGAAGTCAACAGATGACAAAAATCATGCAACATTACCCAGCATGCTAAGAGTTGGAGCATTCTGCAATACTTTTGTCTTGCATTAAGCGATCAGTCTTGAAAAACCAATTTTGGTCTTTTTGAAAATGGCTGTTTTACACAGGTTATACTGTATGCTACAAGTATCTAAATATCATGAGCTGACCCAAAGTTCTGTGTATGCTAATATAACTCCGAATGTTTGAGATGATAGAAATAACGAGTGTGCCACTGTTTATATCTTACAGTACGAGAACATTTTTGATAGTTTGGAATTTTACGTTACATTCTGGTTCAGTTGTTTTGTATATCTTACAGGCAGAGGCGCGAAATATAAAGGGCACAGAAGCGACTTGTATCAATCTGCCCACAGTAAATCTTTAGACAGCTATAAAGGCAGCAAGTCACATGATTCAAAACAGGACATATCTACCTATGCGCAGCGCAGCTCAAGCGGCAGTGGTATAAGCAAGCACAAGAACAAGCACTCGCATAAATCATACCGACATCACAGCAAGCACGCGTCTAAACACAGCGACTATCACAAATCAAAGAAAAGTAAAGGAAAACACCACAGCAAGCACGCGTCTAAACACAGCAAGGGGTCCTTGTCTAGCGACTATCACAAATCAAAGAAAAGTAAAGGAAAACACCACAGCAAGCATGCGTCTAAACACAGCAAAGGATCCTGGTCTAGCGACTATCACAAATCAAAGAAAAGTAAAGGAAAACACCACAGCAAGCATGCATCTAAACACAGCAAGGGGTCCTGGTCTAGCGACTATCACAAAACAAAGAAAAGTAAAGGAAAACACCACAGCAAGCATGCATCTAAACACAGCAAGGGGTCCTGGTCTAGCGACTATCACAAAACAAAGAAAAGTAAAGGAAAACACCACAGCAAGCATGCATCTAAACACAGCAAGGGGTCCTGGTCTAGCGACTATCACAAATCAAAGAAAAGTAAAGGAAAACACCACAGCAAGCATGCGTCTAAACACAGCAAGGGGTCCTGGTCTAGCGACTATCACAAATCAAAGAAAAGTAAAGGAAAACACCACAGCAAGCATGCATCTAAACACAGCAAGGGGTCCTGGTCTAGCGACTATCACAAAACAAAGAAAAGTAAAGGAAAACACCACAGCAAGCATGCATCTAAACACAGCAAAGGATCCTGGTCTAGCGACTATCACAAAACAAAGAAAAGTAAAGGAAAACACTCACATAGCTCGAAAGGTAAAGGCATGTATGACATAGAATTTCTATTTTCTCCTTCCCACGTTATCATCCTCTACCCAAAATATTTATTGTTTCAGAATAAGGATGTAGTTTTCTCTGATATTCCATAGAAAAGTTGCCATATTCTTATATTTTGATTTTACGGTAAATTTGGGTTAACATCAATTATATTCTTAACAATGAGATCAGCGTATATCACAAGTCACTGTGTTAATACAAATTGTATTTTCAATAAAGAAAATGCGATTAATATTTTCACTGTAGCTTGTTGAAACTAATTTTCAGTAAGTTGATTAAACCATGTATTGTTAACCTCCAAATGTAATGTAAATAGCTAAAACAGTTTTTTGAATGTGTTGAAAGTATCTGAACCTTCACTTATACTGGGCATTTCTGAAAATTTTGGCGTTTTCCCAAATTGCGATGATTCTTTTTTTACTTGGATATTCATCAAAAGTACACTCAGTGGCCATAAATGAGTTCCTAAAGTGGCAAACGTTGTTTCATTTGCAAAAAATTAAGTACATTTAAAATTTGTATAATTTGAAAACGAGGAGTGCAAATTATCTGAAATTTTGAACTTATCACTATTTGCTATTCGTCAATTTAAGTATGCTAGAATATTATAGAAATAATATCACATAAAGTCTGTGGGTGTTATTCATTTCGACCACCCCTGATTTCTGAAACAGTTTGAAAATTTGATGTGAGTTCTAAATTTCTTTCGTTTTTACATGACTATAGATATTGCTTATTTTCTATATATTTTTGGAAATATTGGTGCTAATATGTTATACTCGCAAGGTGTGAACAATGTGTGTTTACATCTTCTTAATTTATTCACCGTCACATTAGGGTTGGGTGGGGTATTTATACCCCTGACCCAAAAATCTAAACTATTGAATGAATTCACATGGTAACTAAGGAACAAGTATCAGTCTTCCTAGGGTCTATATATGAGTGTTTGAAGCAATTAGTCTTAAATGTTTCATTGTTTCAAATCGAAAAGACAGCACCCAGCGATACCTAACCCCTTGGTCAAATTTTGCTTTACGAGGGGGTACCCAAACTTTCATACAAAATCTTAGAATAGTTCTTCTTAAAAAAATAAATGTTCTGGAAAAATGTAACCCCAAATGGTACTTTAAACTGAAAATAATTATTACACAAATATTATATCACTGGTTATGCTGCTTGTGGCACCAATATCATGACTGACAGTGAAAATAAGCAGATTTTCTTAGGATACAACCATAGCCTGTATCCATCAACATTTATTCAAAAAATATTATTTTAAAAAATAACACTGTTATGATACCTCACAAAAAATACATACCCCATATTCCTGAATTTGTTAATTTAGCTTGTTTTTTACAGCCAAAGTATACTGCAGTCGGATCATTTTCATGGCATTATTTTCCGTCGAGTTCTCTGCTCTGCATTATTTTATTTTCAGTGTCTATACTAATTTGAACTTTAACAGAATGTTTTCCAGTACATTTCAAATATTTCTGCAAATTTGTAATAAAAAATATTACAATCTGACATTTTTACAGCGATTTTTCAACACCTGCTATATTTTTTGAAGAAATGGAGCCAATTTTTGTGATACACAATATCTCCATAGCAACAGATGATGACATCATACAATTTGGTGATGACGTAAACATATACCCTGTATATTTATCCAGGGCAATTATCATTTGGAGAAATTGTCTTAATTGACTAGAAAAGACCATTGTTTCAGACCATATTTTTTGTCAATTTCTTGTAAGCTGATTTGGGAACTCACTTATGGCCACTGAGTGTAGTACTCTGATATATTTATAAAAACACAATGAAATTTGGTCGAAATACAACTTTTTCATCGTTTACGAGGTCAGTAAAACTATAATATATTTATTGTACTAGACAGAGTGAATGGATGTAATTGCAAACGTATTACTAGTTCTTTGCTTGCTACTCCCATTATGTGTTTATTGTGTTTTAAGTGTTAAAAATAGTGAGTGTGATCAGGAAATACCACAATCACAAACCGCAGACTTTTCATTGCGAGCAAGAAAAATACATGTAATCCATTATTCGTGTGAGGGTAGGAAAGAAAAATCCGTCCCTCAGGATCACCCTTCGTCATCACCCAGCAAGCCTCATGATGCCAAACGGTGATCCTCGGCACAGATTTCTCTATCCTACCCTCAAACTCATGATTGATTCTCCTTCATATCTCTCTTCTCTGGTACCTCAGACTTTGAATCATCTCTAAAACATTTTGACTCGTTTTTTATTAACTTATTTTTATGTGAAACCAGGTTCTTCAAAAGGAGAAGACTGTCGCAAAGTTACTATCAACAGTAGACGACAAAGGGTAAGTTTTCCAAAGGGTTCCTTACTGGCAACACATTTATTTTTCATCTACAATTTCCGCAGAAAAATGTATGTAGCCTTGAGGTTTTCTAGCATCTGGTTTGTCTACATATGATTTCTCTACTCTCTATACTACATTGCCTCATAATCTAATCAAAGAAAAACTAACAGAATTAATTGAACAAGCATTTAACAGAGAGGGCTTACTTTATTTGGCTTGTAATGATAAAAATGCCTTTTTTACTTCAGAACAACCTAAACGATATAAATTGTGGTTATGTCAGAAAATGTGTGATGCGCTCCATTATCTTTTAGAGAATGTAATTATTAGATTTGGCTCGAAATTATATAGACAAATTGTAGGTATTCCAATGGGTACTTATTGTGCTCCTCTTGTTGCAGATTTGTTTTTATTTTGTTATGAGAGAGACTTTATGTTGTCTCTGTCAGACATTAATCAAACTGATATTATTGAAGCTTTTAAATCAAACTCCAGATATTTAGATGACTTGCTTAATATTGATAATCCTTATTTTGAACAAATGGTAGGTCAGATATATCCCACTGAACTTCAGATAAATAAGGCAAATTCTTCTGATACTGAAGCTCCGTTTTTGGACTTGAACTTGTCAATAACAAATGGCATAGTTTCTTCTAAAATTTATGATAAACGAGATGATTTTAATTTTGAAATAGTAAATTTTCCATTTCTTGATGGAGATGTTCCTCGCTCTCCTTCCTATGGTGTATATATTTCTCAGCTTATCCGTTTTGCTAGAGTGAGTTCTTATGTTGATGACTTCAACAACAGAAACTTACTTATAACTGCTAAATTATTAAAACAAGGTTATAGATATCATAAAATTCGAAAAGCGTTTTCTAAATTCTACCATAGACACTCAGAGTTAATTGTTAAATACAACATTGGGTTAAAAACTCTTCTGCAACAAGGCATATCAGAACCTATATCTTATGATGATTTTCAAACGAATTGCTGGAAAACCTAATTTTAGTGATCAATTAAAAAAGATAGTAAAACGTTATATAAGGGTTGGATATAACTTGGATATCATGCAACAGTCTGCATGCCTAGTTTTAAACCCAATCACGGTTTATAGCTATGGTTTCCTCTTTATTTGCACGACGGTGGGTCAGGCCTCAGACTCTATGACGGCTCTGACGTAAAGCTTTGATCGGTGGGTTGGTGCCTGATGCTTATCTGTAGCTGGACCCACCGTGGCTCAACTTGAGGTTTTCTTTAGCTCTGACTATGTGTGAGTCATGAGCCCTTTTCTTTGTTTCATCATGATGTGTAAATTGATTAGAATGTTTCTCCATGATGATACATTGCATTAGTTAGATGGCCTCCATGCGAGCTGAACATTTCTTGTACTTCAACAACAGCAGAATCTAGGGCGAAGATTTGGTACTAGTAAAATGCATTTATGCATTGATAAGTTAGGGGTCTTTCATGCAAACCAAATATCTATGTGTCTTGATCCACATCTGAATTAAGGGTGAGGTTGGCGCCGTTAAACCGGTTTAAACCCTCCAGTAAAATATTTTACTGACCGTTCCAAGGCGGTACTTCTTTTGTGGATCTTTTATGTTTTTGTTCTGTCTTGTGTTTGCTATGTTTTGTGCGCGTCTGTTTATATGTGCTTTGTGGTCACCTGCTGGGAAAGGGCTGACCTCTTGGCTCTCGTTTGTGGTGTCTTCTGTGAGTTTGTCACTTTCCCATTGGTATCCTGGGTCAGGTGTGGTACTTGATTGTATCGATTCCTGATCTTTGCACCACTACTTACTTTTAAACCCTCCGGTGGCTTAGGCTGCTGTCCATTCTAAGGCGGTGGTTCTGTTGTTGTTGACTTTTTGTTTATTGTTACTCCCATTGTGGGAGTCTGTAATTGTTCTATGTTTTGTTGTACGTAGCTTTGTGTCCGTTCTAGTATTGCAATCATCTTGATGGGGAAGAGAGAGCTGGTTGCTTTGCTTAATTTGTCTTTCTGGTGTCTCGTGATGGTTGAGCGGCTCTTCCTCGCGGTGCCACAGGGTTGTCTGCGGTTTGTGATTGTGGTATTTCCTGATCATACTCACTTACTATTTTGGATCATTTTAATGTGTTAGCTACGGTGACAGGATTTTCTACTAGTATAAATAACAGGAAGGTATCATCATCGAACGGTTTTACATCTTAATAAAGGTTATATACAATACAATATCGTTTATGATCATAAACGATATTGTTCCATACCTTAATTGAAGCGTTAAACTGTTCGCTGATGATACACGCTTTTTATTGTTGTAGAAAATCCTACTCCTTTTGGGTGGTAATTGGTCAGTATATTATAATGCATCTAAAATTTGTGATCCTTCATTACAAAGGATCACCTTTGTTCTGTCTATATTTGAGCGGCTGTTTTACACAGGTTTTACTGTAGTTGCAAAACTTAAAGTAGAAAAAGAATTAAATTCCAAAGATAGGTCATAACACATCCAAGAGATGCATTAGAAAAACTAACATTTTAGCAGAATCCGATGGAAGCCAATTTTCTGCATTATTTAACATAAACATGTTTTGAGATGCAACCTGATTAATTATATGTACTACCCTATGTAATTCATCTAGGCTGGCTCCCGTCCAACTGAAGAGAAACAATTCTTTTCTAAACCGAAATATGTTGCTGAGATTACCAGTGTCAAGTTTATTAAACAAATTGGAAGACACAAGTGTGAGAAAGATGTTAGTTATGGTATGAAAGATGGACTGCCCTGGGTGTCTCAAGGTTGCAGCTTCAAAGCAGAGATCTGTTTTAAAAGAGGTGAGTTGCACTTACAGTATTTTACATAATCAAGTCTTTTGTTTATTATGACTTTGCAACAAGGCATATCAGAACCTATATTTTAAGGTGCTTTAGTTTATAAATTCAAACGAATTGTTGGAAAACCTAATTTTAGTGATCAAATCAAAAAGATAGTAAAACGTTATATAAGGGTTGGATATAACTTGGATATCATGCGACAGTCTGCATGCCTAGTTTTAAACCCAATCACGGTTTATAGCTATGGTTTCCTCTTAAATTGCACGACGGTCGGTCAGGCCTCAGACTCTATGACGGCTCTGACGTAAAGCTTTAATCAGTGGGTTGGGGCCAGATGCTTATCTGTAGCTGGACCCACCGTGGCTCAACTTGAGGTATTCTTTAGCTCTGACTATCTGTGAGTCATGCGCCCTTTGTTTCATCATGTTGTGTAAATTTGATTAAACTGTTTCTCCATGATGATACATTGCATTAGTTAGATGGCCTCCATGCGAGCTGAACATTTCTTGTACTTCATCAACGGCAGAATCTAGGGTGAAGATTTAGTGTCAGTGAAATGCATTTAGGCCCCCGGGTGGCTTAGGCTACTGTCCGTTCTTAGGCGGTGGCTCTGTTGTTGTTGACTTTTTTGTTTATTGTTACTCCCGTTGTGGGAGTCTGTTATTATACCCGCTTTTTCTTTAGAAAAAGGGTATATTAATTTCGTACCAAAGTCTGTCCGTCGTCCGTCTGTCTGTCCGTCCGTCCGTCCCGTTTCTTGTAAATGTATCTCCTCCTAAACCGTTGCAACTTCAAATTTTGTAGCTGAATAGGTCACATGATGTAAAGGGTACTGGGCAACATTTCTGTGACCTTGACCCCAAGGTCAAGGTCAAAGGTCAAATATCGAATTTTCTTGTAAATGTATCTCCTCCTAAACCGTTAGAGGTAGCAACTTCAAATTTTGTAGCTGAATAGGTCACATGATGTAAAGGGTACTGGGCAACATTTTTGTGACCTTGACCCCAAGGGCAAGGTCAAATAATGCTTTTTCTTGTAAAGTCATCTTCTTCTTAACCATGGGATGTAGCAACACCAAACTTTGCTGCTGCATAGGTCACATGATTTCGAGGGTACTGAGCAATTTTTTGTGTGACCTTGATTCCTTGACCTTGGGGTCAAGGTCAAATAATGTATTTTCTCGGTAATGCATCTCCTTAACCATTTGCCGTAGCAACTTCAAACTTTGCAGTACATTGGTCACATGATGTAGAGGGAAATGCTTTATGTGATCTTGACTTTGGGTCAAGGTCAAATCAAATATTTCTTGTTAATGCATTTCCTCCTAAACCGTTGGACATAGCAGCTTCAAACTTTGCAGGTGCCTAGGTCATATGATGTAGAGGATACTGGGCAACGTTTCGTGTTTGGTCTTGATCTAAGGTCAAGGTCAAAAGTGTAATGTACTTTCTTGTAAATGTATCTCCTCCTAAACGGTTGGACGTAGCAACTTCAAACTTTGCAGGTGCTTTGGTTAGCTCAAAAGCGGGCATTTGCGATGGTGTACCATCGATAGAAGTCTGTTCTATGTTTCAGTGTACGTTACTTTATGTCCATTCTAGTATTGCAATCATCTTGATGGGGAAGAGAGAGCTGGTTGCTTTGCTTAAATTGTCTGCCTGGTGTCTCGTGATGGTTGAGCGGCTCTTCCTCACGGTGCTATAGGGTTGTCTGCGGTTTGTGATTGTGGTATTTCCTGATCATACTCACTTACTATTTTTGAATTATCAGAAAACGAGTTACATTGGGCTTAATAAACCCTTAATAATAGTTTAACCTTCCAAGTTGAGATCCAAGATCACAATAATGACTTAACACCACAGCTGACCTCTTGGCTCTCGTTTGTGATGTCTAATTGTAAAGTTGTCACTTTCCCATTGGTATCCTGGGTCAGGTATGGTGCTTGATTGTATCGATTCCTGATCTTTGCCCTTTTTCTAACTCTAACACCATAGCATCAAATTGCCATCATTTCAGAATTTCAAAAAATAGAGACCAACTTATACACTGAAGGCTTTTAAAAACGCAAAAATCGAAATTCATACTATTTACTAACATCTGATGTCTCACTTTTATTGAGATTTGGCAAAAATGAATATCATTATGTCTGCAAAATATGATTTACATTTTATGTCAAAATAATAAATAATATAAGAGCTACAGTCTATCAAATAGCAATACCCGATGATTCTAAAGTTGCTATTTGAAATTTGTCTAGAAATTCTATACGATTTATATTATTGTGATAAAATATTTTTAATAAAAAAATCAGAAACAAATTACTATAAGAGCCATACTATTCGCTTGTCACTGACAGTAGCCAGCCGGAACGTATGTCGTCGATGTAAATATCGTTAATACACAATCGACGTAAGTTGCCTCTTAACGCCAGTCACCATTCTTGGCTGACCAGACCTGCTTCGATCTTTTACTGTCCCAGTAGCCTGGTAGCGATCTCTGAGCGCTGTTTAGTTGACGGATGGAATTATGATAACTGTCGACGTCAGAAACACGCACCCCAGCTTTTAACATTCCAATCGCGCCAGACCGTTCATGTTCAGACAAACGTGGCATGAATACTAAAGTTTTGAAACTATAAAGCTGCTGTGTTTTTATACATTTATACTTTCAAGCTACATGTAAAATGATAAAATATTTTGCTTCACTGATTCGTGGGGACGCCACATGCACAGCATACTAAACCAGCGATGCGTAGCTGGTGGTAGCCAGTGTCTTCTAAAACAGCGGTATTGGGTATAGCTAGAAGCAGGGTGTTGTTACTATCGGGTTTTATCTGTTAAAGAAAGCTAAAATGTTCTGGATGCATTTTTTTTCATTGTTTGCGTTTTTAAAGTCCTTCAGTGTAGATGTAATATTTAAGTTAATCCACTTTTGTTTGATATACAGGACGTAGATCCTTTGAGACTTGTAAAAATGCAACCAAACTCCTTCATGTGCTCTCTCTCTCTCTCTCTCTCTCTCTCTCTCTCTCTCTGTAAATATTTCCTGTATCTGGTACTAAAGATGGTATCATCTCTATTTACTTATTATCAAATTATGTTATGATCATCCTTTAAATTACATAAAACACTTCATATCGTTTGAAAAGAGAGAAGTACAATCGTTATTTGGTTGTATTACCTTTAAAGACCAACTACATAAAACGTTGCATTCATCAGTATTTTGAGTTTAGTCGAGTTGGTATGTTCACCAGATCGAGGGTTCCACCGTTTTCCCCCATGTGAGATACCAATGTATACACGATCCAGTGGTCCCTTTGTTAAAGCTGCATAGTATGTAACTTTTGATCTTCTATTTTTAGAAATAACGTTTCTATTTTTTAAGAACACAGTAAAAATACTAAAATTCAGGTATACATTTTACCATTTTCGTAAATTATAAATTATCACTATCAAAACAACAGCATTTTTGTTAAAAATTAACTGTCTAGAATTTTTGGATGAACGCAAATAATAACCAACAAGAGAAGAAAAACACATGCTTTCCATAAGATAATTCGCTTTTCCATGAACTTTTCAGCTGTAACGTACATGTAACTAAATTCTATTTTTAAAAAGGATTTAAATAGAAAAGAAAATTTTTCGAAATATGTTCATAGTTGCAGGCTTAGTCCCTTTAAATCAATGTCGGCAAACTCAAAAATAGTAAGAGAGTATGATCAGGAAATACCACAATCACAAACTGCAGACAACCCCGTGGCACCGCGAGGAAGAGCCTCTCAACCATCACGAGACACTAGGAAGACAAATTAAGCAAAGCAACCAGCTCTCTCTTTCCCATCAAGATGATTGCAATACTAGAATTGACATAACAACAACAACAGAACCACCTCCTTAGAACGGACAGCAGCCTAAGCCACTGGGGGTGGGGGGGCTTAAATGCATTTTACTGGTACCAAATCTTCGCCCTAGATTTAGCTGTTGTTGAAGTACCAGAAATGTTCAGCCGGCATAGATAGAGGCCATCTAACTAATGCAGTGTATCACCATGGAGAAACACTCTAATCACACCATGATGATATAAAGAAAAGGGCTCATGACTCACAGATAGCCAGAGCTAAAGAATACCTCAAGTTGAGCCACGGTGGGTCCAGCTACAGATAAGCATCTGGCCCCAACCCACTGATTAAAGCTTTACGTCAGAGTCGTCATAAAGTCTGAGGCCTGACCCACCGTCGTGCAATTAAAGGGGAAACCATAGCTATAAACAAGTTATATCAAACCCTTATATAACGTTTTACTATCTTTTGAATTGATCACTAAAATTAGGTTTTCCAACAATTCGTTTGAATTTATAAACTAAATCACCATAAAATATAGGTTCTGATCCCAAATTGCTACCCACGTGAGATAAGCGTTGCTAACACGAGATAAGCTACACGAGGCAGGTTGCTAATGCAAGAAAAGCTACACATGATATTTTAAGTGCATAACTTTCTTACGGAAAACAAAAGATTAATTGTTGGTCATGGCAGTTTCCATATTTAAATTTCAACGATAACAGTAGGCCTTCACATGGTATAAGCTGGGCATTTTTACTTCAACATTTGTTCAAATGCTTTGTACATGTTATGGATTCTATTTATCTCACATACCCGTACCAACCGGTGGGAAAGATGAAAATCGAACAGCCGCACATCATTACACATGTGACATTATTGTTATGTTAAAGTAACGCAATCATGTTATGTTGCATCTCAGCCTACCTGGGAACCTCTGAGAGCTTTCTTAAAATATGAAAATGTGGTATTTAATGGTGAAAAAGAAAAATATCCATTATTTGTGTGTGGATAGGATAGAAAAATCTGACCCTCGAAATTACCATTTGTCATCACTCGGCAAGCCTCGTGATGCCAAACGGTGATCCTCAGGACAGATTTTTCTGTCCCATCCTTACATTTATAATATATCCTTATAGTCTCGTGCCTTTCTAGTTAACAATGATTGATTGCATACACTGTTCTGTGTTGATTTTCTTTTACAGTTTTGTTTGTATCAGTAAGTTCAACAACTTAATTGTCACTTTAGTTACAAATAGAGGATTTTACACGCGTGCCCATGATTTAATAAATTTATTAAATGAGTTGGGAAAAGAGATAAAATGCGTGGCTTGCCAAGCATTTAATAGCTTTTGCGCAAGGAATTTAAGAAAATTAAATAATACAGGAGCACAAATGTTAGATTCTTATTATCACATGACCGTAAAAATACATTGAAATGGTGTTTTGTCATGAAAACGCTATGATTTTGCCTATATTACGTTATTACGGAGTCATTACATAACGTTACCAAAATTTTAATGCATGGTGTTATATCACTACCAGTCGCAATGGCATATGAAAAAACTCGTCCATTTTTAATGGAACTGTGACACGCAAAACTAGACAGCGTATTTTGTGTATTCTGTGTAGTTTTGGAGTGCCATTGGCAGAATGAATTTGCAATTGGCCTGTCTTTTCTTCTATGTTGCTCACAATTAACTATTTTTTCTCTCTTTTACACTCCTATAGGATCGAAGTCAGCAGAAGATGGTAAGTAGTTCTCTATTTACTAAAACAAGAACAGTGAGGGCAGACTGTCATTTTAGGATTTCTGTGTGTCAATAGATAATTATATTTCTATCAAACAATGGTATTCACACTGGTAAATGTATACGTCGATTTGGTGGTATTCACGCGTATTGCCGGTACTTCATAGACCGGAAGTGGTAGATATTGGTGTTAATACTATATAGAAAAACGTGTCATATACCTAAAGGACTATAGAATTAGATCATTTTTAAGTATTGGGCATGCACATGGCGATTTATATAAGCATTTAGGAATAGATTCGAGTACCGATCTGGATGATCGGTACTCGATTCTATTCCTAAATGCTTACATAAATCGCTATTCACATACTGAATACTTAAAAATGATCTAACTCTATAGTCCTTTAGGCATATGGCATGTTTTTCTATATAGTATTAACACCAATATCTATCACTTCCGGTCTATGAAGTACCGGCAGTACGCGTAAATACCACCAAATCGACGTATACATTTACCAGTGTGGTATTGACATACTATTTTATATGAGAGTAGATTGACCAATGACCAGAGCAAAATGCTTCACCTGCCTAGCATTTTTTTTATTTTGAATCTTCTCCTTTTGATCAAAATTGGAGTGATAATATCAAAACCACACAGTTTGAATTAATGTATTGTCATCTTGATCACACATTTGCGCAAAATTATCTGGGTTTGACTATATTCTATAGAGAGAACCAACAATATTAGAAAACAGCAGACTCAGGTTTTATTGAGTCTGTTCATGAGAACTAATGGAAAGTGCAACGATTTTCGCGCACCCTAGCACCAGCTGTAGCGGTATTCTGCTTTTCGTCAGAAACTAAAATATCAGCACTATATCGATGCATGGGGGAGAAGTTTTACCAAAAATAGCAAGTGAGTATGATCAGGAAATATCACAATCACAAACTGCAGGCAAACCAACGGTGCCACCAGGAAGAGCCACACAACAATCACTAGACACCATGAAGACAAACTGAGCAAAGTAACCAGCTCTCTCTTCCCCATCAAGTTGATTGCAAAACTAGAATGGACACAAAGTAACGCACAACAAAACATAGAACAATTACAGAATCCCATAATGGGAGTAACAATTAACAAGGAATCAGCAACAACAGAACCACCGCCTTAGAACGGACAGTAGCCTAAGCTATTGGGGCTTAAATGCATTTTACTGGTATCAAATCTTTGCACTTGATTCTGCTGTTGTTGAAGCACAAAATGTTAAGCTCGCATGGAGACTTCCTAACTATTGAAATGTGTCATCATCAACTTCACACAGAAACAACGACAGCTGTTACGACCTCTAAATAATCAGGACCCAGTCAATTTTAATGCATAAAACATAATGTGCTCCTGTAGCATAAAACTCTTTATAATAGTCAATTACATCAAAATACAAACACAAAATACGTATTGACTCAATGTATCTAAAATTTAAATGCTGAATTGTTATGGCACGAGTCAACACGCCCATCCTCATACCATGGTGATATTAAACACATGCAATATTTTTACAAAGTTTGCAGTAAAACTGTAAACTTAAGGTCAACACATTACGATACCACGCAGTGCACTCATTTAAACAACGATGCTTACACAGTACCTTATTATTTTATCATTTTATAGAAGGCGGAGACGATTGTGGGGGTGAATGTCATATGAACGCTAAATGTATCAAGGGTCGATGTAAGTGCCAAGGAGGACTTATGGGAAATGGTAGAACCAAATGCTTTCGTAAGTTTTTAATATTTATACGCCTTTAGTTACTCTACTTCTTTAACACACTAAAGTGGGGCACGGGCTTAGAACCAGACCAAAATGAAACTGTCAGGCTTCTAAGATAATAGTGGGAAATGAAATATTTTTTTTTAATTTCTAAACCAAAACATATGTTGTGAGTACTCAAAAGCGTGTTCAAAAATTCCATCTTAATACAACGGCTCTTTTGAGCACCCAAAACATATGTTGAAACAACATGTATGTTCTTAAAAAGGTTATCCGTTGGAATCAAAGAATGCACCAAAGAACTGAAACTAGAGTGTGCAAATATTCTGGGCGAGATTAGCTAGTTTTGGCCACTTAGGCCTCATCAGTGACCCTTTTAAACTAATGGATAAGAAATTATTAATGGGGTCTTAGTTAGGTCTACACATGCTGTTATAAGTCTATCACGAGAACTTTTCCAATGCTCTTATAAGTATGCACATATAACATTTCCAATGCTTCTTTTGTTGTTGTCTGCTGACTTTTTTCAAAATGAATGTTTTCAAAAAATTCTTTCAGGAACATTATCACGAAGTCAAACCGATTGAAACAGATCAGGACCGACGTTCTGTTGTTCCTGATTCGGGTCTATACTGTTTGCAAAGGTTATCAGCAGACAATCAAACGTTGCTGCTAGCAAGGAAAGAACTATGTATATTCATGCACTATTATCTCTTTAGCTGGCCAAAATGTGATATAACCATACATATACACATGCATATAATTACACATCTTGTTACATAATGTAATATGACCATACATATACACACATCTTGTTACACAAAGCTTGCCAATAATGTCATATAACCATATGCATACACATGCAAATAATTATACATGTTGTTGCACATCACTTACCAATGATGTGATATAACAATATATATGTACTTGCAATTAATTACACATGTTGTTACACATAACTTGCTGATAATATGAAATAACAATACATATACACATATTTTAATTTACGTATCTTGTTACACATAGCTTGTTATATTGCGATATAACCATGCACATATGAATAATTACATATCTTGTTACACAAAGCTTGCCAATAATGTGACATAACCATAATATACACATAAGAATAATTATATATCTGGTTACATATAACTTGCCAATAAAGTGATATTATCATACATATACACATACACTAATTGCACTATATTGTGATATAACCATACATATACACATGCACATAATTACACATCTTGTTACACATAGCTGCATGCATTTGTACATCTACTGGGGATCCACACACACGCCAATATGATGGGCAGATGACCCACTTTCAAGGCTCTTGTAGATACCTGCTTTCAGCAGTTCCAGATGTATGTGAAGGAGTAAGGTAAGGTAAACCTGATAAACACTTTAGTCTACCAGAGAAATAAGGTTATATAAAGTGTTCAAGAAAGCTTTTAAGGGGTTATGAATATTTGGTAAGGTTTTCCGTTGACATCTTTCTGGAGTACCAGGGTTACGTATTGATATAGGATAGGATATATGCAATAGTCGATCAAACTAAAGTTTCAAGAAATTGGGACCATTTATGGACAAATATATATGTATACAAAAATAGATATTTTCTGAGTGCCAGAGAAATGCTGTATTACCAGATAGGGTAAATAAAGCTAGAAAGGGGTCATTTGAAGGGGGCACTGCAGATATCTGAAATAACCTTAAATACCACATTGCATGAATTCTTTTACCTTGATTTTTGTTTCCAAGGTCGATTTAAAATTTATGTGACCTTGACCGTTGACTTTAATGTCATATTGGCGAAACCTTTATTGTAATCTACATGGCAAAGACAATCAACGTTCCCAATATCAACACATTCAGTCCAAAATATGAAGGAGGATTTTACGTTACCAAGTACAGTACCTGCTGAACATGATAATATGAGCCGTGACATGTGATTTCCAACATAGTGACATTTTGACAAGTGTTAACTCAGACGAGCCTGTGCAGCCTCCTTTTAAGAGTAGAAACTCCAAATGATGTTCAGTCAGTAGCTTAACAATCATAGAAAATTCAAGCGACTAGCAAAGGCTCTGATCAGACTGCGCGTTTGCGCAGGCTGATTTTAGGCTTTGCTTGTCGCACATACCAAATTGTACGAAATCCCATGTCACGGCTCAATAAAGTTAAGTGTACACGGTCAGGGGAATTCGATGATATAAGGTACATGCAAAAAAAAAAATAGAAATATCCAGGGGAAAGATGCTATACACATAAAGGTTTACAATATTAGACATTTTGAGAGTGCTAGGGGATTAGGGTGGTACAATATAATGTATATCAAATAGAAATTTTGAGAGTCTAGCCTGCTCACATTATTGGAAGTAAAAGAATATTAACATTTCGCAAGATCATTATGTTCTTGAGATCTCTTGCGCAGATACCTATGTTGACCTGGTTTCTTTAATGTTTGCATGTAATTTTGCTTCCCTTATCCATTTCAGTTTTAAGGTGTTGTCAAATTTTGATAGAACATTTTGTAAGCAAATATTGGAGACCCTGATCACACGCCGTGATCTGCAATTTATCTGATAAACCAATACATCGGTTCTTGTCGTATGTTTGCACACATGCATGTTAGTTTCCTATGTGCTTGTATGTTGTCATTTTCTGGCCTATTCTCGTGTGTTTAGTATAATGTATAGTTGAATAAATCAAATAGTTGCTAACATAACTACAGGGAACAATCTTAGAGTAAGATATATTAACCCATATAAGCCTAGCGTCCGTTTTGTAGGATATAGTCAAACAATGCAGATCCAGACCAGACACCGCAGAATGCGGCGTCTAATCAGAGTTACCACTGTTTGCTTACTGAATGTTACCACTGTTTGCTTACTATATATTGAGATTTGAAATAAAAAATGAAAAAATACCATCCAACATCCCTTTAAACGAAAAAGGAATGGTCCAATTGATAAGGGTGGAAAATCCATTCGGCTCAAATGGGTTAAAAGTGTTGATATGGTAATGGTTATGTATACTTTAGCTATGGAGGTAAAGCATGAACTCGGGAGAATAACCTCAGTTTAATCCATTGATGCCGAATGTATTTTCCCATTCTTATCAATTGGACGAATCCATTTCCAATTTAAGGGGTGTTGGGTGGTATTTTTCATTTTTATTCAAATTTTAAAAGACACTTTTTAAGCAAACAGTGGAGAACGTGATCAGACGCCGCGTTTTGCAGCAACTGATCTGATTTTGCACTGTTTGCACATGTCCCACAAGAAGGACGCTATGCTTATGTGGGTAATCATATGCTTAAAGCGTTTTTTGTGAATGTGTTTGTAATTCTAATTTCATTTACCATATGGCTATGTATTACCTCCAGGGTGGAGGTAAAACATTAACAAAAGAGAATACCTTAATTTTTACATACGTAAAAAGTGTTGTTGTGGTACTAGGAATATCTTAGTGATTCTAGAGCCATAAATAATATGGATATGTTTACTTTAGATACAGGGCGGAGTTAAAACATTAGCACAGGAGAAATAACTTGAATTTATCATACTTTATAAGTTCTGATGTGACTCAAGGGAACTATATAGCACATGCGCCAGTCAGTCTGTCTTTAAAACCGGCAACGTCCTTTCAAATAAAAAAAACACTATAGCGACATCAAAGATATCCTAATAACAGTATGATTGTTTGTTTGTTTGTTTGTTTTGTTGCTTTACGTCCCAAGTCAACAGCTATGGTCATTGCGGGACGGTCAGTTCACCTAACCACACTTTTTCCTGGGCAGGCTTGAACAAGCGGTTAACCAGTAATTCGTGCACATACTTTCGCTTGTAACTAACAACAACCCTTCTTCAATGAATCAGCGGAAGGAGGAGAATGACCGTAGACATCATTTCATGATCAATCTCCAAGTATGGGACCGGACCGGGATCGAATTGCGACCCTGGATCTGCAGTCAGACACGCATCTGTAGCCAGACACGTTACCGACTGCGCTACGCGGCCCGGTAATAACAGTATGAGCTTTTGGTTCTGGGCTATAGAAGTGATATAAGGACATAACTTCAAACTCCTAGAAAGCAACTCTAGATTTATTTAACCATTTGAGCCGTGACATGGGATTTCCATTAATGTGGTATGTGCGACTAGCAAAGCCTCAGATCAGCCTGCGCGTACGCGCAACCTGGTCAGAGCCTTTGCGAGTTGCTTGAATATTCTATGAGTGTTAAGCTACTGACTGAATATCAGTTTGCATTTTTAAGCTTAAAAGGAGGCTTCACAGGCTCGTCCGAGTCTACACTTGTCCAAATGTCAAATTGTTGGAAATCTCATGCCACGGCTTATATGATTATATACACTTTCAGGGTGGAGGTAAAACATGAGCACAGGAAAAACAATTTCAGAGTGACATATGTTAAAAGTGTTGAAGTAATAATAGGAAATAACTTGACAGTAACATTAGCTCCACATAACGATTTACTAGTAAGTAGTACTCGTTGTTTTAATTTTGTAATGTAAACATTCTTTAGGCTTCAAAAGGATGTGAATTGTATGTGTACCGCTTTTGAAAACAATAGCCTGAAATGAAACCAAGATTAGTATAAAAAAGCTTTGCTATTATTTCTTGAACCAGATAATAGCAAAACGATCATATACTGAATGTATTAGTTTTCAAATTTTTGAGAAGTTGAATTGTATCAATATCATCCGGAACACTACGGCCTTTATCCAAAAGCTTGCAAATACTCCGGTTAGCAGAAAACCGTTGTTTACCTGTATTGGACACGGAAACGGCACACATTTTATAGCGACTTTATAAAAAATAATTCCAACGACTGGTTCCCATGGTTTGATCATTGACCTATCAAATGATGTGTTTTTTCACATATTTTATAGTCATTTTACAAAAATGTTAGAGATTGAAACGGCCGCCATCAAAGCAAAACACTGGAGCGAGGGGCCCGTCAAAAACAAATAAAAACTAACAATATTAATTATTTTTTCGCCAAAATAGTATTGTAAATCAATGTCCGATATTTATTCTACATATCCAAATCAAAACCTAGAGCTGAAATATCGTTTAAGATGCTTTTTTCTCACGTAAATGTTGGCTCAGCTCAATGGACCTTGCATTGAGCTGAATTTTTTTGCCCGCCACAATAAAAAGTCACGTGGTCAAAATTGTTATCACGTGGTCAATAAGCTCGGTTGAAAACAATAACATTGGAGTGGTCTTTAGTGTCAATTTTGTATTTTTTATACTGTTCTAGTCCTTAAAAATGCTGTAGAATGTGTTTTGGCCATTAAAGATTGGGTATACAATGATATGGCTGCATGGAAAATTTTAACATGTCTTTATTGACCGCACATACTAGGTTTTCTGATGTTAAACCTCACTTTGTTGGAGATTAAATTTACTTTTAGATAAACGGTGAGACGGTATCACCATCATACGAGGATGAACAGGTACGTGTTACCTTCTATGGGAAGCAACTCATTGCCACCCTCATCCACTGTGACGTTGTTGTTTCCTATGACGGCTGGTCCCGGGCATCTGTCATTATCAATAAGGAATATGGCGAAGATGTGACAGGAATGTGTGGCAACTGTAAGTTTTAACCTTTAGCTCGCCACTATTTGTTGTCCTTAAACTGTTATCTGCTTTGTACGTCTGTTGCAAATATTCAAGTGCATTTCAGAACAAATTTGATCGTATTTTCATTTTCATAGCAAGCCTTCAGGAATATTTAGATTTCTGCAACCGTTCATAACCTCTTAAAGACATAAATATGATTGACAGCTGCCAAGCTGACTTGCCCGTCCACTACACGTCGAACATCTTATTCATTCAGAAGTGCCATCTTTGTCGTGATTGACAGCGAGGCGAGCCACACCTTATTCTCACATACAAAACAAGCCTCTTGATTGCTTCATTGGCTGTCTAAGTTCTAACCGGTTGCTCCTAATTTCCGTTTTACACTCCAACAAAAACAATAAAACGATTACACATTAAATGCAAAAATGGTTTGTCTCATAAATCATAACTAGTTTCTATATACATGTATTAGATATTTATTATAAAATTTAAATATAAGCAATAAATTCATTTTTGGTCTGTTTTTGGAATCATTGCAAACTTAACGTGACGCCCATTTGGTTTCACTTCCTGTTTGATAGACTAAGGTATTCATGATTCTATGAACCTTCCTAAATCGAATTTAATTCTTAAATGGGCCCACCATTTTTGTCCTGAAAATGTCGCCTGCTTTTCGCCTGTAAATACTCATTCGTTCAAATCCTATTTATAATGCTTGTTATTATTTGTATGTAACTTTTTGAGAAATAAATATGGTTAAACCAATATCGATTGCACTTCAGACCAGATTCTATCATTGAAACAATCGTTATGAACCCTGATCAGACTGCCCTCTTGGGAGCAGTCTGATATGGGTTCATATTGTTTGCAATATTGGCCAACGACGCAGCCAAAACGCTTATAAAGGAACGCGCATCAAAGGGAGACTACTGGATCAAGCAATGATTCTCCTCAGTTGTGTCCCTTTTCAAATGGGAACTTCTCTTAGAGGAAAAAAAATGCTCCCAGTTCCTAATAGTATGGAAAATCACTTTTATCACATTAAGCGACCTCCCTTGAATGTTCATATTTTTATAACGCACGTGCGTTACATGCGTAATGGGTGCTACGCCAATGTTGGCTACCTAAGAACATGAGCAAACTAGATGAGCAGACGACAGAAAATGTGACTGGCAAGGAAAGTCTTTAACTCATTGATAGAAGCTGGCTATTTTGCTGACCTGAGCCAAAGGCTCATTGTGATCTATTGTGATCGATCTTTGTCTGGCATCCATATTGAATAGTGCATTATTTTTCTTTAATTAACATCATCTCATAATCCTCCAGCCAAAATTTAAAATAATAGTACAAAAACATTCATCATGGGACCCTCTATTGAACATTGCCCAAACGGGTCCACTCTGTCAAGCCAAGTGACTGGCAGAGCTAAAATAGAAAAATATTTAAACGACATCTACCCCTGTACTGCTGGCTCAAAATCAAAATAATTCCATCAAAATGTTCCTCATAGCGCCCTCTATCAAACTTGCCCAAAAGGTTTTCATCTACTGAACAAAATGGCCATCAAGGATAAATATAGAAACAAATCTTTAAACGACATCTCTTCCCGGCCGAAACTAAAACTAATTTCACACAAATATTCCTCATAAGGCCCTCTACCAATCTTGTCCAAACTTTTTTTCCATCTACCAAACAAAGTGGTTGCCTGAGCTAAACAAAGAAAACATCTTTAAACATTAATTACACCCAATTGTTCCTCATAAGGCCATCTACTGCAATTGTCAATCGCTTCCACTCCAAACAAAAAAAAACTGCCATAGCTGAAAATAGAACTTTAAAAAAGTATCTCTAATAATATGACGTTGCGTCTTGGAGTGAAATAACTTTATGCAATCAACTTGATAAACCACTAGTGGTTTACAGATTTATGGTAAACGTTATTACGTCCATAACAACGTGCGTGTATAATGACGAAGTTATAAAGCCAGAAATGCATTGTATCCTTGAGCAAAAACATTAATCCTAGCTTAGTACTGGTTCAACCCAGGAAGACCCGTCCGTTTATAACTGAAATATTGTTGAAAGGACGTAAGGAATCAAATTAAACAAACAAACAAAAGCCAGAAATGAGATTTCAAAGTAATCTTAATAAACCAAAATTGACCAACCAGTTGAGCTCTGTCGAACAAAGTCAGAAAAATCTTCAAGCGAAATCTCCTCCTGCACTGCTTGCTCTTATTCAAAATAATTTCACAGAAATTTTTCTTATAAGGTTTTCTACTAAAATTGCCCAAATGGTTGCCCGCCACTAAAACAAAATGGATGCCAGATCTTTAAACGACATCTGCAGAAAGTTGGAATTAATTCAAAATAATCTCGCACTAGTTTTCCCCAAAAGGCCTTTGACCAAAATTGCCCAAACAGCTTTGCTCCGCCAAACGAAATGGTTACTACAGCTAAATATAGAAACTTCGTTAAATGATATCGACTCCTGAACATCTGTGCCAAACGAAATTATATCACACAAATGTTCCTCATCAGGCCCTCTATCAAAATTACTCAAACAGTTCTGCTCTGCTGAGCAAAATGCCCATCTTAGCTAACACACTATTTCACCATTGGTACAGATTCAAGATAATTACAAACAAAAGTTTATCATATAACGTCGCGTCTGGGAGTGCAATAACG
Organism: Loripinus fragilis; assembly: GCA_964019695.1. Taxonomy (NCBI): domain Eukaryota; kingdom Metazoa; phylum Mollusca; class Bivalvia; order Lucinida; family Lucinidae; genus Loripinus; species Loripinus fragilis. Next base: position 28,195,017 of record OZ026530.1, on the reverse strand, counting down.
CCATGCAGTCAAATCGATAGGCCACTTGTGGTTTACATATTTACATTACATATGTTATGACGTCCATAACAAAGGGCGTACATAATGACGCAATTATATTTTTTAAGTCAGAAATGAGATTTTAAAGTAATCTTAATGTCATATGATAAATAGATTCTAAAATTCGCGCTCTTGTATTATTGAATTTGATAAACTCGTTGCAAAAAAGAGGTAAAATACTTGGCAAGCCTCCCATTTATCTCTTTTCCCCAACTCGTTTAATAAATTTGATAAAACATGAGCACTCGTGTAAGATCCTCTATTTCTCATTAATCAAATCTGCGATAGCTCATGTTGAACAACAGGTTTAGATAAACAAAAGTTTCAAGCCTAAAATTGTAAGTATATTTTCTTACTCACCAGGTTTAAAATATGTTTGGGTGTTCAAAAGAACCGTCTTATTGAGACTGTTCTTTTGAGTACCCACTACATATGGTTTCGTTGAGAAATAAGAAAATTAGTTTTTCTATACACACTCCTAACTAAATTCCTATTATTTTAATGGACAGTAGCCTAAGTCACTGGGGACTTAAATGCATTTTACTGGTACCAAATCTTCGCCTTATATTTTGTAATAGTTAAGACATGCTCTCATAGAGGCGTCCTAACTATTATGATGTATCATCACAGAGAAACAATCTAATCAAATTAACACACTATGATGATACAAAGAAAATGGCTAATGGCTCTCAGATAGTCTGAGCTAAAGGAAACCAAAAGCTGAGCCAGGGTGGGCCCAGCAAACCGCGAAGACAGGCTTTTCTATGGGATAGACCATCTTGTTGGTTTGTCCTTTATCAGTCTGATCACTCTGCTACAAATTGTCATGTAATTCTATTTATTTATCTCTTGGTTATGTTCATTCACAGTCGTATTATTTTGCTACTCTCTTGTGCAGGCAATGACATTGAGGAGGATGACTATATACTGCCTGATGGGCGAGATGTTTCAGAGCTAAAGGATCGTGATGCTGTTTGGGGAAACGCATGGCATATCCCTGACCCGGAGGATCCTCAAGCAAGGCATGTACTTCATTTTCTAAAACTTGACTCAAAGAAGAAACGCTTTAAGTTTTTGTCAGAAAGTAAAAATCCATCATACGTGTCCATGTTCCGGGTGGGTACTCTGATGTCTATACATATGCATAGGCCTGTCCAAATTTAGGTGTGGGCATAGGGCTCAAAATTTTGAATTTTGATTTTTTATTTGTGGGGGATGGTTGGTTCAGAAAAGTGTATATTTTAGTGATATTTTTGTTGATATTTATTTGGGGTCACTTCTAGACTGGACTTAGTTTTGAAGTTAATTATACTTAAGTCAACTTTTTAGGGTATTTTTCTATGCCACATAATATCAATATTTTGGAAAATGTGCTTAAATTTCAAATTTTATGGGAATATACCTGATATTTATGGTGGTGGGAGGGTAGGTGCTAGGGCTATGCCTTTGTACCAAGAAACATTGAAAAGTACCCCCGTCCACCCCATGGGTATATGTACTGTAGAGAAATCTCATCGACGGAGTCCTAATGATAACCAGAGACTTGATATTCTGACCCAGATGTTGAAACAACTGAATCATTTTTGGATTCATCTAAGATGTTTCATTCTCACACTTTTTCTCGCTCTTCCTATGTCTGTAAAGTATATATGAATCCATAGTAATATGGAAATATGGAAATATAATGTATGCAGTAGTTGCTTCGGCAAGAAGTTAATCTGCCTACATCAACCAATTATCACAAACCATAAGTAAGTTACCAGACATCATAAAAGACGTCAGTAAACGCTATATTATGTCCTGATGGTATTGAAGCAACGTGCGTAACGCTGCATCAATTCAGGCACTACCTACATGCAGCATCAATAATTTGTGCGCTGACCAGTTAGATATCCAAAGCTGTGGAGGATGTTATTAGACATTTGTCAGTTGCATCTTACATTACGTTTTGTCCGTCAGCGGAGACTTACTTTGGACTATATTTAAGAGGGGCGATGTCAGCAGTAACTGGAATCTATCTTTTTCGTCTGCTACTAAATATTATATTTTTTGCCCTGAGATCTTATTTTACCTTAACAAACAGTGCATACCCTGATAAAATGCCGCATGATGGCATTTCACCAGTTTGCAAGTGTAAAAAACATGTACCGAAAAATATATTTCACAATTGAAATGCAGTCGAATATCTTTTTTTAAGTTATTTCTTGTTCCATACATGTATGCATTCACTTGTTGTAAATTGCTAGTAGGTAAATTCGATGTTTCTGCGTCCAATATGATATTTTTTGTATGTCAATATTTCATCAAGCTCAGGTTAATGAACAGTGGAAACGCATATGGCGTTCGCAACTTGTGCAAGCCAATATAGCTGGAACACATTAATTGAAAATCATTCGAATGCAAAGGAGATATGGAGCGGGCATGGAATTCAAGCATGAACGTTTGTATCTTGTTTTGATCATTCATGTACCGAACTACTAGGCAATTTGGGTTCCCCCTTGACCCTTAAGAGGAATTTATGCACTTGTCATTTCTAACCGGAGAACAGCGGGGACATTGACTTGTGTTAAAATCATGGCAGTTTTCTCCACGGTCTGTCATGTTTTACTTTATACTGTCATATTTGCCTTTGTATATCTAATGCCGAACATTTCCCGCGCACTAAGGGGACAATGAAAAATGTTTTAAACATGGTACATTTGCCCGTCTATCACACGGCCATGTCAGGGGATTCGGTGCATGGTTAAAACCAACTGGTATATTGAACTTATTGGGAGAGCTCACTTGCAGCAGAAAGTTGATGCTTGAGATATAAGTATCAGGCGCGTTCCTTGGGCATTTTATAAAGTTCCCACTCTGAATAGTCATCCTATATGAAGCCAGGGCTTTGGCCCTTTTGCGAAAAATTGTTTTAGAGCATTTCACAGGGCTAAAATGAGCTGTGAAGACACGCAGCATAAACACAATAAACTGAATTTTTCTTTCAAAAATCAAATTGAATAGCTAAAACCCTATACTTGCATCGTCAAGTTGTACGCACATGCGTATTTTTGTAAGTACTCTCCTGAGTATGCAAAAAGCTTTCACTAACGCAGTCACACATGGCATGAAGAGACGTTTACACTGACAGTTTTCCTTTCGTCGCCTTGACTGGTGTTACGCTATAAAATTGCCGGCATCATTAAACTAAAGCCTTGACGCATACAGGGAAATTGCTTATGTTAAGTTAAATCAGTGGCGGATCCAGAAGGGGTTCAGGGGGTTCGCTCAAATCCTCCACCCACCCCCTGCCGTTTTTTAATATCCTATGGAAATGAAATAATTTGCTCTCAGTGAGACCAAATTATTTCATTTTCATGGGATATTTAAGAATATTTAAGAAAAATGAGATAAAATCAGAAAAGCGAACCCTGTGCCTTTATACATATGAACATCCTTTCCAGAAATCCTGAATATGCCCCTGTAAATACACATAAAGTCAATATAGTCTTACTCAGCCTATTCTAGTAATTCAAGTGTCAATATACTCGTAACTATTTTTCCACTAGTGTCCACTGTTATCATTTATTGGTGGGCCACATTTGCAAACAATTTGGAACAAGATCAGGCCTGACAAAATATTGGGCTTCATCCAAATCCAAACTATTTAACACTGTCATGGTATTCCCCAAGGATCTTTTTTATTGAGTTAATTTAAATAAAAGGAAAGATAAAAGAAACTGCAGACAATGAATAGGCATGCAGAATTACCCAGCATGCATATAGATAATTGTTGAGTCGATTTGGGTGAACTTTATATGATATTGACTGTTCGTGGTAGTGATCATAAAAATCAAAATGCATCAAATATCTTAAATGACTTCAGGAGGGACAGGCAGATGGGCTAAATCACGTATGTGATTAAGCTGAATCCTATTATAGCTCCTTATCTTCAACATACTGAAGGAGTTAACTAATCTATTATAATTATTATTAATTATTATTTCCCACCTCTGAAAAAATGCTAAAACTGTTAAATTCAATACACGCTTAGTTGAGCACCCTTAGAAATTCAGAAGGAGTAAAATACAAAAAGACAATTAGTATAGCTTTTTACCTCATGGTATTAATTTGGTGAAGTGGGTTTGTGGTCGAACCACAGTTTTTATCATGACAAGCTTGACTAAGTGGTTTAACAATACTTCATGCACATACCTACTCTACAAACTGACAACAACCCTTCTTGTACCAGCAGAGCTCAGTTTTGATTGATAAAAATTTCCTAAGAGTAGAGCTCAAGGGTAGAGGGTGTGTCTTCTACCATGTTGTTGTATATACCCTATTGTGAAAAATTGATTTTTGGCCAACGCCCTACCGCCAAGTCCACACAAAGGGTTGGACCCAGGCCTACAAACTAAAATTTTGCTTCATATGTTTCAATATCGATTGCACCTCTGCCTACATACTTAAATAGGTAAACAATAATTACAATCTGACTTAGTTATTGCGAAATTATTTTATGATCAAATTCCAAAACAGTAAGGGACCTGGTCAGGGGCATTTCAAGCTCATACTCACAATGTAAACCATGTTTCAAGGTCATCAATCTTGTGGTTCATGTAAAGAAGGTATACAGGGTATTCACTACCTAAAAAATAGTAAGTGAGTATGATCAGGAAACACCACTATCACAAACAGCAGACAAACCCATTGCACCGCGAGGAAAAGCCACATAACCATCAAGAGAAACCAGGAAGACAAACTAAGCAAAGCAACCAGGTTTCCCTTCCCCATCAAGATGATTGCAATACTAGAACGGACATAAAGTAATGTACAACAAAACATAGAACAATTACAGACTCGCACAATTGGAGTAACAATAAACAAAAAGTCAACAACAACAGAACAACCGCCTTAGTACGGACAGCACTATAAGCCACTGGGGGCCTTAAATGCATTTTACTGGTACCAAATCTTCGCCCCAGATTCTGCTGTTGTTCAAGTACAAGAAATGTCCAGCTCGCATGGAAGCCTTCTATGTATTTCAGAATGCTCCATATATATTTCGACTTCAATTGGACCAAATTCCAAGCTGAGTCCTCTTGCACAAAAGGTCCAATCAAGCAACCGAATAAGAGTGTGCAAATGAAAGTGATTCTCCTTTATTTCTGCAGTCAGACTCAATAGATTGCATTTTATTTCGGTTTCTAGTGCAGAAGTGGAGGTTAAAATCTTTCTCTCTAACAGAGTCAAACTGTTGCATGAGTTGCAGACTGTTCTGGATTCATTATGTTTACTTCCTTCATAAAAGTAGACCAGAGTCCATTTAATATAATCAGCAGACATAAAAAGCATGCAACATTTTCAAGAATACATTACATCAGCACTTTAGTCTGCTGAAGAATACATTACATCAGCACTTTAGTTTGCTGAAGATTACTTTATTAGAGTACTTCAAGGGAGTGCAGTGGCTCAGTGGTAGAGTGACTCAACACCGAAGGGCTGCGGGTTCGAGCCTCACCGGCGTCACTGCGTTGTGGTCCTTGAGCAAGACAGATTTATCCTAGCTTAGTACTGGTTCGACCAAGGAAGACCCATCCCTATATTACTGAAAGATTGTTGATAGGACGTAAAGAATCAATTAAAAAAAATCAAAATTAAAGCACTTCATATGATTTCCTAGCAAGAAATCAACCGAGTCGCAAGCTACAACTAATGAAGTTGTTGAACGTTTAAGTCTAAGGTGTGCTACACCGTACAAATCCTAATGTCCGCTTAACTGAAAAATGTCTATTAGGCAGCACTTGAACACGTTCTGTTGGTGTTGATGCAACGTCTTCTTACACTGCATCAACTCCGCCAGTACATGTGGGTAAAGGTCGGGAAAAGTAAGTACAGGCATGCATGAGTTAAACACGTGAGATGTGCAAAGTGTTGCGCGTTTGCAAGATTCGCAACTGCGCAGGTATCATCTGGGCCTCGTCGCGAAAAAACCTGTCTTCGGGGTTTCCGACAAAGCAAGATTCAAACCAGACTGCTAAGCTACAGAGACTATCTAGAAATTTGAAATATTCGCTTGTAGCAAGTCTAGATATGATACTTTCCAATAAGTGATCAACAAAGGCGCTGATCAGACTGCACGGATGCGCAGGCTGGTCTGCGCCTTTGATGTTTACAAAACACTGACGACAGGTTTTCTCGCGACTGCGCGTATGCGCAGGCTGATCTGAGGCTTTGCTGGTTGCACATACCACATTGTTGGAAATCTCATGCACTGGCTCAGTTATTATATTCTTATATTATATTCTTAACAGCTGTGCCGAAGATGATATAAAGCTAGTGTGCTCTCCGATGAATAAAGAAATTGCCAAAGGCTGGTGCTCAAAGATTAATGATATAGCAGGACCATTTAGTGCTCTCTTAGCTATAGATTGGGTGAGTTAGTTAATGTCTAAATCATTACTTCATTTACTCAGACGTTTTGTCACTGCGTTGCGTTCTTTAGCATGACACATTATTCCTTGATTAATACAGTTCAACACAGGAAGACCGGTCTGACATAACTATAAAATTGTAGACTGGAGCGTTGAGCATAAAAATATGCGTTTTGGCAATATATTTACAGTTATACGTATGCTGCATATATATATGATCACGTTTACTGAAATATTCTTTAGAATATTTTACTGCTATAAACTTAAGCGAGTTTATGATAAAATTTTACTGAAATATGCTTTACAGTTATGTAAAATAGCACATTAAAGTCTTTAGTAAAAATAGTTTTACTTTGATGTGTATAACACATCAAAGTAAAACTATTTATAGACTGGATCATAAAAAATGGTAGAACAAATCAAAGAAAAACTTTTTTTCTAAATACTCCACCTTTAATGTGCTATAATACATAACTGATATATTATTTACTGGCATGTGCTCTAGCTTATCTCTGATCAAGACTTCACTAAACATTTTACTTTATGTATTCTAGTATATTATTGACAGCCCTGGAGTATTGTCAATGTGCTTGGGAACTCAGTGAGGCTTAGAGCTTTCTTTACATTTACAGGTTAAAGAGGAAGCTGAGAAAGCAGCTGGTGTATGTGAGTTTGATGTTTGTAATGATCTAGAGACGGGTGGCAATGCCATCAAGACAGCGTGTGATCTAACAGAAGCTTTCAATAAATACCTGGAAGAATCAAAATTAGGGGCGACAAACTGGAGGTCTGATTTCTGTGGTAAGGATGGTTGATTTGGGTATATTCATGCCTGATTATGCATTCTGATGGCAGTATTTATAGCATTTTAATGTATGACTTTAGAATTAGACAAACTGGCAAACAGCGAAAATCCTTATTGCTGTACAGTCAAATCTCGTAAATTCAAAGTCCACAGAAATATATTTATTACTTCAAATTATCTGGTAGTTCAAATTATAGGGCGGTAGACATTAAATAAATAAACCCCCAAGATGTTTATTGTTAGTTTTTGTCTATCAAACATTCCTTTTGGCTGCGTAAAAGAAAAGGCGCAAGCAGACGTTCCTATAACACACCAAAAATTTTATGTTATCAGAGAAAGTTATTAAAATAGATCATGAATAGGTCCCATTCTCTAAATTGAGTGTGCCTCAAATTAATTTCTAGGTTTTTTTGTATATACATCTTATCTGTGTTTTGCTATTTTTTAATGTAAACAATATCAGATAGTATCTTACATAACACTAGTATTCAGAAGACACTAGTGGCTGCAGCAAATATACTTTCAGATTAACTTGAAAATCTTTAAGTATTGATATAATTGTTAATCAAAGAATTATAACATTGAAGTTCATAAATGCGATAAATTTTCACCTATTTAATCATAAAATATAAAAACTTCATTCCATTTATTGCCCATAGTCCTTGAAATATACTCAAACAAAAAAGAAACGTCCGATTTAATGGTACTGTATCTATCAATCCAGTTAAGATGTCACAACAAAAATAAAACCTTAATGTTTATCAAACGTAGGACACACAAAAATTGATAATTATTTGATTTTATCTTCTTATCTTAAAGGGTTATTGAACCTTATGTGCACACAGCTTTTTCCATTATTATCAGGAAGTTAATCATCAAAACGTGACAGATCTTACTTTAAATGGCAGCCAGAAATGTCCGACGATGAAAAAACATCTAAAATTCCAAGTCTACTTATTGAATGAGCGACGTTGCAGTTCAAAATCTTTAATTTACGAGATTTACTGACATTACCTCCCTTTGAATTAAACAAATAACAATTTAAGAACTTCCAAATCTCCTTAACCTAACAATATTTTGAGACCTTTTTTGTCTTAATGTGTTGTGTTTGTTAATGACAACAATTACACAAAAGAGAACAACAAAATTAATGGCTGTTGTCGAGCATCAAAGGTTTGCTAAATCTGTGTTTTATACCCCATCCCTTACTGCAAAATCATCAGAAAATTTCCATTATCAATTGTCTTGATGCTGATTAGTCTTAATTAATGTTGAAATGCTTGTGAAGACGAAAAAAATCAAATTTTTCCGATTCTGTTGATTATCAAAATGCTGGACCCAAAATGAATTTTCTGAGTGTTTTCACGCACGCTCGTGATCGATATTTGATCATGCCAAAGTATGTTCCAGATTAATGGCTGTGATCATAAAAGCAATGCAAACAGCTAGCAAGCATAACATCTATAGAGTTTGCTCAGTGATGTTTGAATGTGCTTAAACATTCGGGATTATGACTGACACACACGCTATTGATGTTGTGACTTTCGATTTTAAGGGTACTCGTGTTCGCTGCTTTGTCAGCGGCTCTACTGATTATCAAGTTAATTTATCTTAGCTGCAAAACGTTTCTAAATGATCACAGTTGGTAATGTAAAAATTTGAATATAATGCGTACATACATTTGTAACTGGCAGACATGAACGTCAAGCGGACATAACTTTATTGTTTGAGTATACGAGGTCCTACATTATGGCTGTATTTTAGATTTTATTCTGTACAATCAACAGCTACCAAAAACTCGTTTTGTGATAGTTATATGCGTGAAAAATAATAATTTTCTATAAATCACTTTTAAAAATTTACAATTTCCAAAATTAACCATTCTGTTTGAATAATATATACAGCAATTTATTGAAAATGCCTTAGTTTATTTGTATACTTAGAGTTAAAATTTGGATGATTAACGACCACTTTAAATGATTTAAAGTCCATTTACCTATTCAGTATTTGACATCAAAACATAGCAAGCATCACTCTTAATCAGCGCCCACACTGCACCAAGTGATGCACAGTCAAACATTGGATGATTAACGACCACTTTAAATGATTTAAAGTTAATTTACCTATTCAGTAATGGACAGCAAAACATAGCAGGCATCACTCATAATCAGCGCTCACACTTTACCCAGTGATGTACTCACTAAACCATTAAACATTGCATTCTGACTGACGCCTGCCATTATCTATGCCTGCGATCTACAAAGGCAAGAAGAATGAAATTTTGATCTTAAAGCTGCATAGTCTGTAACTTTTGATCTTCTAATTTTAGAAATAAATTTTTTATATCTTGAAAATACAGTAAAAATACTCAAATTCAGGTAATTATTTTACCATTTTCGTAAATTTTAACAAATTATCACTATCAAAACAACAGCTTTATTGTTAAAAATCAACTGTCTAGAATTATTGGAGGGACGTTTATAATTACAAACAAAATAATTCACTTTTCCATGCAGTTTTCAGCTGTATGGAACATGTTAATTGTGAAAACATAACTTAATTCTATTTTAACAAATGATTTAAAAAGAAAAGAATTTTTTTCGAAAAATGTTCAAAGTTACAGACCTAGTCTCTTCAAATCTCCTTCAGGGCAACAATGTGGTAAGAATGAGGAGTATGTGGAAGCTCTTCAGTGTGAGAAGAGTTGTTCTGACGACCCAGATAAGGAGGATGAAGACTGTACTCCTGCAATAGAGGCTGGATGTGCCTGTAAGGAAGGCTTTATTCGCAGGTAATGATTTTTAACCTGACGTTAAAAATTTTATCTTATTAAAGGCGCCTGACAAGGAAATGTCAGAATCACAGTCCACAGACCAACACACAGCACACAGAGCACAGACAAACACACTACAACTTAGCCCTTAAAGCCCCAATCACGACAGCAGATGACGACAAATTTTGGGACATCTTTCCCAATTTTTGACAAAAATAAAGTATGATATTACACGAGAATTTTCTGCCAGCAGACGATTCTCATGAAATATCATGCCTTATTTGTTATATTGAAAAAGCGGCAAAATTTGAAGTTGTCATCTGCTGCAAATTATAGGTTGCGCTTTAAAGGTTAAGTAAAGTAATCTGAACTCTCTTCTTCAGTGAGATAATTGAAAAACTAAGTACGACTCAAAGAAATGCATAACAAAACAAAGACCAAACACATCAAATTTACATAGAATGGGAGCAATTAACATAAGCGGAATCTACTGGTCTACTCAAAAACAACTCACATTTGATGATGAAATTTTCAATCTTTGAAATTATAAAAGATACAAGCAAGATCATTTGAACTCAGATCAGCAGAGAATATCAAACGTCCTGGCTGTAAATTTCATAATTTAAACAATCGTTAGCATTTATTTGAATTTTTGATCAAGACAAATTTATTTTCATGTGAGTTGGGTTAAACGTTTAACAACCTCAGGAACAGGGTTACATATAATCCATTTGTGTAACCAAACCAGTAGTAAAAGGAACCATGTTTTCATATCAAAGTTTGCATATAAATAGAGAATACTAGGTGAGTGTATTTTGATATCAAGTTTACCAGGCAAGGATTTGAGAACGCTTGTTGACATCTCGAGGTTTGCGGAGCCATTCAACATGTGTTCTCAAAGCTGAGCCTGGAAAACTTGATATCAAAGACTCAAACCTGTTATTATATTTATCAGTGTATCCATTGTTTCACACTTCAAACTAGCGGTTTTGGTTGTTTTAGATTTTTGTTTTGATTTAGCATCATTAGCAACGTCATTTAAAAAGCGCAACGTCATCATGACCTGATAAAGCACATGCCCTGAGATGGACCATTTTTATCAGGCAACGTGCAGCAATACAGTTAACATGAGAGGTAACTGATAATTTTATAGATTGAACTAATATGTTAAGCATATCATGGGAATTTGGTACTTATCACATTGGCGACCAGCAAAGATTCAGACTAGCAGTCTCCCAGGAGCTTTCGCATCTCACTCTGATCGAAAAAAAAAAGATAGCAAGTTTGATAGAAACTAACATCAAGTTAAAATATTTAGGCACACAGGATATATAGACACGATCACACCCCTGTCATTTGTACTTAGGTGTATATTGTGGGTTTTTTTTGCTTCTTGATTATCAGTTCTTATGTTTGTTTGTTCGACAAAGCTACATGATTTCTAGACACCATTACACCTCGGTAATTTGTGCTGAGGTGTATATAGAGTTTTCTGCTTTTCAGTCGTCCGTTCTTATGTTTGTTAATACGGCAAAGCTTTGGCTAAAATTTCTACAGTGAAGTATACATGTATCTCCGTAACCACTTATAAAAAAAAAAACATTTATATTTGGGCCATAGTTACCCTAGAGGGCTGGCATTTATATCATGACTCCAGCTGGTGTTCAAAATATGACACCTTTATATAGTGACTATTTGTTGTTTTTTTGACTTATGAAGATATCAAACTATCTTTTAATAGGAAAGTATTGATATTTGGTAAATATGTACCATTCGCACCACGCAGGTGAGTCAACATTTATCTGATACTAATCGATTCTTAAATCTTCGTGATACTCGTGCATTTTTCGTGAAGTACACAGACCTTGATGATACATTGCAATCGTTAGAAGGCTTCCCTGCAAGCTCAACATTTCTTGTACTTCAACAACAGCAGAATCTAGGGCGAAGATTTGGATACCAGTAAAAAGCATATAAGCCCCCAGTGGCTTAGGCTGCTGTTTGCTCTAAGGCGGTGGTTCTGTTGTTGTTGACTTGTTGTTTATTGATACTCCCATTGTGGAAGTCTATAATTGTTCTATGTTTTGTTGTACGTTACTTAATGTCCATTCGAGTTTTGCAATCATCTTGGTGGGGAAGAGAAAGAGCTGGTCGATTTGCTTAGTTTGTCTTCCTAGTGTCTCGTGATTGTGGTGTGGCTCTTTCTTGCGGTGCCATGGGTTTGTCTGCAGTTTGTGATTGTGGTATTTCCTGATCATACTCACTTACTATTCTTGCTCATGCTTTTACCAGGAGTATGAAGATAATGTTAATTTGTTAACGCAAATTGTCTGATAGCCTAGTAATTAGTTAACAACAAGATACAAATCGCGCATACATGGATTAAATCTGGGAAAACCCTTTTTTTACTAAAGTTGTCAAATTGTATACTTTTTCAGTTAAGATTGTTATACTTTACTTCTTCTCGTGATTAACTTTACATCTGTCTATATGTATATATATAAGCTGATTCTTTATTCATTATTCCCTACTGTCGTGCCAACTAAAAATGACAGTGATGCACTATTTTGTTTACAATTGTTAAGTAAAACATTTACTTGTACACTCCACTTCAGCTTACGCAAATCAATAGATCGCTAGTGTATTAATCCTATCGACAGGATAGCATTAATACACAAGCGATCTATCAATTCTAATTCCCTTGTAGTCTTGTAAACAAAACATGACGTCACTGTCACTCTTGGCTGGTAGGACAGTAGGTTTCCTCATAGGGTATTAACTCTGTCTTTCTCAGTGGCGACTTTTGTTGTCTGCTGATAACCTTTGGAAACATTTCGAACCCAGATCAATACCAACAGAAAGTTGGTCCTGATCTAGATAAAGACCGTTTGTTACTCTGAACGTGTTCCTGAAAAAGTTGTTGAAAAAAAATAAAGTTAATTTTGAAAAAAAAATGTCAGCAGATGACGTCAAAGTATTAATAATTATCCAGCGGCCATATATACTATGCACAATAAGTTTAGCAATTTCTTATGTTTCACATCTTTATGTGCTCATCTTTGTGCAATGTCGAACAATTTTAATTGCAATGACGAGAACAGGATCTAAGTCAAATGAAACCACGAATTTGCAGACGCTATCCTTTAAATAGGCATTTGGGGAGAGCAAGAATTGCAGTAAGTAAAAATCACACCTGTTGTAAGTAATGCTAGAATGATAAGCATGTGAATTTTTGTTTGGAGGTCTTACATCTTCCTCATGCACCATAAGCCTAATATATTCATATTAATATATCCATTTGTGTACAAAATCAAGAGAAAAAGATGTAAATGAAAAAAATAATGGATTGAAAAGGTACGGGATTAAACCCACATCTTTTGAATCCTAAGGACAGCCTGTTATCCATTAGGGTATTGAGAATTGTAGATTGTTTAAATCAGATCAGTAATTGAACCACAATCAAAAGCGCATTTTTGACAATGATTCCCGAAGATTGGATGAAAGGTCATTGAATATACATATGTCTCAGGTCAAAGTTGTCAGATAACAATTAGAATCTAATCTTCAAGCTCATGTATTGAATTGAATCTTTTTAAATCGTTGTGAAAAGGAGATAAACGATTGTCAGAGCCTCATATTTTATCTCTTTTCCTCATTTCATTTAAAAAAAATACGTAATACAGGAGCACGCTTGTTAGCTTTTATTATTCTATCCAGCCAATTTTGTTTATTTTAGTGGTTCAGAATGTGTTCCACCAGAACAGTGTGGATGCAAACGTGTAAAGGGCAGAAGAACCAAATACTATCAGGTAAGAGTATAAGGATCTATCATGAGTGTGAGGGTGGGATAGAAAAATCCGTCCCAAGAATCGCCGTTTGGCATCATGCGGCTTGCCGAGTGATGACAAGGGTAATCATGAGGGACAGATTTTTTCTATCCTAGTCCACACAAAAAAGGATTCTTTTTCTTGCTCAACACTGTTTTTTTATTTTAAAATAAACTTCCAGTAGTCCCTGAATAAGCTAAGATGCAATTTCACATGATGACGTCACTTAAACATAGCAATGGCGTCACTTGACGATCATGTACGTGAGTTCCAGTACAACCAATGTATTACGTGACAGCCTGGGTAAGATAGCATGGGTAATTAAGATTTTCTATCCCAGGGTAAATTCTCAGATATCCTTATCAGTTGTGCAAGAACATTCATTATATACATAAGTCAAATAAATACTACATCACATTATTTGCACGGCCCATGATAATTTGATACTATAACATACACATACAGCTACTCTACAAACATGCATACATAGCTATCTATTAGATAGCCATGAAGGCTTTGTTGTAGAGTAACTGTAAATATCTATGTTGTTTATAAACTAACACACACACATACAGGTACAGTTAGTCTACAGACACGCATATGTATCTATTTGTGTTGTCTTAAACTATAACATACACATATAGTTATTCTTCAAACATGCATAGTTGGTTGTAGAGTAGTTGTAAATATTTATGTTGTCTAAATCTATAACATATACATACAGAGTAATTGTAAATATCTATGTTGTTTAAAACTATAGCATACACATACAGTTACAGTTACTATACAAACACGCATGCATGCCACAATCTGTAAAAAAAACAGCCTTAATAACGAATTTGTCAAAATTTAGTTAATTACAAACACATAATCTATGAAGTGTAAGGAAGTTATTCTGCAAATTTTACGAAGCTATCTCCATTATACATGGACATGTGGTCGTTTGAAGCTATACACTGTCTAAATTTTAACACACAACGTTAGAAACATCATGACATTACTAATGACGTCAAAGATAACTTTCTGATTTGCCGGTGTGTCGGGTGCATGAAAATCATGCTATTTCTAGCTAACATACTGTTTTATCCATAGCAACCATAGCTTGTGTGCAATGGAATTCGCAGAAAAGTTGACACTGAATCATTTTTGCCTAGAGTTTGCATTATCTGAAACGGACTGACCATACTTTGAAATTTCTGATAGTTGCTAAGGTAAAGTTGTTCCCAAGGAAACATATGGCATGAGTACTTCTTTTGTGGATCTTTTATGTTTTTGTTCTGTCTTGTGTTTGCTTTGTTTTGTGCGCGTCTGTTTATATGTGCTTTGTGGTCACCTGCTGGGAAAGGGCTGACCTCTTGGCTCTCGTTTGTGGTGTCTTCTGTGAGTTTGTCACTTTCCCATTGGTATCCTGGGTCAGGTGTGGTACTTGATTGTATCGATTCCTGATCTTTGCAACCTTATTACTATGATAACAAAGCAGTTTAATCAGAATTAATTGGCAGTTTTATTCTACTATCCACCTGAATAGGGTCTAAGGCAATATATAAACATGCAAAATTTCTTTTTTTGTGTTTGTGTTTTTCAATGTTTTTTTACATAAAAGTCCTAAGGCTGGTTTTCACAGATCGCGGCTCAATGTCTAAAACTTAAACATACACATACAGTAACTCTTCAAGCATGCATACATAGCTATCTATGTTATCTAAAGCCACCCTAAACTTTGGCATAAGCCTTTATCTATATCACTTATCTGTGTACGGAAGCAGCCTAGGCTCTGGTGAGACTATGTAGATGAGCACCCTTATCTGAGTATTCACTGGTCGCCTGTGCGATAATATCAAAACAAATTATCTTCATTGCTTAGTATTGGTTAAAATTTCAAGGAATGAGGTCATCATCAAGTCTTTGTCTACCATATTACCTTTCATCCATGTCCAGATTGGAATCATCTTGAGGCTTGTGTAACAACATGTATGTGTTAAAATTACCTTGAAGGATTTGTTCATCGTTATGGCTATTATGCAATAAAGCCACATCAGTACTTTGGTCATCATTTAAAAGCATTCGTCTATCAGATAGGCAACTGTCATTTACAACCATGTCACCAGTATTGTCATCTTTAATGCACCGTTTCTTATATTGTTTATCATCGTGTGAAAACACTGCCATTATTACAGTTCCACAACTTTTTAAACAGATTTTGATAAATTGATACACTTTACAACGTTTCATCAGCAGCTTTTACAAATTTGGTCGACGCATTGGTTTCTGAAAAGTATAAACAAAAATATAAAATCTTAAACAAAAATACATTTCCATTGTGAACATTGTGTGTTATCTACCATGTACTTAAACTATTCATATGACACTCTCCTCAAACAAATATTTTTTTATCAAATTGGACATTGAAGAATAAAAGAATATATGAGCTACAATCTTTGATGACCAGCCTTAATGACGAAGTCGTCAAATTTAGCTAATTACACTCACTTAATCTACTAAGTGTTAAGAGGTTATCTTGCAAAAAATTTATGAAGTTATCTCCATTATTCATGGAAATATGGCCTTTTGAAACAATACACTGTCTTAACTTTAACACGCAACGCCAGAAACGGCATGACATTGCTTATGAAATCAAAGTTAACTTCTTGATTTGCGGGTTTGTTGGGTGCACGAAAAACATGCTATTTCTTGCTAACATAGCATGTGTGCTTTGGATTTCACAAAACAGTTGACACTGATTTCTTTGCCCGAGGTTGCATGATCTAAAAACGACTGATCATCTTTGCCATTATTCTTACTTTTATAATTCACCATCTGAAAAGAAAATTAACTAGTTCAAATATTTCTAAATTCTGTAAACTCATAAACGATAGCTGTAATTTGCAACAGATGACAATTTCAATTTTTGCTGTTTTATAAAAAATAACAATGAAGGCATGGTATTTCATGAAAAGTGTCTGCTCGCAGACACTTCTCATGAAATATCATACCTTATCATTTTCAAATACTAGGAAAATGTCACAAACTCTGTTGTCTATGCTGCAGTTGCGATTGGCAGTTTAAGGATTAATACATAAAATGATTGATTAACTCCACACTGTAGGCTGATTGTTGTATGGCTATATCTGGGCGTGTCATGGGTTTGTCTGCAGTTTGTGAGTGTGGTATTTCCTGATCATACTCAGTTATTATTTTTCAGGTTGGCAAATCATATAAAAGTTCAAACTAAAAAAAAAGGAATTCAGTTTTATACATAAAGATGGTCTCAGCCACTGGAAGTCTTATAATCTACCTGGTTGTCTTGCCAGATAGGCCAGGTGTAGATACATACACACATAAGCGAAAATGCATGTTGCTGAAAAGGCGTAATTTAATATACTAACAATCCTATTCAACTTTTAGTCACTGATATAGCAGTGTATATACTTACTATTTTTCAGGTTGGCAAATCATATAAAAGTTCAAACTGTGAAAAGGAATTTAGGTGTGTACATGAAGATGGTCACAGTCACTGGAAGACCTATAATCTGCCTGGTTGTCTTGCCAGAAAGGCCAGATGTAGAGCAAAGGATGGAGAGCTGAAATGTTTGTGTAACCGTAACCTTGTTGGAGATGGTATAACTAAATGTGAACGTGAGTATATATATAGTCACTTCAGACTACCTTTTCAGACTGATGGAATTTTCTATAAAGCTACATACAATAATGTTTTAATGGTCCATTGTACATATTTTGGGTCACAGGTTATAATTTACATGAACATCTTTTTTTGTCTGGATGGTATCTGATATTCAAAGGATTTGAGTTAGCTTTATTGTACAATTTTACGAGTGTATATACAACTATTCCCTCTTGTAGATGGGACTAGTGGAAGACATGTCCCCCCCCCCCCACAAGAGGGAATATTAGTATATTCACGAGTATTTGTATAATGAAACACTTGTATCATGCCCAGTAAAACAATCACTTTTTAATTTATTTATCAGATATTTGAGTCATTTAAGCTCCATCTTTGACATAGTCTTGTCCAAATCAATGAACAACATAGATCAAAGTAAGTGCAACTAAGTCGTGATACAATATCATTTATTACATGCTAACAAGATTTTAAATTATATTAAGACACTAGGCTAAATTAATACCTGGTAAGACGTGACATTACTAGCTTAACAAATATAATCAAACAGTTTTGGTTGTATTCATATATATTTATAAATGCAGTACAGTTTATATGAACAATTAAAGCATTTGCATATCACTTGTTACATGTATGTTATGAACATTTGTAGATGTTAAATAATTGTTATCTACAATTGTGCTTTATCTAAGTAAAATTTTGGAGATCAAAAATCTATAGCGCAGGACATATATATCTAAGATCTTATACTGAGGTGAAATTTCCTGTCTTGTACCTGCTACGCAAGAATAACTGGAATGTATATACAGTTAACCCTCTTTATTTATTTGTTCCAAGCTATCTTTGACGTTAAAGTGAATTTGCTGTAATATAGAAATTCTGACCATTATCAGATTTCAACATAATAAGCATTTGGTAAAAGAAAATATTATACAAATGAATTAACCTGCTTTTATTCCGAAGGTATACATCTGTTCAATTTCATATTGCACCATAATGCACAGAGCTTCCCACTTATCAAGTGAGAGAGAAACCTGTTAATGCAAAAAGACCTTGTTCTGATCACAAAATTGTTTGACA
Source organism: Loripinus fragilis (assembly GCA_964019695.1). Lineage (NCBI taxonomy): Eukaryota > Metazoa > Mollusca > Bivalvia > Lucinida > Lucinidae > Loripinus > Loripinus fragilis. The sequence goes on along the minus strand of OZ026530.1, from coordinate 28,176,440 downwards.
CATGGTAACAGTTCTGTTATAATGAATGTCTTTTCAATATAAATTGTATATCTGTTCCCAGAAGTTACTGTTGGTGTCATTAAGTGAATATTCTGTTATAAAGAGGGAATTTTAATGGAGTGAAACAGATCCGTTCCCAGCAACTTTATGTCAGATATTAAATATTTTGTTAAAACGAGTGACGTTATAAAGAGTTCTGACTGTATAATGTACAGTAACACCTGTGTAAAACGGCCACTCAAAAAATAGACAAACCAAAGATCTTAATGAGAAATGGTAGCTTAATGAAGGTCGAAAGTAATGCAGAATGCTCCCTTTGGAGCATCCTGCAATACTTTTGACCTGCATTAAGCGAAAATTGTTATTGAAAACTAATTTTTGGTAGTTTTGAGAGTGACCGTTTAAACACAGGTTCTACTGTATATGTACTGACAATCCCCTTGGAGCATTTCTGCAATACTTTTGACCTGCATTAAGCGATAAATTGTCTTAAAAGCAATTTTGGTCATTTTGAGGGTGGACGTTTTACACAGGTTCTCTTGTATACGACCTGACAATCCCCTTGGAGCATTTGTGCAATACTTTGGACCTGCATTAAGCGATAATTGGTATTGAAAACCAATTTTAGGTCGTTTTGAGGGTGACCGTTTAAATACAGGTTCTACTGTATATAAACTGACAATACCCATGGAGCATTCTGCAATACTTTTTTCTTGCAATAAACGATAATTGGTATTGGTAAACCAATTTTCAGTCGTTTTGTGAGTAGTCGTTTTACACAGGTCCTACTGTATATGTTGCTGAAATTAAGGTCAATCTTATTTATAGAAAACATGACCCACTTCTTCATAACACAGTTTTGATTTTATGCGATGAAGGAGCTGGATTGGTGACGGCCATGATAGTACCTATAAACTTACCAGTTACATAAACATCTTATCTAGATACTTTATCAAGATACTTTATGTAGAGTATTGCTGTTCAGAGTGACTTCAGCTTACCCGTATGTTACTGCATAAAACATGAGTGGTAATGTTTACTTTCCATTTGGACTAGGCATAAATATAATAACAATAATCAAAATATATTCATACAATTTAGTGCATAATAAATTATTTAAAATTAAGAGATAAAGAAGTTAATCAAAAGTTAACTTTTTTATTTCTTGACCAAAACATATGTTATAGATACTCAAAAGAACATGCTCAATGAGATGGTTCTTTTTAGCGACAGAGCAAATGTTGCAGTGGTTGGATAAAAAATATCAACAAGCAAATGCTCATTTTTATGCCCCCATCTTTGGAAAAATTGAAGGGGCATATTGCTTTGGGTTTGTCCGTGCGTCCGTGTGTCCGTTCTAAATTTATTAAGATACAGTTTTGAAATTTCATGTATGGATTCCACATCAAAAAATAATTGACACATATTTTGTTAAAGTCTGGATTATCTCCTGTCGTAGAGTTATGTCTCTTTTAAAGGATCATAATGATATTATGTATTCAAGATATCTCATAAATTATACTATTGCCATAAAGTAAAGCATATTCCATTTGATAACACCACTTAGGTTTTAGAACTGGTAAGAACGCAAACTTTTGAGAGATACCAAAATTTATTGTGGTAGACAGCAAAAGCAGAATACAAGCAATTTGATGAAGAAAAGCCGTGGAATCTCTGACTTGTTGATAGGCTGCAAACACCTTACATAAATTGTCTATTAAATTTTCAAAATTCAATGAAAACAGCAGGAAGGCCAAGAGTCAGCAAAACTTTTACAATAAGGCCCCAATAATTGTAATTTCTTCAAAAGTTTATCTTTGGGGCATACACTTTCAGGATCTGGTGCAAAAAGCCACGAAATTATGGCTCATAATAATTCACTACTTCCAGTTTATGTTGTGTATAGCCTTCACACTGTCGAATAACGACTTGGCACATTTTCAGCATTTAATTCACTAGATACATGCGTTCAAGACATGAAATCCTGTCCCACTCATGCAGTAGAGTCTAGCAAAATTCACAATGGTTTTGATACGGCTGGTTGCAGGTTTCAAACACGTCAGCCGAGTTTGTCAATAGGGTTCAAGTCCGGCAACAAGCTCGGTCGTGGAAGACTAGCGATGTTCTGATGATTTTTGTATTCCTTGATGATGCGAGCACAGTGAGGTCTTGCAATGTCATCTCGGAGTATCATGTTATGGCCATCTAGCGAGTCCAAGGATGGCTTAATACCAGATTCTAGTATTTTGTCCTGGTACTTTTGAGCGTTCAAAGTCCCAGTAACCACCTTTAACTGTATCAGGTGGTCGTCAGATAATGCACCACGTACCATAGTGCTCCAGTAACAATTCCTTGCACTCAAGAATCAATGTAGACCGTTTCTTTTTTGTAATACTGTCACTCTCTCTATGTTCTTTCAAAGGTCTGCTTACAACACTCCGAGACATGTTTAATACCCTTGCAATGTCATTTTGTTTCATACCAGCGTCCCTAATGGCAATTTTTCACTTTCTGTCCTCTTTCTTCTTTGTAGATTTAACCAACATCCGCGTTTTAAGGCTATTTCATGACTTGACAGCAAAAGAAATTCATTCTTGTATATCAACTCCTGGACAGTACTGTGTCGTAAGCTTCCCGTTCATGGACAGTAGTGAATGTAATTAATCAAACTAATCCAAATTTGGTAGCCAAAATACAAGTGTACATGTCAAATAAAACCCAAAGCTCAAATTATTCTTCATTTCTTCAAAAATTGGGATCGTATATAAATATGCTCAACTTTATGGCAATGGTATATATCAGCTATGAGCTTCAAACTTGGAATATGAGTAGATTACCTGGTGAAAATAAAACAAAAAGTTATTTTATTTTTTCGAGTTATTGCCCTTTGTAAACTTGGACAAAGAACATTTGATGTCTCAAAAACTATTACCGATAGGAGCTTCAAACATGGACAGTTGATAGCGGATAATGAGTAGATAACCTGGTGAAAATTTAAAAAAAATATATTTTTGAGTTATTGCCGTTTACATTTTGTGAGTGATTGCCCTTTGCAAATTTGGTCAAATGTATTTCGAAAACTATTACAGCTAGTAGCCTCAGATTTGGCCAGCTGATATATGATTGTGAGTAGATAGAAAAATCATATGAAAAGGACGGTGAGATCATCCTTATCGACAAGCTAATTGTTGGGGGCACAGTGTTCAATAAACACAATTTCTAGTTTGTTGTTTATGTTGAACTATGTCCATCTTTTTTTCAACTGAATGTTGTCCTGGTTTACAATGTCATGAACTTTTTTCCAGCTGTATTTTGTCAAGGTATTCAATGTCATTTACTTTTTCCAGCTGAATGTTGTCCTAGTATACAGTGCCATGAACTTTTTTCCCAGCTGAATGTTGTCCTGGTATACACTGTCATAAACTTTTTTCCAGCTAAATGTTGTCCTGGTATACAATGTCATGAACTTTTTTCCAGCTGAATTTTGTCAAGGTATTCAATGTCATTTACTTTTTTCCAGCTGAATGTTGTGTTGGTATACACCGTCATAAACTTTTTTCCAGCTAAATGTTGTCCTGGTATACAATGTCATGAACTTTTTTCCAACTGAATTTTATCAAGGTATTCAATGTCATTTACTTTTTCCAGCTGAATGTTGTCCGAGTATACAGTGCCATGAACTTTTTTCCCAGCTGAATGTCATCCTGGTATACAATGTCATTTACTTTTTTCCAGCTAAATGTTGTCCTGGTTTACAATGTCATGAACTTTTTTCAGCTAAATGTTGTCCTGGAATACAATTCCATGAACTTTTTCGAGCTGATTGTTGTCCTGGTATACAATGTCATGAACTTTTTTCCAGCTAATTATTGTCCTAGTATACAATGTCATGAACTTGTTTCCAGCTGAATGTTGTCCTGGAATACAATGTCATAAACTTTTTACAGCTAAATTAAGCCCTGGTTTACAATGTCATAAACGTTTTCCAGCTCAATTTTGTCCCGGTATACAATACCATTAACTTTTTTCAGTAGAAGTTTGTCCTGGTATACAATGTCATGAACTTTTTACATCTGAATGTTGTCCTGGGATTCAATGTTGTTAACTTTTTCCAGCTGAATGTTGTCCTGGTTTACAATGTTACGAACTTTTTCCCAGTTGAATGTTGTCCTGGTATACAATGTCATGAACTTTTTCCATAATGAATGTTGTCCTGGTATACAATGTCATGAACTTTTTCCCAGTTGTATGTTGTCCTGGTATACAATGTCATTTTTTTTCCCAGCTAAGTGTTGTCCTGGTATACAATGTCATGAACCTTTTACAGCTAAATGTTGTCCTGGTATACAATGGCATGAACTATTTCCCAGCTGAGTGTTGTCCTGAAATACAAAGTCGTTTAACTTTTTTCAGCTGAATGTGGTCCTGGAATACAATATCATTAATTTTTTCCAGCTATATGTTGTCCTGGTATACAATGTCATAAACTTTTTCCAGCTGAGTAATGTCCTGGTAAACAATGGCATAAACTTTTTCCAGCTGAGTAATGTCCTGGTAAACAATGGCATAAACTTTTTCCAGCTGAATGTTGTCCTGGTATACAATGTCATGAACTTTCCCAGCTGAATGTGGTCCTGGTATACAATGTCATGAACTTTCCCAGCTGAATGTGGTCCTGGTATACAATGGCATTTACTTTTTTCCAGCTGAATGCTGTCCTGGTATACAATGTCATGAACTTTTTCGAGCTGAATGTTGTCCTGGAATACAATGCCATGAACTTTTTCGAGCTGAATGTGGTCCTGGTATACAATGTCATGAACTTTCTTAGCTGAATGTGGTCCTGGTTTACAATGTCAAGAACTTTTACCCGTGGAATGTGGTCCTGGTATACAATGTCATGAACTGTTTCCAGCTGAATGTTATCCTGGTTTACAATGTCATGAACTTTTTCCAGCTGAATGTGATCATGGTATACAATGTCATGAACTTTATCCAGCTGAATGTAGTCCTGGTATGCAATGTCAGGAACTTTTTTCAGCTTTTTTTTGCAGAATGTGGTCCTGGTATTCAACGTCATGAACATTTTACAGCTTATTGTGGTCCTGGTATACAATGTCACGAACTTTTTCCAGCTTAATGTGGTCCTAGTTTACAATGTCATGAACTTTTTCCCGTTGAGTGTGGTCCTGGTATACAATGTCATGAACTTTTTCAGCTGAATGTGGTCCTGGTATACAGCGTCATGAACATTTTACAGCTTAATGTGGTCCTGGTATACAATGTCGTGAATTTTTTTCCAGCTGAATGTTGTAACGGTATACACTGCCATTAACTTTTTTCCAGCTTAATGCAGTCCTGATATGCAATGTCATGAACTTTTTTCCAGCTAAATAGGGTCCTGGTATACAATGTCATGAACTTTTTCCAGCTAAATGTGGTCCTGGTTTACAATGTCATGAACTTTTTCCCGTTGAGTGCGGTCCTGGTATACAATGTCATGAACTTTTTCAGCTGAATGTTGTCCTGGTATACAGCGTCATGAACATTTTACAGCTTAATGTGGTCCTAGTATACAATGTCGTGAACTTTTTTCCAGCTGAATGTTGTAACGGTATACAATGCCATTAACTTTTTTCCAGCTAAATGTTGTCCTGATATGCAATGTCATGAACTTTTTTCCAGCTAAATAGGGTCCTGGTATGCAATGTCATGAACTTTTTCAAGCTAAATAGGGTCCTGGTATACAATGTCATTTACTTTTTTCCAGCTAAATAGGGTCCTGGTATACAATGTAATGAACTTTTTTCCAGCTATATAGGGTCCTGGTATACAATGTCATGAACTTTTTCCAGCTAAATAGGGTCCTGGTATACAATGTCATGAACTTTTTTCCAGCTAAATAGGGTCCTGGTATAGAATGTCATGAACTTTTTCCAGCTAAAAAGGGTCCTGGTATACAATGTCATGAACTTTTTCCAGCTAAATAGGCGCCTGGTATACAATGTCATGAACCTTTCCAGCTAAATAGGGTCCTGGTATACAATGTCATGAACTTTTTCCAGCTAAATGTGGTCCTGGTATACAATGTCATTAACTTTTTTCAGCTGAATGTGGTCCTGGTATACAGTGTTACGAACCTTTTCAGCTAAATGTTGTCCTGGTATACACTGCTAGGAACTTTTTTCCTGCTAAATGTGGTCCTGGTATACAATGTCATGAACTTTTTTCAGCTGAATGCTGTCCTTGTATACAATGTGAGGAACTTTTTTCCAGCTAAATGTGGTCCTGGTTTACAATGTTGTGAACTTTTTTCCAGCTGAATGTTGTTCTGGTATACAATGTCGTGATTTTTTCTAGCTAAATGTGGTCCTGGTATACAATGTCATGAGTTTTTTTTCCAGCTGAAAGTTGTCCTGGTATACAGTGTCATGAGTTTTTTTTCCAGCTGAATGTGGTCCTGGTATACAATGTCATGAGCATGCTAAGTGTATTAGACGGAGAGGTAAAGACATGTGTCGGTGTCAAGATCCATATACAGGTGATGGAATCATAGAATGTAAAAGTAAGTAAACATTTCAGGCATTACATGGTATAGTGATAAAAACTTCCGAGTAAACATCTAAAAACGGGCCACCATTTTCGCTAGTGGGCCAAGGGTAGCTCAACACTGTATACTGGTTGAGGTTAGGAATTAAGAATTAAAACTGGTCATGCTGAATGTTTTTATATACTACACTCCTCCCAATTTTCATCATGTTCAACTGCAGCATTCCATTTGTAATCATGTATTTCCAAGTGGAAAATAGTGTAGATAATGTTGATATTTTGGTCAGAAGCCAGCTGATCTAGATCTGCAGTGTTTTCAAAAAGGGATAAATCTGGGTTCAGCAGGATAAGGGCTTATCCTGGCCCAAAGGTTATAAAACTTTTTTCAAGCTCAACTCAAGTGAGCACGAAATTTCAATTGCTTATAAAGAAGTTTCTTGCTTTAAGTCTCTCAGATGTTGTATTTATCATGCTAATAAATGTTAGCTGCCAAAAATGCTAATAATTATTGGCATTTTAACATTAATGAGCAGGATAGATTTCGTGCTCAGCTGAGTTAAGTATGAAAATAACGTTTTACAACCTCGTAGCCTGATTGCAGGATTGAAGCCTTCCATGTTTAGTTTACAATGTAAAGACGTTTTTGTTGCCAAAACAGAATATTAGTGTCTTAGAAATTAGCTATTATTTTAAAACTGCATACTCTGTAACTATGAACATTTTTCGAAAATTTTTATTTTCTTTTTAAATCATTTGTAAAAGAAGAATTAAGCTATGTTTTCAAAATAAAAATGTTCAGTACAGCTGAAAACTGCATGTAAAAGTGAAATATCTTATCAAATAGGTGTATTTTTCTCTTGTTGGTAATTATTTGGTGCCCTCCAACAATTCTAGACCGTTGAATTTTAACATAAATGCAGTTGTTTTGATAGTGATAACTTGTGAAGATTAACGAAAATGGTAAAATGTTTACCTGAATTTGAGTATTTTTACTGTGTTCTTGAAAAATAAAAACATTATTTTTAAAATTAGAAGATCGAAAGTTACAGACTATGCAGCTTCAATTAATAAATGTCTAAAGATGAAACTTGTATATTTTGTGTCAATTGTCCGTTCATCATATGAGCATAGACAATGTCCTTATGACTGACTATTAAGAAGCTTATATTTTATCATAAAATAAGAATCTATTGTGAGTGTGAGAATGGGATAGAAAAACCTGTCCCTAAGATCACACTTTGGGATTATGACGCTTGATGGACGGTAATCCTGAGGCACAGGTTGTTCAATCCCAAAGAACCAGATAAGGAAATTTTATTAGCGTAAATTTGTTATTACTTAGCCCCAGCATACAAAGTAATATTATTAACTTAAATGTGTTTTGTGTTTGAACAACAGCAGTATCTAGGGCAAAGATTTGGCCAGTAAAATATATTCATGGCTCCCGTTGGTATACATGTATTTCTATCCATCAATTTAAACATTTGTTTTGGGAGCTCAAAAGAACCGTCTCAATGAGACGGTTCTTTTGAGCCCCACAACATATGTTTTGGATGAAAAAAAAAGAAAATAGTTTTTCAATACACACTTTTATCTGGAGGCCTGCGAATGCCATTCGATTGTTTTTCATGGTCTTTAATACCCCTTATATAATTCTTAAAAAAAGAACGCTTCTAGAAGTTCCGGTATAAGCTGAGATGTGACATAACAAGATGACGTTACCATAAAGTACTTGTCTTTTCTGTCTGTTTGTTTTTATTCTTCCCATGGGTTGAAATGGGGAATGCGTTATAGAACTGGCTTAAATAGGTGAAAATAGCCAAAAAACGATCTGGTGTGCATTAGATATTTTTATGCCCCCAAAGGAAACTTTGGGAGGCATATAGTAATTGCACTGTCCGTCCATCTGTCCGTCCGTTCGTCCATCCTTCCCGCTTCGTGTCCGGTGCATATCTCCTAGATTCTTTGAGGTAGGGATTCCAAATTTGGTATGTGAATACATCTTGGAATGGCAGAGTGTCGCGTACCATTTTCGGGTCACTGTGACCTTGACCTTAACCTCTGACCTAGTTTTTAGAATAATCGTGTCCAGAGCATATCTCTTATACTATTTGAGGTAGGAATTTCAAATTTGGTTTGTGGATGCATCTTGGGATGACAAAGTGTCGCGTACCATAATTGGGTCACTGTGACCTTGAACTTGACCTCTGACCTAGTTTCTAGAAACTGCATTGAGTCTGGTGCATATCTCCTATATTCTTTTAGATAGGAATTCCAAATTTGGTGTGTAAATGCATCTTAGAATGACAGAGTGTCACATACCATTTTTAGGTCACTATGACCTTGACCTTGACCTCTGACCTAGTTTTAAGAATTATTGTGTCTGGCGCCTATCTCCTACAGTCTTTGAGGTACGAATTCCAAATTTGTTATGTGGATACATCTTGGAATTGCAGAGTGTCGCGTACCATTTTCGGGTCACTGTGACCTTGATCTTGACCTCTGACCTACTTTTTGGAATAATCGTGTCCAGAGCAAATCTCTTATATTATTTGAGGCAGGAATCTCAAATTTGGTGTGTGGATGCATCTTGGGATGACAAAGTGTCCCGTACCATAATTGGGTCACTGTGACCTTGAACTTGACCTCTGACCTAGTTTCTAGAAACTGCAATGAGTCTTGTGCATATTTCCTATATTCTTAGAGATAGGAATTCCAGATTTGGTGTGTAAATGTATCTTGGGATGACAAAGTGTCCCATATCATTTTCGGGTCACTGTGACCTTGACCTCTGACCTAGTTTTAAGAATTATTGCGGCCGGAGCCTATCTCCTATATTCTTTGAGGTAGGAATTCCAAATTTGGTGTGTGGATACATCTTGGGATGGTGGAATGTTGCGTACCATTTTTGGATCACTGTGACCTTGACCTTTGATATATTTTTTAGAATAATCGTGCCCAGAGCATATCTCTTATATTATTTGAGGTAGGAATCTCAAATTTGGTATGTGAATGCATCTTGTGATGACGAAGTGTTGCGTACCATAATTGGGTCACTGTGACCTTGAACTTGACCTATAACGTAGTTTCTAGAAACTGCATTGAGTCTGGTGCATATCTCTTATATTCTTAGAGATAGGAATTTCTAATTTGGTCACGTACCATTTTTGGGTTGCTGTGACCTTGATCTAGTTTTAAGAATTATTGTGTCCGGAGCATATCTCTTATATTCTCTGAGGTAGGAATATTTGGATGGCGGAGTATTGTTTACCATTCTCAGGTCACTGTGACCTTGACATAACCTAGTTTTTAGAATAATCCTGTCTGGAACATATCTCTTATATTATTTGAGGTAGGAATCTCAAATTTAGTATGTGGATGCATCTTGGAATGGCGAAGTGCCGTGTACCATAATTTGGTCACTGTGACTTTGAACTTGACCTCTGACCTAGTTTTTAGAAACTTTTGAGTCTGGTGCATATCTCCTATATTATTTGATGTAGGAATCCCAAATTTGGTGTGTTGATTCCTCTTGGGATGGCAGAGTGGTGCATACCATTTTGGGTCACTTTGACCTTGACATTGACTTCTGGCTTCATTTCTAGGTTTTTCCTGTCTGGAGCATATCTCCTATATTACAGCTAGCTTTCCTCAAATGTGTCTTTTGCTAGACCTATTCCTTTGGGGGCATTCATCACGTGTTTGTGACATTTCTTGTTCTCACATGACGTTGCGACTGCGAATGAAATAGCACCATGCAATAAAATCGATAAACCAATAGTGGTTTACAAATTTAGTAACCTTACGTAATGACGTCCATTTTAAATCATTTTAGCGTTGCGTAAAAGATGTCAAAATCCTGCATTTTTAAGCCTTTTAAGTAATGTTAATGACATGTGATAAATAGAATCTAGCATTTGTGCTCCTGTATTATTGAACTTATTTAAATGGCCTTTCCCTGGCGGGCTGATGATCGCCCACTTATAGTGGTATTTAGATCCTCCCTCACCTCAAAGTCAAAGTTGGATCCCCCTGACAAATTTTCTGGATCCACGCATGCTGCTGTGCATGTGTTGTAGGAATAGCTATGCAACACACATTTCTTACACACCTGATAAGTGTATCTTAGATTTAAGCCTGGGATAGTAAATTTTATCTTAGCCAGGCTGTCACGTGAGGTCTGTACATTGATTCTATATGAATTCACGCATATGGTCTTCAAGTGACGTCATTGTTGCGTCAAAGTGATGTCATAATGTAATTTAGCATTTCAGCGCCTTCCTAAACTTATGAATGCGGAATTCTTTGGTGAACAAAAAAAAAGAAATCCTTTATTTGTGTCAGAATGTGATAGAAAAATCTATCACTCAAAATTACCTTTTGTCATCACTCGGCAAGCCTCCTGATGCCAAACGCTGATCCTAGGGACGGATTTTTCTATCCCACTGTCACATTCATGATGGAAATTATACCACACTACTCCAAAAGAGGCCTGTGGTAGAGCGGTTTGCTTTTAGTTCAAGTGGCAGAGGTTCGATTTTCACCTAGGGCAGTAATGATTTTTTCTTCATTCTAAGACACATGCATGTTAATGGTTTTACACAAATGATTAAAATACCACATCTCAAGAAACTGGCTCACATGTTATTATATTAATTCAATTTCTTTTTTTTCATGAAACACCATAATCATGTCTGAGGCAACTTTTGTGATTTTATTATGAAAACGAAACTATTTTGGGGGATTTGTAAACTATGGCGAATCACACAAAACTGAGTAAAGTTATAATAATTTATGTTAAGTTTGTGAGTTATTAGTCGTAGTTAACACAATTTGTGGTGTGGACAGTCTTGGGACATCATTGGCCCACCAGTGAAACGCCATTTAAATCCCCCCAGCAAAACATTCAGGATACGCACATGTTTAAATTCTTCAAACAGGTTTTAACTACCTTAATTTTTTCTTATAACTTTTTATCATATGACGTCACGTCTGGGAGAGAAATAACGCCATGCAATAAAATCGATAAACCACTAGTGGTTTATAGATTTACGGGAAACGTTATGACGTCCATGTCAACGTTGCGCACATAATTAAAAAATATACGACTTACGCCAGAAATGAGATTTCAAAGTATTTGCCATATGATAAATAGAATCTAACATTCGTATTCTTGTATTATTGAATTTATTAAACTCGTTGGGAAAGAGAGATAAAATGCTCGGCAAGCCTCGCATTTTATCTCTTTTCCTCAACTCGTTTTATAAATTCAATAAAACATGAGCACTCATGTAAGATCCCCTATATAATATTGTGTGAACAATTTTCAGAGCAGTGTGTATGTACAGCCTCTGGTGATCCTCACTACACTACATTTGATGGTCAGAAAATCCACTTCCAAGGGGCTTGTTTGTATACACTTGTAAATGTTTTGAAAGACGGATGTGGTATGAATCTGATGGCCAAAAACGTTCCAAGCGAAAAGAAGCCCACTGTCTCATTGACAAGAATGATTCACGTGATCATGATGCCTTCTAGTGACGTCATCACAGTTGGACAAGGTGGCTATGTATTGGTAAGTTCATAAGTATTTCCCTTTCTCCTGCTTAATAAACAGTAAAACCTGTGTAAAACGGTCATTCTCAAAAAGACCATAAACTGGTTTTCAAAACCCTCAGCTAGTGTCAGTAGCTGCACAGGCTGGTTTGAGCTTTACCTAGTAGAAATCCCAAAAGACACGTTTTTTCTCATGTCAAGGCCAATTTCATGAATGGTTATAGTTACCAGTTATCGTTTAATGCAGGTTAAAAGTATTGCAGAATGCCATTCTACAATATTTTCGACCTTCATTAAGCTACCATTTGTCATTAAGATGTTTGTTTAGTCTATTTTTGACTGGCCCTTTTACACAGGCTTAACTATATGTCTAATTCAATTCTTATTTCATAAAAAATTACCCAGTATGGAAGGAATTAACCTTTATTATATACCTATAAATGATACAACCTTTAAACTGTCTGTTTTCTGGCCATCTGATACAGAAAACCAAATCAACGAACTGAAGTTTTCTGATTCCATATTACTATCCTTTAAAGGTTATTTGTTTTTGCGACGACGTTACTTAAATAAATTGCAAGCATGGAACCAGAGACAGAAAACATGATGACGTAACAACAAGAAACGCAATGTCATGACAAGCTTTCCAACATTTTTTTCTAGATTAAAGACCAAAATAATATATATAATCAGATTATTGGCAGAAAAAGGTATAAAATAAGCAATTTTTTATAATAGTAATTGGATCTTACGTACAGTATCACGTCTCGAGGATTAGGTCATACCATTGGATCACCCAATCACACCATTGGATCACCCTTGACGCTTCACATATCTGGCAATCCGATGGTATGACCTCATCAACTCGACTTGATACTGTACGTCAGATCATGTTACTTTTATAATAATCTGTATTTTAATTGAGAATACTTTGCAAATATTTCAGATTAACGGTAATGCAGTGAGTGGGTCAGTCATAGAGACAGAGCACTACAAAATAGTAGACAAAGGCAAAAATGGTCTTATTATAATCACAAACAAACATTGTGATCTAAAAGCTACATATAATGGTAAACATACAGCCAAGGCTTACATTGGACCAGACTTTGGACCCTTAAATAGCGGTATCTGCGGGACATGTGATGGTAAAAAGAATGATTTCCGGACGAAAGATGGAACTGATGTCAGTATGTTTAAAGATAAGTTTGTACGTATTGGTGATAGCTACTTGGTACCAGTGCCTGGCGAGGCAAATGAAGAGTAAGTGTTTTACATTATTTATCGAACAAACATCTATGTTTTTTTTAAGTTTAATAACACTACCTTGCGAAAAGAAGTATAAATCCAATCAAAAAATCTTTACGAAAACCAGTTGAGGCCAAATGAAAAATATAGGTGTGTTTCGGGTAACAGGACTGAAAAATTTAGGTAGGGTAGGCACACGCATTTTTTTTTCAGAAAAAGAATATAATTTTATGCATTTTGAAAGGCATTTTGCCTTTCAAAATACATAAAATGATATATTTGTCCAGAAAACCTGTAAAAATCCTGGGTTACATTAAGGTAGTGTCAGGTTACCCTTAGCACAGATATTTTTTTTATTTTTCCTAATTAGAAACGTCAATATTTATCACACACACGAATGATCAATAATAAAATTGCATTATTTGATTGACTGGAAATCAGAAAATTTATCAAGTATTCACAATCCCAAAACATCTCAGAGTCTACTTGAATTATGTAATGATAATGATCTGAAGAAAACAACAATGCTGAATATATTCAGAAGTTTAGCTCACCTGAGCGGGAAGATAACAAAACAAGCTATAGTGATCACTCAGTCGATCTTCATTATTTTCTTAATAACATTCTTTTTTACCACTTGACCAATTTTACCCTTTTAAGACCAATGGAATTTTCCATAAAGTTTAATATGATTAGTTTAGGATGATAAAGTGTTCACATCGAGGATTTACAGTCAATAATTAAAAAAATCTCATATTAAAATATTTCTATTTTGAAGTAAGCAAACAATGCAGACCCAATAAAATGTTTCACAGGCTATAATTTTCAATTAAGAATTCACGATGCCATGGGTTGTTCTGTGGTGTGTGATTGTGGTATTTCCTGATCATACTCGCTTGCTTGTTTGGTTATTTCTCTACAGATTATTCATGTCGTATGAAACACCACACTATACAGCATCTAATCTTGGTCTCCACTCTTTGCCAAAGTACGCATTTAGGAGTCACTAGTAAAGCAAGAGTTAAAACATTAATAATTGTGTTTTGACAACAGCAGAATCTAATGCGAAGATTTGGCCAATTAAATTAATTTTAGTCCATCATCTCGGCTTACATAGTTTTCCAATTTAAGGTGGTGATTCTGTTGTTGTTGATTCAATGTTTATTGTGACTATCATTGTTTGTGAGGGTATATGTATGTTAATTGGATTTAATCCATTACGTGTAATAACAAATTGCATTTGCATTTGTCAGAAAGCGTGTGAACTAAACACGTTTTAATAGAGGATCTTACATGAGTGCTCATGTTTTTTTTGGTTTTATTAAACGAGTTGGGGAAAAGAGATAAAATGCGAGGCTTGCCGAGCTTGCCGAGCATTTTATCTCTTTTTCGCAACGAGTTTAAAAAATTCAATAGTTCAAGAGCACGAATGTTAGATTCTATTTTTCATATGACATTAAGAATGCTTTGATATCTCATTTCTGGCATAAAAACGTTATAATTTTTCATTATGTACGCAACGTTGTTTTGGATGTCATAACGTTTCCAGTAAATCTGTAAACCACTAGTGGTTTATCGATTTTATTGCATGGCGTTATTTCACTCCCAGACGCGACGTCATATGATAAATTTAGATAAAAGTTAAGCAAGGATTGTCCTGTAAGATTATTTTTTGCCATACTGTAGTCTCAATTTCTCAAATGCTGTCCATTCTAAGATAGCCTTTCCGGTGTTGCTGATTGATTGTTTATTATTGTTTATTGTTGCTTCTATTGTTTGTGGATTTTTGTGCATTGACCCTGTTCAGTAATGCAGTGTCATTATGGTTAAAATTTGCAATCATCTCTCTTATGAAGAGAGCGCTACTTGCTTTACTTTTACTGTGCTCGTGCAGTAATGTGGCTTTTAGTTTGATATGTCTTGTAATCATGGTGTCATGGGCTGATCTGTGGTGTGGTTGATTGTGGCATTTACTGGCAATACACACCTGCTTTTAGACATATGTAGTGACCCAGGACTTTAGTTAGGAGTGCGTAACAATAAACTTATTTTCTTATTTCTCTACCAAAACATATGTTGTGGGTACTCAAAAGAACCGTCTCAATGAGAAGGTTCTTTTGAGCACCTCAAACATTTATTAAAAATGATGGTTAAGAAAATATTTACATTTTTACACTCAAAAATTGGTATCTAAATCTGTGTATTTACCTTTTAAATAACTGAGCATAAACAGTTATTGAGCCAGCATTTGAGATTTTTTATGTATAACATAGACGCTTAAGCTAACTTAAAATGCCCATGCTGAAGTGCCTAACTTGCCTTCCTACAGCCATACTCTATGTATGCCACCATTAAGTGGGCCTCGTAGCAACAAAACCTGTCTTCAGGGGTTTGTGAACAACAAGGTGCAGACCAGCCTGCGCATCCGCGCAGACTGATCAGCACCTTTGTTATTCGCTTTTTGGAAAGTATCATGTCTAAACTTGCCACAGGTAAAATTTCAATTTTCTACCTAGTCTTTGTAGCTGGGGAGACTGGCTTGAGTCTCGCTTTGTCGGGAACCCTGAAGACAGGTCTTGTCGCGACAAGGCCCAAATTTAAGGATCTAGCAAGTCTGCTCTTCTGAGTATTCATTGCTATAAATACACCTTTACCAAATTCATGCTCAGATCTAGAAAATCCCATCAGTGGGACCTGACAATGTTTTGCTCCTTGTTTTTATATTTACCTTGAGAAGAAAGGGTCCAATTGCTTCTCGAGGGGGGGGTCTGTACATGTGAGATTCCCTCTCGAGTGGTCCATATCATTAGACCCGCGGCATGAGATTTCCAACAATTTGACATTTTGACAAGTGTAGACTCGGACTCGCCTCTGCAGCATCCTTTTAAGCTTAGAAACTCCAAATGGTGTCCAGTCAGTCGCTTAACAATCATAGAATACTCGAAGCGACTAGCAAAGGCTCTGATCAGTCTGCGCATATGCGCAGGCTGATCTGAGCCTTGCTGGTCGCACATACCACATTGTTAGGAAATCTCATGCACTGGTTCATTATTTGTAAGGAAACCTATAGCCATTTGTAATTTTCCAGGGGGTCCGGACTCCCTACCACACCCGCTCTCTGGCCCCACCAATTAAATGGTTTATTATCTGCCTTATTGCTGGATTGTGCAAAAAAGAACCCTTTGCTCATAGACAATGGTTTTTTTGATAATTTGCTGCATTATGACTTTTTGTTACAGATGTAGGACAAAAGACGTAGTACCAGATTGCAGTACTAGTGAAATGGCTGAGTTTGGAAAAGACCAATACTGTGGCTTGATAAAGAACCCAGCTAAAGAGTTCCATGAATGTATTGGTATATTGAGGGATAAAAATAGAAATGACTTAATTGAGGATTTCTTCAATGAATGCCTATTTGACGTTTGTGAAATGCGAGAAGATCAGATTGAAATGAGGAACCAAGTATGTGATGCTCTGAGCGCATTCATGTCAGCATGTTATGATCATGGTACTTCAGAGATATTGTTCAGGACGTCAACCTTCTGTCCAAGTAAGTACTGAGTTTATTGAAACTGAATATAAAGATGAAATCTGTGATGCCTTGAACACTTTCATGTCAGCATGTTATGATCATGGTACTTCAGAGATATTGTTCAGGACGTCAACCTTCTGTCCAGTAAGTACTAAGTTTATTGAAACTGAATATAAAGATGAAGTATGTGACGCCTTGGCCGCTTTCATGTCAGCATGTTATGATCATGGTACTTCAGAGATATTATTCAGGACGTGAACCTTCTGTCCAAGAAAGTACTGAGTTTATTGAAACTGAATATAAAGATGAAGTATGTGATGCCTTGAATGCTTTCATGTCAGTATGTTATGATCATGGTACTTCAGAGATATTATTCAGGACGTGAACCTTCTGTCCAAGAAAGTACTGAGTTTATTGAAACTGAATATAAAGATGAAGTATGTGACGCCTTGACCGCTTTCATGTCAGCATGTGATGATCATGGTACTTCAGAGATATTGTTCAGGACAGCAACCTTCTGTCCAAGTAAGTACTGAGTCAATTGAAACTGAATATAAAGATGAAGTCTGTGATGCTTGAACGCTTTCATGTCAACATGTTTTGATCATGGTACTTCAGAGATATTGTTCAGGACGTCAACCTTCTGTCCAAGTAAGTACTGAGTTTATTGAAACTGAATATAAAGATGAAGTCTGTGATGCTTGAACGCTTTCATGTCAACATGTTTTGATCATGGTACTTCAGAGATATTGTTCAGGACGTCAACCTTCTGTCCATGTGAGCACTGAGTTTATTGAAACTGAATATAAACATGAAGTATGTGACGCCTTGACCGCTTTCATGTCAGCATGTTATGATCATGGTACTTCAGAGATATTGTTCAGGACAGCAACCTTCTGTCCAAGTAAGTACTGAGTCAATTGAAACTGAATATAAAGATGATGTCAGTGGTGCCTTGAACGCTTACCTGTCAGCATGTTATGATCATGGTACTTCAGAGATATTGTTCAGGACGTCAACCTTCTGTCCAAGTTAGTACTGAGTTTATTGAAACTGAATATAAAGATGAAGTATGTGACGCCTTGAACGCTTTCATGTCAGCATGTTATGATCATGGTACTTCAGAGATATTGTTCAGGACGACAACCTTCTGTCCAAGTAAGTACTGAGATTAATGAAACTGAATATAAAGATGAAGTATGTGACGCCTTGAACGCTTTCATGTCAGCATCTTATGATCATGGTACTTCAGAGATATTGTTCAGGACAGCAACCTTCTGTCCAAGTAAGTACTGAGTCAATTGAAACTGAATATAAAGATGAAGTCTGTGGTGCCTTGAACGCTTTCATGTCAGCATGTTATGATCATGGTACTTCAGAGATATTGTTGAGGACGACAACCTTCTGTCCAAGTAAGTTCTGAGTTTATTGAAACTGAATATAAAGATATAGTCTGCGACGCCTTGAACGCTTTCATGTCAGCATGTTATGATCATGGTACTTCAGAGATATTGTTCAGGACGTCAACCTTCTGTCCAAGTAAGTACTGAGTTTATTGAAACTGAATATAAAGATGAAGTCTGTGGTGCCTTGAACGCTTTCATGTCAGCATGTTATGATCATGGTACTTCAGAGATATTATTCAGGACGGCAACCTTCTGTCCAAGTAAGTACTGAGTTTATTGAAACTGAATATAAAGATGAAGTATGTGATGCCTTGAACGCTTTCATGTCAGCATGTTATGAACATGGTACTTCAGAGATATTGTTCTGGACGTCAACCTTCTGTCCAAGTAAGTACTGAGTTTATTGAAACTGAATATAAAGATGAAGTCTGTGATGCCTTGAACGCTTTCATGTCAGTATGTTATGATCATGGTACTTCAGAGATATTATTCAGGACGTGAACCTTCTGTCCAAGAAAGTACTGAGTTAATTGAAACTGAATATAAAGATTGAGTCTGTGACGCCTTGAACGCTTTCATGTCAGCATGTTATGATCATGGTACTTCAGAGATATTGTTCAGGACAGCAACCTTCTGTCCAAGTAAGTACTGAGTTTATTGAAACTGAATATAAAGATGAAGTCTGTGACACCTTGAACGCTTTCATGTCAGCATGTTATGATCATGGTACTTCAGAGATATTGTTCAGGACGACAACCTTCTGTCCAAGTAAGTACTGAGTTTATTGAAACTGAAATAATTGAGCCATGACATGTGATTTCCAACAATGTGGCATTTTGACAAGTGCGCACTGGGACGAGCCTGTGTAGCCTCCTTTTAAGCCTAGAAACTCCAAATGATGATCCGCCAGTAGCTTAAACTCACAGAATATTCAAGCGACTTGCAAAGGATCTGATGAGACTGCGCGTATGCGCAGGCTGATCTGAGTCATAGCTGGATGCACATACCTAATTGTTGGAAATCTTATGTCGAGGCTCGTATAAAGATAAAGGTACATTTTATTTATATAATGTATGTAATTATTTCTTTTAATAAAAGTACAAATAGTTGAAATTTTGTATGTTATTTATCTGTCAGCTTTTAATGTGTACTAATAATTAATGTGCTCCAGATGATGCAGATTTGTTTTAACAATCACATAATATGTCTGTTGTATTCAGTGTTGCTGGATTATTCTGAAGATGTTTAACACTTGGTCTAATAGATCAAGTTTAATAAGTTTTCCTGGGACATCACAAACATTATTGTATAAAACAGTGTTTGGTTCCTATATGGTCACTTACTTACATACTATTAATGCTATTTAACATGAAACCTTTGTTTTCTTTCTCTTTATAAATCCTCAACCAATATCTAAATTTAATCTATTTTCAGCTCACCTGAGCCTAAGTCTCAAGGTGAGGTATTATGATCGGTCTTTGTCCTTCGTCTGTCGTTTGTCCGTCTGTCATTCGTCCGTAAACTTTTTCTTTAAATGACATCTCCTCCTGAACCATTGGTCCTTATTTCACATAACTTCACATGAATGTTCCCAATGATGCCATCTTTCAAAATTGCATAAATGGTTTCACTCCACTGAACAGGAGGGTCGCCAGAGCTCCAGATAAGATATCTTTTAAAAGACATCTCCCGAACCACTGACCCAAATTCGAAATAATTTCACAGAATTGTTGCCCTTGATACCTTCTACTAAAATTGCACAAATGGTTAAGCTCCGCTGAACTAAATGGCTGCCAGAGCTCCAGATAAAAAACCTTTAAACAGCCTTTCCTCCTGAACCACTGGTCCAAATTCAATATAATTTCGGGTTGTTCCTCATGATGCCTTCTTCCAATATTTCACAAATGGTTCAGTCCACTTAACAAAGGGGCTGCCGCTGCTCTAGATAAGAAATGTCTTTAAACGACATCTCCTCCTGAACCACTAGTCCAAATTTCATATAACTTCCCATGAATATTCCCCAGGATGCCCTATTTCAAAATTGCATAAATGGTTCCGCTCCATCAACTGGAGGGTCGCCAGGGCTCCAGATAAGAAATCTTTTAAACAACGCCTTCTCCTGAACCACTGACCCAAATTCAAAATAATTTCACAGAATTGTTCCTCTTGAATCCTCTACCAAATTGCACAAATGGCTACACTCCGCTGAACAAAAGGGCTGCCAGAGCTCCAGATAAGAAATACCTTTAAATGGCATTTCCTCCTGAACCACTGGTCCAAATTCAAAATAATTTCACAGTATTGTTCCTCATGATATCTTTTACCAAAATTGCACAACTGGTTTGGGTCTGCTGAACAAAGGGGCTGTCAGAGCTCTAGATAAGTAATGTCTTTAAACAACATCCCCTTTTGGACCACTAGTCCAAATTCCATATAACTTCACATGAAAATTCCCCAGATGCCCTCTCTCAAAATTGCATAAATGGTTCTGTTGTGCCAAACAGGAGGACTGCATGAGCTCCAGATAAGAAATCTTTTAAACAACGCTTTCTCCCGAAACACTGTCACAAATTCAAAACAATTTCACAGAATTGTTCCTCATGATGCACTCTACCAAAATTTTACAAAAGGTTCCACTCAGCTGATCAGTCATTCTCAGATGAGCGACGCAGGGCCTTAGGGCACTCTTGTTTTAAAAAGCAATGACGTTTTGGGGTTATTAAATGGGCGATAAATGTAACCTGATGTGCTTAGCTCTAGTTAGGAACAGAACAACAATACACCTTAGCCCATAAAACACCACCTTTGATTTGCACTGACAACAGTTTTATTTTTTTGTCTTTCAAAAATAACAAATCAGGCATGGTATTTCATGAGAAACGATTCTAATGAGATATCATACATTATTTATTTAAAAAATAGGAAAAATGTTGAAAAATCTGTTGTCTGCTGCAGTTGTGATTGGGGCTTTAAGGTTAAACCTTTAACCAGCTATTTGTTTCAAAGTTCCAACCAAATAATATTTTATCAACCAAGATAGAAGACTAAAGTAAAGTTGTGCATCAAACTGATGCTATCTTTATTAATCTTTGAGAAAATCATATTTGATACATTTCAAAAAGAAAATGTTTTTCATTGAAAATATATTGTTTGCCATAATTAGCCAAAACCAACACGATGGTGTAGCATCATAAAATGATTTTACAACAGATCTGTCATAAATTGAGAGAACCCTTCAAATTCTTATTAACAGACTCAATAAAACAATCTGCTAATTAAAAATTGAAACAGCAGATTGTTTCATTGAGTCTGTTAATGAGTTTTGTTTAAAAATCAGATTGTTTTATTGAGTGTGTTAATGAGTTGTTGTTTTTTTGAAACAGCAGATTGTTTCATTGAGTCTGTAAATAAGTTTTTTTGAAACAACAGATTGTTTCATTGAGTCTGCTTATGAGAATTAAAGGAAAACAATGCCTGTTATGCTGAAAGCACTGGTTTCAGTGGTATTCTGCTTTCTGTCAGAACCAAATATTCCTGATAACACAATGTAATAAAACAGATATCAGATAAAGACAGAGAACCTCATTAATGAGCTGTGATATATAAACTAATATGTTTTAATTTAGTTTTATGAAAATTAAATCTCAAAAAAAAACTTGAAAATCAGATTAACAATTGATTAAGTGCACTTTTTGTAACACTTAAGGGAAATAATTTTTGTGTATATTGTCAAGTTTTTTAAGTGCAAAATTATTGTAATTTCATCTCAAAATATTTATTAACTGATGAATGTAATATCATTGAACCCATTTAAGCCAAATGAAATTTCCCACCGTTATCAATTGGAACACTCCATTTCTGTTTAAGGGACGTTGGGTGCGTTTTTTTTCATTTTTATTCAAATTTCAATAGAACATTATGTTAGCAAATGGCGGAGACCCTGATAAATTACAAAATTATTGTTGTAAATTCATCTCAAAATATTTATTAACTGTTAAAATCACTTATTGTCTTTCTCTAGTGACCTGTGGTGCAAACATGAAATATAATCCAGCTAGAACTATGACAATGCCATCTTGTGATGACCCTCGACCAGCTCGACCTGCCCCAGGACCAGTCTCTGAAGGTTGTGAATGTTTACCCAAGTTCCTGTATGATCCTGGACGTAAAGAGTGTGTACAAAAACGAGAATGTGGCTGTATGTCAGCTAATGAATACATTTCTGTACGTAATTTTGATTACCATTTTCAACCCACCCAGCTATTTAACCCTGTACCCAAACAACGACATCTACACGTGGCCACACAGCAGTTGCTAGGGAGGTGCAAATGTTTCACCTTTGAGCCACTCCCCAATAAATATGGATTGTCCAACATTTTTATCCTACAAGCAACTACAGTATGGCCACATGTAGATACACGTAAAAACACATAACAAAATAAAGTATGTTTTTACATTTTACTAGTGTTATAGTGCATGCAAACTTTTTTACAGGAAAGAAATATATATGATATTTTTTGCAGTTTTTCATATTAATGCTCAAGTTATTTTCTGTTCGCATAGGGACTACTTTTAAAGAAAAGAATATGCTCCCATTCTTCCCTTTAATTGTAAACCTTTTTAAGACATCTTTTTCTCATACATGTACTCTACCCTTCAAAAGTTGGATTTGGACAATACAGCTACCAACATATTAAGGATGTGTGTCAATTTATTTCCAAAAGTGCAAAAATTGGAATATCAGCCAAATATAATTGAATTACAGTAATATAGTTGATTTCAAATGTACCACAGTTGCAGCAATGCAATTATATCGTCAGCTGTAGTGTAGTGGGCTATGCACAGGACTTGTAGTATAGAGGATGTAAGTTTGAATCTCACAAGGAGCGCTTTTTTCGTGTAGAACAGAAAATAACTTGAGCATTAAATTGAAAAACTGCAAAAATTAAAATATGCCAATATATCAGTCTTTTAAAATTGATAAATTCTGATGCCACAATCATTAAGTGGTTTACTTAATCTTTGCGAATATTCGCGAATTCGCTGCCTCGTGAATTCAAAGTTCTTGCTAATATTGACTTACTCAAAAGCAAGTTGCATATATCGTTGAAGATCTTTAAAAATGGCGTATGATGGACGATGTAGCAAAGAGATACCGAAAAGCGAAAATCTTTCCTTAATATCTTTCCTCCCTCACTTCTTCTATCCACAAACCTGTAACTGTGTAAGATGAAAAAATATTTGTGTATTCATTTTCGTTTCAGCAAAAAGAAATGAAACACCGTTTCTCGTGAATTGACCAGTGTTTATAGGTCAAGTAAAACTGTTATTGAACATGAATAGATTATACAAATCAAAATCATTTACGTGCGCGTCCAACCGTTACACAATGGACGTTTAGGGATACCTTATAAAAGTATAGAATTGATGACTTGGACAATCAAAAGATAAAAAGGTAAATTACGCTAAAATACCTGATCATTGATTTAGAGATGGACCAGTGATTTAAGTGTGTTCAAAGAGATGATAACATTTCTATGCCAAATAAAGTGAGCACGCCAAAAATGATCAAAAAGTAAATTGCTATTCTCAAAGCAGTACAACCTTTGAACTTTGGGAATCTTATATTTGGATGCTTAGTTTTAACCTACGGAAATGACCGACCACACAAATGCTTGCTTGCAAATTCAAAACTTTGCGAATAATTCAGAAATAGAAAATTTGCGAAATAAAGATCACACGAAAATTTCCGAACATACAGTAACTGATTTCCCCCAAATTAAGCAAAAACTATTGATAGCAAATCATAGATAATTCTAACACACCTCCCCTATAGAGTCAACGGTAACAAATTGTGATTCGGACACTAATTCACAGCTAAAGTGTGTCATAGCGGACGTCACTGGAAAATGACGTTATTCATGGCGTTAGACTGTGCAACGTTGTTTTAACGCTTGAAAGAGGTTACAATTCCATGTAAATGTATGCGACATAGTCTAAGTATTGGCTGGAGTTCTTCGGTGCAATGGCGGAAAGTTGGAAGAAGCCGAAGACTTTGAATGTGTTTTCGTCGTTTATTGTGTGTTTGAATCGAAATAGATCAGCTCTTGTGCGTGAATTGTTGAGTAATAATTCACTGTTTGGAGGTCAGTTGTACAAAGATAAATCACTCTCGCTGCGTGCACCTGATTTGATCTTCTTTACAACTGACCTCCAAACAGTGAATTATTACTAAACAATTCACTGCTGGAGCTGATCTATTTCTTATATATAGCACAGGTTGCTACCTTTGAACTATTGGGTCAAAAGTATTACAATATCATGATAAATAAAGCATTGTCTCCTGGCCAGATAATGTTTATCATTGTTATGTGTAAGCCATAAAAATGTGTGACAGAACTTTCTTAATTGTTAACCTCATGTCTTAAGTCTGTCAAAAACATGTTATTAAGTACTGCGAAAAGGTATATAACTCTTTCCGAAATAAAAAGGGATTTTCCGATGGAATTCCCTTTTTTTGATAGTAAAACATAAATATGGATATAATCATATTTGAGTTTTGCATCGTTATAGAGTACAAGAATGATGGTACAATGTAATTTATTTTTCCTATGAACAGAGGAAATTTCCTCTTTTGTGACTGCTCAAAATGCAGAAATTAATGTCCTTAAAATATGTTCCAAGTAGTGTATTTGTCCTAATAGTTTAAAGAAAAGTTCAAATATCAATTTGTATATCAAGTAGAAATCGGTTTACAACAGAGGAAATTTCCTCTGTTTTGACAATAGGACAAGTCTACCTTTAATCACAATCAGATTTTCATCTTATTGCAGAACAGAGGAATTTTCCTACATTTTACTTTCAGTATCTCAACAACATGTTAAAAGAGTGACCTTTACAACAGAGGAATTTTCCTCTGTTTACTAGTTCGAAAATTTCCTAAAGTGACTTCCAGAATTGATTAATTTTACATTCTAGTCATAACTTAAATATTACCAATTTCCAACAGAGGAATTTTCCTCCGTTCGGTAATTCAACAATTTCCTATAGCGAGAATTAAGAGCCCATTTTCCTATAATAAAAATGAAGAACCCTGTTTGTTATCATTTCCATCTTAATCATAACTTAAATGTTTCCACTTTTCAACAGAGGAATCTTCCTCCGTTTTCCATTCTGTATCTTGACAATCAATAAAAGTAGAGAAAATTTTGCAACAGAGGAATTTTCCTCTGTTCAATAGTTCGACAATTTCCTATAGTGACTTCCCGAACTGAGAGCCTAACTTGTTTGACATTCTAGTCATAACTTAAATATTACCAATTTTCCAACAGAGGAATTTTCCTCCGTTCGGTAATTCAACAATTTTCTATTTGGAGAATTAAGAGCCCATTTTCCTATAATGAAAATGAAGAAACCCGTTTGCTATCATTTCCATCTTAACATAAATATCCATCATATCTTAAATGTTTCCAATTTTCAACAGAGGAATTTTCCTCCGTTTTCTATTCTGTAGAATATCAACAATAAATAGAAGGAGTGACCTTTACAACAGAGGAATTTTCCTCTGTTTAGTAGTTCGCCAATTTCCTATAGTTACTTCCAGAACTCTGAACCCAACTTGTTTGACATTCTAGTCAAAACCTAAAATATCCAATTCTCCAACAGAGGAATTTTCCTCCGTTCGGTAATTCAACAATTTCCTATTGCGAGAATTATTAGCCAATTTTCCTATGATGAAAATGAAGAATCCTGTTTAATATCATTTCCATCTTAGCATAAGTATCCATCATAACTTAAATGTTTCCAATTTTCAACAGAGGAATTTTCCTCCGTTTTCCATTCTGTATCTCCACAATCAATAAAAGGAGTGAATTTTACAACAGAGGAATTTTCCTCTGTTCAGTAGTTCGACAATTTCCTATAGTGATTTCCAGAACTCCGAGTCCAACTTGTTTAATATTCAAGTCATAACTTAAATATGACCAATTTTCCAACAGAGGAATTTTCCTCTGTTCAGTAGTTCAATAATTTCCTATAGTGACTTCAAGAACTCTGAGCCCAACTTATTTGACATTCTAGTTATAACTTAAATATTGCCAATATTCCAACAGAGGAATTTTCCTCCAACCATAATTTAACAATTTCGTATTGCGAAAATAAAAGCCCACTTTCTTATAATGAAAATGAAGAACCATGTTTGTTATCATTTCCATATTCACATAAATAACCATCATAACTAAAATGTTTCCAATTTTCAACAGAGGAGTTTTCCTACATTCTCAATTCAGTTTCTCGACATACAATAAAAGGAGTGAATTTTACAACAGAGGAATTTTCCTCTGTTCAGTAGTTCTACAATTTCCTATAGTGACTTCCAGAACTCCAAACCCAACTTTTTTGACATTCTAGTAAAAATCTAAAATACATCCAGTTTTCCTCCTTTCCGTAATTCAACAATTTCTAATTATGAGAATTAAGAGCCTACTTGAAGCTTTTAACTCTACCTCCAGATATTTAGATGACTAACTTAATATTGATAATCCTTATTTTGAACAAACGGTAGGTCAGATATATCCCACTGAACTTCAGTTAAATAAGGCAAATTCTTCTGATACTGAAGCTCCATTTTTGGACTTAAACTTGTCAATAACAAATGGCATAGTTTCTTCTAAAATTTATGATAAAGGGATGATTTTAATTTTGAAATAGTAAAATTTTCTTTTCTTGATGGAGATGTTCCTTGCTCTCCTTCCTATGGTGTATACATTTCTCAGCTTATTCGTTTTGCTAGAGTGTGTTCTAATGTTGATGACTTCAACAACAGAAACTTATTTTTTACTGCTAAATTATTTAAATAAGGTTATAGATATCATAAAATTCGAAAAGCATTTTCTAAATTCTACCACAGACACTCAGAGTTAATTGTTAAATACAACATTGGGTTAAAAACTCTTCTGCAACAAGGCATATCAGAACGTATATTTTATGGTGATTTAGTCTATAAATTCAAACGAATTGTTGGAAAACCTAATTTTAGTGATCAATTCAAAAAGATAGTAAAACGTTAAATAAGGGTTGGATATCATGCGACAGTCTGCATGCCTAGTTTTAAACCCAATCACGGTTTAAAGCTATGGTTTCCTCTATAATTGCATGACGGTGGGTCAGGCCTCAGACTCTAAGACGGCTCTGACGTAAAGCTTTAATCGGTGGGTTGGTGCTTCATGCTTATCTGTAGCTGGACCCACTGTGACTCAACTTGAGGTTTTCTTTAGCTCTGACTATCTGTGAGTCATGAGTCCTTTTCTTTGTTTCATCATGGTGTAGTAATTTGATTAGAGTGTTTTTTCCATGATGATACATTGCATTAGTTAGATGGCCTCCATGCGAGCTGAACATTTCTTGTACCTCAACAACAGCAGAATCTAGGGCGAAGATTTGGTACCAGTAAAATGCATTTAAGCCCCCTAGTGGCTTAGGCTGCTGTCCGTTATAAGGCGGTGGTCTGTTGTTGTTGACTTTTTGTTTATTGTTATTCCCACTGTGGGAGTCTGTAATTGTTCTATGTTTTGTTGTATGCTACTTTATGTTCTTTCTAGTATTGCTATCATCTTGATGGGGAAGAGAGAGTTGATTGCTTTGCTTAATTTGTCTTCCTGGTGTCTCGTGATAGTTGAGCGGCTCTTCCTTGGGTGCCATGGGGTTGTCTGAAGTTTGTGATTGTGGTATTTCCTGATCATACTCACTTACTATTATTGTTCAATATTTCTGTCTTACATTAATTACAGTTTAAGAACAGTGGAATTTTCCTTTTTTCAGTAGTATTACAGATTCCTATAGTGACGTCCAGAACTCAGAGCCCAACTTGTTTGACATTCTTGTAATAACTTAAATATTACCAATTTTAGAAAAGAGGATTTTCCTCTGTTTGGTAATTCAATAATTTCCAATTGAGAGAATTAAGAGCCCAATTTGTTCAATATTTCTGTCGTATATTAATTACAGTTCAACCTCTAAAGCGACAAACAGTTTTGACCCCTATCAGGTCCAGACAGAATGTCGGGCCTGATCTGGGTCCAAATTGTTTGAAAGGGTTATCAGCAGATGACAATGTCATGAAAAGGTTTAACCCAAAGTTAAAATACATAGGTTCAACTTGAACTTGTCATAACCTCTAAAGTGTCAAGCAGTTTTGACCCCTATCATTTCCGGACAGAATGTCGGGCCTAATCTGGGTCCAAATTGTTTGAAACACTTATCAACAGATGTCATATGCGGACAAAGTCAGGTAAAGGTTTAACGCAAAAATAAAACATTGGTTCAACTCCAACTTGTCGTAACCTCTAAAGCGTCAAACAGCTTGGACCCCTATCAGATCCAGACAGAATGTCAAGCCTGATCTGGGTCCAAATTGTTTGAAAGGGTTATCAGCAGATGACAATGTCATGTAAAGATTGTCATGTTTAAGTTTAATGTCATGTTTAAGTTTAACGCAAAGTTAAAATACATTGGTTCAACTTCAACTTGTCATAACCTCTAAAGTGTCAAACAGTTTTGACCCCTATCAGCAGATGACAATGTCATGTAAAGATTGTCATGTTTAAGTTTAACGTCATGTTTAAGTTGCAAAGTTAAAATACATCGGTTCAACTTCAACTTGTCATAACCTCTAGAGTGTCAAACAGTTTTGACCCCTATCAGCTCCAGACAGAATGTCAGGCCTGATCTGGGTCCAAATTGTTTGAAATGGTTATCAGCAGATGACAACGTCATGTTAAAGTTTAATGCATAGTTAAAAAACATCGGTTCAACTTCAACTTGTCATAACCTCTAAAGTGTCAAACAGTTTGACCCCTATCAGGTCCAGACAGAATGTGGGGCCTGAACTGGGTCCAAATTATCTGAAAGGGTTATCAGCAGATGACAATGTCATGTTTAAGTTGAACACAAAAGTAAAATACATCGGATCAACTTTAATTTGTCATAACCTCTAAAGCTTCATACAGTTTAACCCCTATCAAGCCCAGACAGAATGTTTGGCCTGACCTGGGTCCAAATTGTTTGAAATGGTTATCAGCAGATGACAATGTCACGTAAAAGTTTAACGCATAGTTGAAATACATCGGTTCAACTTCAACTGGTCATAACCTCTTAAATGTCAAACAGTTTAACCCCTATTAGGTCCTGACAGAATGTTGGGCCTGATCTGGGTCTAAATTGTTTGAAAGGTTTATCAGCAGATGACAATGTCATGTAAAAGTTTAACGCAAAGTTAAAATACATGGGTTCAACTTCAACTTTTCATATTCTCTAAAGTGTTTAGCTGTTTGGACCCCTATCAGGTCCGGACAAATTTGGCCTGATCTGGGTCTAAATTGTTTGAAATGGTTATCAGCAGATGACAATATTATGTTAAAGTTTAAATCAAAGTTAAAATAAATTGGTTCAATTATAACTTGTCATAACCTCTAACGTGTCCAATAGTTTTGACCCCTATCAGGTGCGGGCAGAATGTCGGGCCTGATCTGGGTCCAAATTACTTAAATGGGTTATCAGCAGATGACAATAACATGTTTAGGTTTAAAAGTTAAAATACATCGGTTCAATTTCACCTTTTCATAACCTCTAAAGTTTTTTACAGTTTGGATCCCTATCAGGTCCAGACAAATTCGGGCCTGATCTGGGTCTAAATTGTTTGAAATGGTTATCAGCAGATGAAAGTGTCATGTTAAAGTTTAAATCAAAGTTAAAATACATTGGTTCAATTTTAACTTGTCAAAACCTCTAAAGTGTCAATTAGTTTTGACCCCTATCAGGTGCCGGCAGAATGTCTGGCCTGATCTGGGTCCAAATTACTTGAAAGGGTTATCAGCAGATGACAATGTCATGTAAAAGTTTAACGCATAGTTATAATACATCGGTTCAACTTCAACTTGTCACAACCTCTAAAGTGTCAAACAATTTTTACCCCTATCAGGTCCAGACAGAATGTCGGGCCTGATCTGGGTCCAAATTGTTTGAAAGGGTTATCAGCAGATGACAACTTCATGTTAAAGTTTAACGCAAAGTTAAAATACATCGGTTCAACTTCAAATTGTCATAACCTCTAAAGTGTTTAGTTGTTTCGACCCCTATCAGGTCCAGATAAATTCGGGCCTGATCTGGGTCTAAATTGTTTGAAATGGTTATAAGCAGATGAAAGTGTCATGTTAAAGTTTAAATCAAAGTTAAAATACATTGGTTCAATTTCAACTTGTCAAAACCTCTAAAGTGTCAAATAGTTTTGACCCCTATCAGGTGCCGGCGGAATGTCTGGCCTGATCTGGGTCCAAATTACTTGAAAGGGTTATCAGCAGATGACAATGTCATGTATAAGTTTAACGCCTAGTTATAATACATCGGTTAAACTTCAACTTGTCACAACCTCTAAAGTGTCAAACAATATTTACCCATATCAGGTCCAGACAGAATGTTGGGCCTGATCTGGGTCCAATTTGTTTGAAAGGGTTATCAGCAGATGACAATGTCATGTCAAAATTTAATGCATAGTTAAAATACATCGATACAACTTCAACTTGTCATAACCTCTAAAGTGTCAAACAGTTTGACCCTATCAAGTCCGGACAGAATGTTGGGCCTGATCTGAGTCCAAATTGTTTGAAAGGGGTTATCAGCAGATGACAATGTCATGTAAAGGTTTAACGCAAAGTTAAAATACATTGGTTCAACTTCAACTTTTCATAACCTCTAAAGTGTTTAGCTGTTTGGACCCCTATCAGGTCCGGACAAATTCGGGCCTGATTTGGGTCTGAATTGTTTGAAATTGTTATCAGCAGATGACAATGTCATGTTTAAAGTTAAATCAAAGTTAAAATACATTGGTTCAATTTCAACTTGTCATAACCTCTAAAGTGTCAAATAGTCTTGACCCCTATCAGGTGCAGGCAGAATGTCGGGCCTGATCTGGGTCCAAATTACTTGAATGGGTTACCAGCAGATGATAAAACAAAATGTAACATGTTAAGGTTTAATGCAAAGTTAAAATACATCGGTTCAATTTCACCTTTTCATAACCTCTAAAGTATTTAACAGTTTGGACCCCTATCAGATTCGGGCCTGATCTGGGTCTAAATATCAGCAGATGACAATGTCATGTTAAAGATTAAATCAAAGTTAAAATACATTGGTTCAATTTCAATTTGTCATAACCTCTAAAGTGTCAAACAATTTTTACACCTATCAGGTCCAGACAGAATGTCAGGCCTGATCTGGGTCCAAATTGTCTGAATGGGTTATCAGCAGATGACACCGTCATGTTAAAGTTTAACGCAAAGTTAGAATACATTGGTTCAACTTCAAATTGTCATAATCTCTAAAGTGTCAAACAGTTTGTACCCTTTTCAGGTCTGGACAGAATGTCGGGCCTGATCTGGGTCCAAATTGTTTTAAAGGGTTATCAGCAGATGACAATGTCGTGTTTAAGTTTAACGCAAAGTTAAAATACATTGGTTCATCTTCAAATTGTCATAAACTCTAAAGTGTCAAACAGTTTGTACCCTTATCAGGTCTGGACAGAATGTTGGGCCTGATCTGGGTCCAAATTGTTCGAAATGGTCATCAGCAGATGACAATGTCATGTTCAGGTTTAATGCAAAGTTAAAATACATTGGTTCAACTTCAACTTGTCATAACCTCTAAAGTGTCAAACAGTTTGGAACCGGATCATGTCCGGACAGAATGTCGGGCCTGATCTGGGTCCAAATTGTTTGAAACACTTATCAGCAGATGTCATCTGTTGACAATGTCATGTAAAGAATTAACGCATAGTTAAAATACATTGGTTCAACTTCAACTTGTTATAATCTCTAAAGTGTCAAACAGTTTAACCCCTATCAGGTCCGGACAAAATGTTGGGCCTGATCTGGGTCCAAATTGTTTGAAAGGGTTATCAGCAGATGACAATGTCATGTAAAAAGTTTAAGCATAGTTAAAATACATTGGTTCAACTTCAACTTGTTATAACCTCTAAAGTGTCAAACAGTTTAACCCCTATCAGGTCCGGACAGAATGTCGGGCCTGTTCTGGGTCCAAACTACTTGAAAGGGATATCAGCAGATGACAATGTCATGTAAAGGTTTAACGCAGAGTTTAAATACATTGGTTCAACTTCAACTTGTCAATACCTCTAAAGTGTCAAACAGCTTGGACCGAGATCAGGTCCAGACAGAATGTTGGGCCTGATCTGGGTCCAAAATGTTTGAAACACTTATCAGCAGATGTCATATGCTGAAAAAGTCATGTAAAGGTTTGACGCAAAAATAAAATATTGGTTCAACTCCAAATTGTCATAACCTCCAAAGTGTCAAACAGTTTGGACCCCTTTTAGGTCCGGACAGAATGTCGGGCCTGATCTGGGTCCAAATTGTTTAAAAGGGCTCACAACAGATGACAATGTCATGTTTAAGTTTAACGCAAAGTTAAAATACATCTGTTCAACGTAAACATGTCATAACCTCTAAAGTGTCAAACAGTTTGACCCTTATCAAGTCCGGACAGAATGTCTGGCCTGATCTGGGTTTAAATTGTTTGAAAGGGTGATCAGCAGATGACAATGTCATGTAAAGATTTAAGGCAACGTTAAAATACATCGGTTCAACTTCAACTTGTTATAACCTCCAAAGTTTCAAACAATTTTGACCCCTATCAGGTCCGGACAGAATGTCAGGCCTGATCTGGGTCAAAATTGTTTGAAAGGTTTATCAACAGATGACAATGTCATGTAAAAGTTTAACGCATAGTTAAAATATATCGGTTCAACTTCAACTTGTCATAACCTCTAAAGTGTCAAACAGTTTTGACCCCTATCAGGGCCGGACAGAATGTTGGGCCTGATTTGGGTCCATATTGTTTGAAAGGGTTGACAGCAGATGACAATGTCATTTCAAGGTTTAACGCAAAGAAAAATACATCGGTTCAACTTCAACTTGTCATAACCTCTAAAGTGTCAAATAGTTTTGACCCCTAACACGTGTGGGCAGAATGCCTGGCCTGATCTTGGTCCAAAGTACTTGAAAGGGCTATCAGCAGATGACAATGTCATGTTAAGGTTTACGCAAAGTGAAAATACATCAGTTCAACTTCAACTTGTCATAACCTCTAAAGTGTTAAACAGTTTGGACCCGGATCAGGTCCAGACAGAATGCTGGGCCTGATCTGAGTCCAAAATGTTTGAAACACTTATCAGCAGATGTCATCTGCTGAAAGTCATGTAAAGGTTTAACGCAAAAATAAAATATTGGTTCAACTCCAACTTGTCATAACCTCTAAAGTGTCAAATAGTTTGTCCCCTTTCAGGTCCTGACTGAATGTCTGGCCTGATCTGGGTCCAAATTGTTTGAAAGGGTTATCAGCAGATGACAATGTCATGTAAAGATTTAAGGCAAAGTTAAAATACATCGGTTCAACTTCAACTTGTTATAACCTCCAAAGTGTCAAACAGTTTTGACCCCTATCAGGTCCGGACAGAATGTCAGGCCTGATCTGGGTCAAAATTGTCTGAAAAGTTTATCAGCAGATGACAATGTCCTGTAAAAAATTAACGCAGAGTTAAAATATATCGGTTCAACTTCAACTTGTCATAACCTCTAAAATGTCAAACAGTTTGTACCCGGATCAGGTCCGGACAGAATATTGGGCTTGATCTTGGTCCAAATTGTTTGAAACATTTATCAGCAGATGTCATCTGCTGCCAAAGTCAATGTAAATGTTTAACACAAAAAGTTGATCAAATGAACAGTTAAGAGTGTTTCTCCACATCATATCCTTTTATAATCAAAATAATCGTGGCCGGACAAATGACAATGTTTTCCCTTCAAAATAAGCACAGACTGGTGAAAAAATCGGAGAATTTGAATAAATACAGCCCATATTTCACCATTTTCTCGTTACCCGTAATGTTAAAATTCACCACTCACTTCCTTTACCTGTGACATCACGGCGATCATAAATCTGAGCAATTTCTTGAAAATTCAAACAAACAAAATGGCTTGCAAGCCTAACAGACTCAGATCAGCCTGCTCATTGGTCCATGCAGACAGCAAAGACTCTGACCAAACAATGTCAATATTCAGGCTGATCGGAGTCTCGGCTGTTTGTTCATGCATCTGCCAATTCTAGTCTGTCCTCAAAGCTTGGATCCTTACCTACCCATTATGTTACTGTTCTGTTCTGTGAAAACACTGATCAGACTATAATCAAATGCAGATGTAATGCTGGAAGCTCACACCATTTAACTCTTAACCTGTTTGTGCCGTCTGCTGATTAGCTTTACAAATTTTTTTTTATCAAGAAATTGGTCTGACATTTTATTGGGCCTGATCTGGATGCACACTGTTTGATACTCTTTGATAAACCTTCCAAACAGTTTAGAAATAGATCAGACTGACGCTATACACTGACTGTAATTAACCTATTTGACCTGGTAATTGCTTCTTCTGTAGTGATGCCTGAGGAATACTTATTGGAGTATTCAAGTGATTAATGGCGATCCCCTGTGGCATGTGAGTGCAATTAAATTATGGGCTAATTGGAGCAGTTTTAACAAAATTAATGATCATATGGTTCCCAGTATACTGTTAGCTCTATAATAATGCATATGTAAAAAAAAGTCTGAATTATCCCTTTAAACCTCTTTATGGCATTGTCATCTGCTGATAATCCTTTCAAAGAATTTGGACACAGATCAGGCCAAACCTTAACATGCTTAAGGGTTATGACATTAGTATTTTAATTTTGCGTCAAACCTTATTATGATATTGTCATCTGCTGATATCAAAATATCTCTAAAAAGACTTATTCTACCCTCAGCAGATAAGGCTTGGCAAAATATCCAGCCACACATTTAGTCACTCTGAAAGTATTACTTTCTTTTAATAGATAAAAGACAGTACAAACATCCAAAAACACCAAGCAGTAAAGAGGTAAAGTAAATCCTAATTGATAAATCCTTCATAAATTCCTTTTGTAACACAAAAGTTGATCAAATGAACAGTTAAGTGTGTTTCTCCACATCACATCCTTTCATGTAAGAAACCAGATGCAAAAGTTACGCAAGTTTTCACACCTGTCAAAACAACCACTGGTACCCCACGGAGCGAGCATTTAATCCTCTGATTTGTCATTATAATATTATTATGAAAGGTCTTTGATCTGCATGACATTTGCCATGATTTGGGACATCTGTTTTCTGCACAATTATTTTATTATCCAACTGGCTGTCTACATGGTCTAGCGAACACCTACACTTATCTATTTTTAAAGGAGGTTTTATCTTAGTAAGTATTTTTTTAGTTATTTTAATTACGACATATATAAAGATTTAAATACACACCATTTTTGAGCGTATAATTGTTAATATTCTCTGTAAAAACTATCTGGATCCGCGCTTGTCCCGTTTTAAAGCAGAGAGGGTTCTAGCGAGAACGTCCTTCTTCTTTACTTAGTCTAATCAGCTCCTGAACCTTGGTAGCGACTCGAAAACACCAAAAAGTTGTTGTTTTTCACATATTATACATTCCATACAGAAAACGACGAATGTGCTGATCAGGATGCACGGATGTGTGGAATAATATGCTCCTGTATTGTTTCTACCAGGAGCGCAATCTGAGATGTGTATCGTTTCACTGTGATAGGCAGAAAATAATAAAGAAACTGATCAGACTGCACCGCTGTGCAGACTGATCTGAACCTTTATTGTCTTGCATTGTATTGTTTACCAGGAGCGCAATCTGAGATGTGTACCGTTTTCACATTGATAGGCAGAACATAGTAAAGAAACTGACCAGACTGCGCTGCTGTGCAGACCAATCCGAATCTTTATTGTCTTGCATGCAAAAAGCTTTGCAAGAAAGAAACGACTTATATTCAATGATACCAAAATCGGATAATCAAACTACCTTTTCAATCCGAGAAGTACATCAATCTCACTGCGCTACACGGTAAATAATGTGCTGGCCCGACTGCACAGGCGTGCAGACTGATCTGCCCCTTTATTGCTTTGAAAACAAACCAGTTGTTTTCTCGAGTAGAAGGGGAAACTATTTATCCATTTGATCACTTTAACCACTATAATAGACGGATATCAAATAAAAAGGCGCGGATCAGGCTTCGTAGATGCGCAGGCTGATCTTCATCTTTAATATTTTATTTTTTTGTATACTTGAAGCTCTTTTCGATGTGCTGTTGCCGTTTTCTTTGGGTTGAATAACTGTTTTGAACACTATAGACAACTGTACTCGCTTGGCATGAAATAATTGTGCTCGTGATATGTTCGCGCAAAAAGGGTTCAAATACATTAAAACAGGCCGGAGAGCGGCTTTAAAAACGTTTTTGTAAAAAAGGTCGGTCCAGATCAGGCGGCTCTCGTGAGCAGGGTCTACTCGGATATGAAATATCTGATCATACACAAGTGGAACTTGTGTTATATGCTCGTGCAGCAGCTTTAAAACGTTTTTGTAAACAGAGTAGATCCCGATCAGGCGGTTCCCGTGAGAGCGGCCTGATCAGGGTCTTCTCTGTCTTGCTTAGGGGGATATTAAATATCTGATCATAAATGCTCGTGCGGCGGCTTTAAAACGTTTTTTAAACAAAGTAGATCAAGATAAGGCGGCTCTCGTAAGAGCTGCCTGACCAGGGTCTACTCTGTTTGCTTACGGGGGATATGAAGTATCTGATCATACACAAGTGGAGCTTGTGTGATATGCTCTTGCGGCGGCTTTTAAACGTTTTTGTAAACAAAGTAGATCCGGATCAGGCTGCTCTCGTGAGAGCTGCCTGATCAGGGTCTACTCTGTCTTGCTTATGGGGATATGAAATATCTGATCATATATGCTCATGCGGCGGCTTTTAAACGTTTTTGTAAATAAAGTAAATCCGGATCAGGCGGCTCTCGTGAGAGCTGCCTGACCAGGGTCTACTCTCTTTGTAAACAAAGTAGATCCAGATCAAATAGCTCTCTTGAGAGCTGCCTGAATAGGGTCTACTCTGTTTGCTTATGGGGATATGAAATATCTGATCATACATAAGTGGATATGAAACAAGTGGAACTTTTGCTATATGTTCGTGCGGTGGCTCTAAGACGTTTCTGTAAACAAAGTGGATCCAGATCTGCCGGCTCTCGTGAGAGCTGCCTGGTCATGGCCCACTCTGTTTGCTTATGGGGATATGAAATATCTGATCATGCACAAGTTGAACTTGTGCCATATGCGCGTTCGGCGGCTTTAAAATGTTTTGCAAACAAAATAGATCCAGATCAAGCGGCTCTCTTGAGAGCTGCCTGGTCATGGTCCACTCTGTTTGCTTAAGGAGATATGATATACATGTATCTGATCATATACAAGTGGATATGAAACAAGTAGAACTTGTGCCATACGCTCGTGCGGCGGCTTTAAACATTTTTTGTAAACAAAGTGGATCCAGATCAAGCGGCTCTCGTGAGAGCTGCCT
This sequence comes from Loripinus fragilis, assembly GCA_964019695.1. NCBI lineage: Eukaryota > Metazoa > Mollusca > Bivalvia > Lucinida > Lucinidae > Loripinus > Loripinus fragilis. Next base: position 28,138,649 of record OZ026530.1, on the reverse strand, counting down.
GGTCATGGTCCACTATGTTGCTTATGGGGATATGAAATGTCTGATCATACACAAGTGGAACCTATATGCTCGTGTGGCGGCTTTAAACTTTTTTGTAAACACGATGGATCTAGATCAAGCGGCTCCCGTGAGAACTGCCTGATCACGGCCTCCTTTGTTTGCTTATAGAGATACGAAATATCTGATCATACACAAGTGGAACTTGTGCTATAAACTCGTGCTGCAACTTTAAAATGTTTTTGTAAACAATGCAGATCGAGATAAAGCAGCTCTCGTGAGAGCTGCCTGATCAGGGTTTGCTCTGTTTGCTTATGGAGATTTGAAATATCTGATCATACACAAGTACAAGTGGAACTTGTGCTATATGCTCATTGGTGCCTTTGAATCGTTTCTGAAAACAAGGTGGATCCAGGTCGGACGGCTCTCGTGATAGATGGCTCGTCACGGTCTGCTCTGTTTCCTTAAGGAGATCATACACAACTGGGACTTGTACTTATGCTCGTGGGTGGCCTTTAAAATGTTTTGTAAACAAGGCGGATCCAGATCAGACAGCTCACGTGAGAGCTGCCTGGTCATGCTCGGCTCTGTTTGCCTACGGATATAGGAAATGTCTTAGCATAGGTGCTATATGTCCTTGGGGCGCCTTAAGAGCGTTTTTGTAAACAAGGCGGATCCAGATCAAGTGGCTCTCGTGAGAGCTGCCTGATCAGGGTCTGTCCTGTTTGCGTATGAAGTCAAGATATGAAATATCTGATCATACACAAGTGGAACTTGTGCAATACGCTCGTGCTGCGGATTCAAAAATGTTTTGATCTTTGAAAACAAAGCGGATCCAGATCAGGCGGCTCTCGTGAGAGCTGTCTGATAGGGGTCCGCTCTGTTTTTTGCTAATGGAGATATGAAATATCTGATCATACCTCAAGTGGACTTTGTGTTATATGCTCGTGAGGCGGCTTTAAACGTTTATGTAAGGTATATGGATTTTGATCAAAATGTTAATGGAGTTTTGAAGGAAATGCTATTTATGAAAAGTTTTTCTGTGCAAACAAAAAAAAAGAACCCATTTATAAGGTTGAAACTATTTTGAGACGACACAAGTCGTCATGGAGTAAACCTTCTACCTCATAAAGAAACATTTAAACGGTTTTGTAAACAGTGCAGATCCAGATCAGGCAGTTCTGTGAGATGCCTGATCGGGATCTGCTCTGTTATGTTTACAGAGATTTGAAATGCCTGATCATATACAAGTGAACCTTATAAAGTAATTTCTTAATCGATATACGAACATAAAGGTCAATATATAAAATAATTCATATAGGATGGAGCTTTTTTTTGAAAGACAGGGATTATTATGAGAGGGTGGACAGGGGGGGCGGGGGTACGGGGGTGGAGGGTGCGGAATCGGGGGTGGAGGGGGCGGGAAGCGGGGGTAGAGGGGGCGGGGAGTGGGGATAGAGGGGGCGGGGAGTCTGGAAAGATTGGAGCGGGAAATTGATTTTTTTTTATAGAAAATCCAAAGAAAATGGCAGTTTTAGGCCTATTAGTTATATAAAGGTCCACCAAGAAAATATGCATATTTGTGTGGACTATTTTGTCACACGACCCATGTAATGTATGGCGCCAGTAGGATTTCAGCTGTTCAAAGAACAGAGATTACCGAGAAAACGAGATTATCAGGGTAGGTTGTCTTTAGGTGACTGATAGATCTTGTCACTCAGTGACAGAAACAAATCCAACTAATATAGGAGACTTAAAATCTACTTTTTAAGGAACCGATTAGCCCAATTGTGCAAAGAACCCAAATGACTTCTGTAAACTAATAAAAAAAAATAAAACACAACATGAGTTGTGCTATGTTCGATAGTCCGCATTTTGATAACGAATTGTCAGTGTTTGAGAAACTAACTAAACGATGATTGTTTGACAGACCCAAAAGTTTAATACCACGCATATCGTCATGCTTAGAAAATTGATGCTAGTGTTTTGATTTTTCACATTATCGATGTATCACGTATTTTACAGTGTAATTTGCATGAAAAAGAAAATGTATTGAGACTTAAATGCAGAGGAAAGTCATTCCCTTTTTCCACACATGTGAAAATGTTTCATGAAGTTTCAAAAGCTACTTGGCGCTTATGTTTATGTCATAATGTCTACCCGACTCAAACCATCCCTTATCGTACAGGGAGACTCCCTGAAATGAAGTATAAAATACAACTTTTTACAAGATCAAGAAATCTCCCGGATCTGACTGAAAAAGATTACTTTATTTTCTTGTCTTCTGCTGATATCCTTTGCAAACAGTTTGGACCTAGGTCAGCACCGACAGAATGCCTGTCCTGATCTGGATTCTACTGAGTATTTGACACCTTGACTCTGATGTTCATGAAAAAAATCAAAAAGATTAATTTTGAAAAAAAAATCAGCAGATGGAAACAAATGCATGAAAAATCACAAGGGATGCAAATAATTAGTCGACTCTTAAGAGTAAGACAAAACCATGTATTTATTGATTTCAGTAGATGTTATTTAGACTTCAGTCGATGGTCCACCATCGCACATGACCGCCTTTTACATGAAATGTTGCCCGTGCCCTCTACATCATGTGATCTAAGTACCTGCAAAGTTTGAAGCTGCTACATCCAACCATTAAGGTAGAAATGTATTTACAAGGAAAAGTATATGAACTTGACTGTGACATCAAGGTCACTTAAAATATTGCCAAGTTTGTAGTTGCTACGTTCAAGTTATGAGTAGATGCATTTACAAGAGAATACAGTATTGACATTGACATTGGGTCAAAGGTCACATAAGATTTTGCTCAGTACCCTCTATATCATGTGACCTATGCAGCTGCAAATGTCCAACGGTTTAGAAGAAGATGCATTTACAAGAAACTATATTATTTGACCTACATGTAGGTCGCATGAAATATTTCCTAGTATTCTATGCATCACGTGACGTATGCACCTGCAAAGTCTGAAGCTGCTACGTCCAACAGTTATGAGAGGATGCATTTACAAGAAAATATAGTATTAAACCTTGGCCTTAGGGGCAAATGTCACATGAAGTGTTGCCCAGTGCCCTCTATATCATATGACCTGTGCACCTGCAAATGTTGAAGGTGCGGTGTTCAATGGTTTAGAAGAAGATTTTTGTTTGTTTTGTTTGTTTTGTTGCTTTACGTCCCAAGTCAACAGCTATGGTCATTGCGGGACGGTCAGTTCACCTAACCACACTTTTTTCCTGGGCAGGATTGAACAAGCGGTTAACCAGTAATTCGTGCACATACTTTCGCTTGTAACTGACAACAACCCTTTTTAAATAATCAGCGGAAGGGAGGAGAATGACCGTAGAAATCATTTCATGATCAATCTCCACGAAAGTATGGGACCGGACTGCGATCGAACTCGAGACCCCTGGATCTGCAGTCAGACACGCATCTGTAGCCAGACACGTTACCGACTGCTAGAAGAAGATGCATTTACAAGAAAATACATTGATTGACCTTTGACCTAGGTCGCATGAAATGTTGCCTAGTATCCTATGCATCACGCGACGTATGCACCTGAAAAGTCTGAAGCTGCTACGTCCAACAGTTATGAGTAGATGCTTTTACAAGAAAATACAGTATTAAACCTTGGCCTTAGGGACAAATGTCACATGAGATGTTGCCCAATGTCATCTATATCATATGACCTGTGCACCTGCAAATTTTGAAGTTGCGGCGTCCAACGGTGTAGAAGATGATGCGTTTACATTAAAATAGATTATTTGACCTTTGACTTAGGTCGCACGAAATGTTGTCCAGTATCCTATACATCATGTGACCTATACTGCTGCAAAGGTTGAAGTTGCTACGGCTAATGAATAAGGGGGAGATGCATTTACATGAAAATAATTTATTTGCAATTTTCTCTTGACCATGAAATGTTGTTGCCCAGCATCCTCTACATCATGTAACTTATGCAGCTACAAAGTTACCTGCTGCGGCCGACGGTTTAGGAGAAGATACAATTACATGAAACTGACGCACGAACATACGCGCACACGCATGGACAGACGGACGGACAGATTCAGATGGGCCAACTTTGGTACGAAATTAATGTACCCTTTTTTCTACAAGAAAAGGCGGGTATAAAATGTCTATTTTACGAACACATCATCAATATTTAAACGGTCAAAAGGTAGGCAAACCTTATTTTTTTATAAAAAATTTGCATGAAAAAAAAGTAAAAAAAAATCCTTAAAAATTAAAAATTAGAATACTGAATAACCCAAAACATTTCCAAAAAAGGAGGTCCCAAATATAAGGGTCGTTAGGATAACCGGAAGCAAGAAGTGTTTTTGCCTAATATAAATACTGTTTACTTTGCTCACTCCAGAAGAGACATTCATCTCATGTGACAGTACTTTTAAGGGGTCGCTCAGCGCAGACAATAACGTGTCGGATTGCAGATGCATGTCTGACTGCAGATACAGGGGCTGAGAGTTCGATCTCGGCCTGGTCCCATTCTTTAGTGGAGATCTGATCTTGAAATAAATTCTACGGCCCTTCTCCTCCCTTCCGCTGAATCAAGTAGGGTTAAACATAAAAACAAACAAACTGAAGTATGTTTAACTCTTTGTCCCCTGAAAATGCAGATGGGTCTTTGGTAAGCTATTTTTATAATTAATTTTGGTTCTTGGCTATGCTTAAGTTCATGAACAAGAACAAAATTTTATCAGGGGGAGGGAAAAATCTGACAGGGGGAGGGAAGTGGGGTTGGAGGGGGAGGGAAGTGGGGGAGAGAGGGAGGGAAGTGGGGTGAAAGGGGGAGGGAAGTGGGGATTGGGTACCCCCCTGTCCACCCCCTCTATTATGAAAAACTTTTTCTGTGCAATCAAACAAAAAGAGCGCGGTCGTGTGTGGTTGTGTGTGCGTGTGTGGTGATTCATCAATTGAGCGCAAATGCTCATCAATTCAGCGCAGAGGATGCCATCAATTGGGCGCAGGATTTCTATAGAGGTCGAAGACCTTGCTCGTCGATTGAGCGCAAATATTTTGGGCAGTTACATGTGGAGGTACCGTTCAAAGTTTCATCAAAATCACATGGATGGGTTGGCTATGAAATGCCTCTGCAGCGTTGTTGGTTCTCCTCTAGTTCTGCCATTAAAAATGCTTTTTCCCCATGCTCGGTTGTTGTACGAATAATTTCACCAATCTGAATGGGAGCGACAACAAACTGACTAAGTAAGAACCGTTACTTGTAAGGCCCGGTATTTTATTGTGCACAAAAACTTATGTTGCCCGTTTACTACGGGTGGGTCCACTAAAAAAGTCATATAGAATCTGCGCTCGGTCAGTGGGAGGGTTTTGCGCTCGGTCGGTGACATTGAAAAAATCACTTGCGCTCAGTTGATGATAAGCCGCGTGTGTGCGTGCGTGATGTGCGTCATCTCCTTTGGTATACTAAAAGGTGGTGCCACAAAATGATAACTCGTAGGTATTACAAACTATTTATGTTAAATAAATTTGCTGCCAGTTCTACGCTGAATAATTGTCTTGCTAAAATTCACATATACGGCAGTTTTTTTTTTAAACAGGCACTGCATTTCGGCTCGGAATAAAAATTTAGTTAGAAATTTTGATTTTGCGGGACCGTGTGTGCTGGTAAAAAAAAACGATACAATACGAGTTGTTTCCCGTACCCCATACCCTTTTGTTTCGTCTCGAAATAGGCCGGAAGAAGGAGAAAACAATCTCGAAAATCTAATAATACTGTGTTTCAAACAATTTGGACCCAGATCAGGCCCAACATTCTGTCCAGACCTCATAGGGGTCCAAACTGTTTGACGCTTTAGAGGTTATGACAAGTTGAAGTTGAACCGATGTATTTTAATTTTGCGTTAAACTTAAACAAGACATTGTCATCTGCTGATAACCCTTTCAAAAAATTTAAACCCAGATCAGGCCCGACATTCTGTCCAGACCTGATAGGGGTCCAAACTGTTTGACACATTAGGGGTTATGACAAGTTGAAGTTGAACCGATGTATTTTAATTTTGCGTTAAACTTAAACATGACATTGTCATCTGCTGATAACCCTTTCAAACAATTTGGACCCAGATCAGGCCCAACATTCTGTCCGGACCTGATAGGGGTCCAAACTGTTTCACACTTTAGAGGTTATAACAAGTTGGAGTTGAACCAATATTTTATTTTGCGTTTAACCTTTACATAACTTGGTCAGCAGATGACATCTGCTGATAAGTGTTTCAATCATTTTGGACCCAGATCAGGCCCAATATTCTGTCTGGATATGATCCAGGTCCAAACTGTTTGACACTTTAGAGGTTATGACAAGTTGAAGTTGAACCGATGTATTTTAACTATGCGTTAAACTTTTACGTGACATTGTCATCTGCTGATAACCCTTTCAAACAATTTGGACCCAGATCAGGCCCGTCATTCTGTCTGGACCTGATAGGGGTCCAAACTGATTGACACTTTAGAGGTTATGACAAGTTGGAGATGAACAATTGTTTTATTTTTGTGTTAAACCTTTACATGACTTTGCCAGCAGATGACATCTGCTGATCAGTGTTTCAAACAATTTGGACCCAGTTCAGGCCTGACATTCTGTCAGGACATGATAGGGGTCCGATCTGTTTGACACTTTAGAGGTTATGACAAGTTGAAGTTGAACCAATGAATTTTTACTTTGCGTTAAACCTTAACATGTTATTGTCATCTGCTGATAACCCTTTCAAGTAATTTGGACCCAGGTCAGGCCCAACATTCTGTCCAGACTTGATAGGGGTCAAAACCGTTTGACGGTTTAGGGACTATGACAGATTGAAGTTGAACTGATGCATTTAAATTTTGCGTAAAACTTAAACACGACATTGTCATCTGCTGAGAACCCTTTCAAACAATTTGACAAAAATCAGGCCCTATGTTTTGTCCGGACCTGATAGTGGTCCAATCTGTTTGAAGCTTTAGAGGTTATGACAAGTTGAAGTTGAACCAATGTATTTTAACTTTGCCTTAAACCTAAACATGACATTGCCATCTGCTGATATAACTTTTCAAGCAATTTGGACCCAGATCAGGCCCAACATTCTGTCTGGACCTGAAAGGGGTCAAACTGTTTGACACTTTAGAGGTTATGACAAGTTGAAGTTGAACCGATGTATTTTAACTATGCATTAAACTTTTACATGATATTATCATCTGCTGATTACCCTTCCAAATAATTTGGACCCAGATCAGGCCCGACATTCTGTCCTGAGCTGATAGGGGTCCAAACTGTTTGACACTTTAGAGGTTGTGACAAGTTGAAGTTGAACCGATGTATTTTAACTATGCATTAAACTTTTACATGACATTATCATCTGCTGATAACCCTTCCAAATAATTTGGACCCAGATCAGGCCCAACATTCTGTCCTGAGCTGATAGGGGTCCAAACTGTTTGACACTTTAGAGGTTGTGACAAGTAGAAGTTAAACTGATGTATTTTAACTTTGCGTTAAACTTTAACATGACATTGTCATCAGCTGATAGCCCTTTCAAACAATTTGGACCCAGATAAGGCCCTACATTCTGTCCTGACCTCATAGGGGTCCAAACTGTTTGACACTTTAGAGGTTATGACAAGTTGAAGTTGAACGGATGTCTTTTAACTTTGCGTTAAACTTAAACATGACATTGTCATCTGCTGACAACCCTTTCAAACAATTTGGACCTAGATCAGGCCCTACATTCTGTCCTGCCCTGATAGGGGTCCAAACTGTTTGACACTTTAGAGGTTATGACAAGTTGAAGTTGAACGGATGTCTTTTAACTTTGCGTTAAACTTAAACATGACATTGTCATCTGCTGATAAATCTTTCAAACAGTTTGGACCCAGATCAGGCCTGACATTCTGTCCAGACCTGATACTGATAGGGGCCAAACTGTTTGACACTTTAGAGGTTATGACAAGTTGGAGTTGAACCAACGTTTTATTTTTGCCTGAATCCTTTACATGACTTTGTCAGCAGATGACATCTGCTGATAAGTGTTTCAAAAAATTTGGACCCAGATCAGGCCCAGCATTCTGTCCAGATCTGATCCGGGTCCAAACTGTTTGACACTTGGAGGTTATGACAAGTTGAAGTTGAACAGATCTATTTTAACTTTGCGTTAAACCTTTACATGACATCGCCATCTGCTGATAACCCTTTCAAACGATTTGGACCCAGATCAGGCCCCACATTCTGTCCAGACCTGATAGCGGTCCAAACTGTTTGACACTTTAGAGGTTAGGACAAGTTGCAGTTGAACCGATGTATTGTATTTTTGCATTAAACTTTTACATGACGTTGTCATCTGCTGATAACATTTTCAAACAATTTGGACCCCGATCAGGACCCACATTCTGTCCGAACCTGATAGGTGTCAAAACTGTTTGACATTTTAGAGGTTATGACAAGTGAAGTTGAACTGATGTATTTTAACTTTTCGCTAAGCTTAAACATGACATTGTCATCTCTTAATAACCCTTTCAAACAATTTGGACCCAGATCAGGCCGACATTCTGTCCAGACCTGAAAGGGGTCAAAACTGTTTGACACTTTAGAGTTTATGACAAGTTGGAGTTGAACCAATGTTTTAATTTTGTGTTAAACCTTAACATGACTTTGTCAGCAGATGATATCTGCTGATAAGTGTTTCAAACAATTTGGACCCAGATCAGGCCGACATTCTGTCCAGACCTGAAAGGGGTCAAAACTGTTTGACACTTTAGAGTTTATGACAAGTTGGAGTTGAACCAATGTTTTAATTTTGTGTTAAACCTTAACATGACTTTGTCAGCAGATGATATCTGCTGATAAGTGTTTCAAACAATTTAGTCCCAGATCAGGCCCAACATTCTGTCCAGACCTGATCCGGGTCCAAACTGTTTGACACTTTAGAGGTTTCGACAAGTTGAAGTTGAACCGATGTATTTTAACTTTGCGTTAAACCTTTACATGACATTGTCATCTGCTGATAACCCTTCCAAACAATTTGGACACAGATCGGGCCCAACATTCTGTCCGGACCTGATAGGTGTCCAAACTGTTTGACACTTTAGAGGTTATGACAAGTTGGAGTTAAACAAATATTATATTTTTGATTGAAACCTTTACATTGACTTTGTCAGCAGATGACATCTGCGGATAAATGTTTCAAACAATTTGGACCCAGATCAGGCCCAACATTCTGTCTGGACCTGATCCGGGTCCAAACTGTTTGACTTTTTAGAGGTTATAAAAAGGTGAAATCGAACTGATGTATTTTAACTTTGCATTAAACCGTTACATGACATTGTCATCTGCTAATAACCCTTTCAAGTAATTTGGACCCAGATCAGGCCCGATATTCTGTCCGGACCTAATAGGGGTCAAAACTGTTTGACACTTTAGAGGTTATGACAAGTTGAAGTTGAACCGATGTATTTTAACTTTGTGTAAAGTTTTACATGACATTGTCATCTACTGATAACCCTTCCAAACAATTTGGACCCAGATCAGGCCCAACATTCTGTCCGGACCTGATAGGGGTCAAACTGTTTGACGCTTAGAGGTTAAACTGTAATTAATGTACGACAGAAATTTTGAACAAATTGGGCTCTTAAGTCTCTCAATTGGAAATTATTGAATTACCGAACAGAGGAAAATTCCTTTATTCTAAAATTGGTAATATTTAAGTAATTACAAGAATATCAAACAAGTTGTGCTCTGAGTTCTGAACGTCACTATAGGAATCTGTAGAACTACTGAACAGAGGAAAATTCCTCTGTTCTAAAACTGTAATTAATGTAAGACAGAAATATTGAACAAAGTAGGCTCTTAATTCTCGCAATTAGAAATTGTTGAATTACTAAACAGAGGAAAATTGGTTATATTTTAGGGTTTTACTAGAATGTCAAAAAAGTTGGGTTTAGAGTTCTGGAAGTCACTAGAGGAAATTGTAGAACTACTCTGTTGTAAAATTCACTCCTGTTATTGATTGTCGAGAAACTGAATGGAGAGTGTAGGAAAATTCCTCCGCTGAAAATTGGAAACATTTAAGTTATGATAGATATTTATGTTAAGATGGAAATGATAACAAACAGGGTTCTTCATTTTCATTATAGGAAAGTGGGCTTTTATTTTCGCAATAGGAAATTGTTGAATTACCTAATGGAGGAAAATTCCTCTGTTGGAATATTGGCAATATTTAAGTTATGACTAGAATGTCAAACAAGTTGGGCTCAGAGTTCTGGAAGTCACTATAGGAAATTGTTGAATACTGAACAGAGGAAAATTCCTCTGTTGTAAAATTCACTCCTTTTATTGATTGTGGAGATACAGAATTGAAAACGGAGGAAAATTCCTCTGATGAAAATTGGATTTATTTAAGTTATGATGGATATTTATGCTAAGATGGAAATAATAATAAACAGGGTTCTTCATCTTCATCATAAGAAAATGGGCACTTAATTCTCGCAAAAGGGAATTGTTGAATTACCGAACGGAGGAAAATTCCTCTGTTGGAAAATTTGGATATATTTTAGGTTTTAACTAGAATGTCAAACAAGTTGGGTTCGGAGTTCTGGAAGTAACTATAGGAAATTGGCGAACTACTAAACAGAGGAAAATTCCTCTGTTGTAAAGGTCACTCCTTCTATTTATTGTTGATATTCTACAGAATAGAAAACGGAGGAAAATTCCTCTGTTGAAAATTGGAAACATTTAAGATATGATGAATATTTATGTGAAGATGGAAATGATAGCAAACGGGTTTCTTCATTTTTATTATAGGAAAGTGGGCTCTTAATTATCAAAATAGGAAATTGTTGAATTACCGAACGGAGGAAAATTCCTCTGTTGGAAAATTTGGATATATTTTAGGTTTTAACAAGAATGTCAAACAAGTTGGGTTCGGAGTTCTGGAAGTAACTATAGGAAATTGGCGAACTACTAAACAGAGGAAAATTCCTCTGTTGTAAAGGTCACTCCTTCTATTTATTGTTGATATTCTACAGAATAGAAAATGGAGGAAAATTCCTCTGTTGAAAATTGGAAACATTTAAGATATGATGGATATTTATGTGAAGATGGAAATGATAGCAAACGGGCTTCTTCATTTTCATTATAGGAAAGTGGGCTCTTAATTATCAAAATAGGAAATTGTTGAATTACCGAACGGAGGAAAATTCCTCTGTTGGAAAATTGGTAATATTTAAGTTATGACTAGAATGTCAAACAAGTTAGGCTCTCAGTTCTGGAAGTCACTATAGGAAATTGTCGAACTATTGAACAGAGGAAAATTCCTCTGTTGTAAAATTTTTTCTGCTTTTATTGATTGTTGAGATACAGAATGGAAAACGGAGGAAAATTCCTCTGTTGAAAAGTGGAAACATTTAACTTATGATTAAGATGGAAATGATAACAAACAGAGTTCTTCATTTTTATTATAGGAAAATGGGCTCTTAATTCTCGCTATAGGAAATTGTTGAATTACCTAACGGAGGAAAATTCCTCTGTTGGAAATTGGTAATATTTAAGTTATGACTAGAATGTAAAATAAATCAATTCTGGAAGTCACTATAGGCAATTTTCGAACTACTAAACAGAGGAAAATTCCTCTGTTGTAAAGGTCACTCTTTTTACATATTGTTGAGATACTGAAAGTAAAATGTAGGAAATTTCCTCTGTTCTGAAATAAGATGAAAATCTGATTGTGATTAAAGGAAGACTTGTCCCATTGTCAAAACAAAGGAAATTTCCTCTGTTGTAAACCGATTACTACTTGATATACAAATTGATATTTGAACTTTTCTTTAAACTATTAGGACAAATACACTACTTGGAACATATCTTAAGGACATCAATTTTTGCATTTTGAGCAGTCACAACAGAGGAAATTTCCTCTGTTCATAGGAAAAATAAATTACATTGTACCATCATTCTTGTACTCTATAACGATGCAAAACTCAAATATGATTATATCCATATTTATGTTTTACTATCAAAAAAAGGGAATTCCATCGGAAAATCCCTTTTTATTTCGGAAAGAGTTATATGAAATATCCGATTAGCATCTATTTTGGTCTGTTAAAAATTAGGGTGAAGTATAAGATAAAATTAAAGCTAGAGATTTCAACGCAACCAGTTTGTCTACATATGATTCTCTACTCCCTACACTGCTTGAACTCATAATTTGATTCAAGATAAACTTATTGATCTTACTGAAAGAACCTTCCATAGAGAAGGCTCTCATTTCTTTGCATGTAACGACAGAAAAAAAATATCATGTGAGGTCTTGTTAAATTTTTTGTGATGTGCTGACCTTTTTGTTGGACAACTTTTATTCGACTTGGCCCTAAGTTGTATAGACTAGTAATTGAGATTCCTATTGGCACTAATTGTGCTCCCCTGGTTGCCAATTTATTATTGTTTCGTTATGAGAGGGACTTTATGATGTTTCTTTCTGATGATAGCAGACTGATATTATTGACGCTTTAAACACTACATGTATATCCAGATATTTGGATGATGTTTTAAACATTAATAATGTTTTTTTTAACCATATGGTAAGTCAAATTTACTTCTTCAAGGCTCCAACGTAATCAAGCAAATGCCTCTGATACCGAAACTTCGATTTTGGACTTGCATTTGTCCATATCTAATCGTATTGTTTCTTCCAAAATTTAAATTAAACATGACGATTTTAAAATTATTAATTTCCCATTTTAGATGGTGATGTCCTATGGAGTTTATATCTCTCAACTCATCCAATTTACTAAAGCATCTAGCAATGTTGCTAACTTCAACACTCACAATAAATTGTTAACTCAGAATCTACTTAAACAAGGTTAGCGGTATCATAAACTTTGCAAAACCTTTTCTAAATTGTATCGCTGATACTATGATTTGATATCTCAATTCCATGTTGCACTTAAAGCTCTCTTACACCAATGCCTTTAGGAACTTGAGTTCTATGATGACTTAGTGTATAAGTTAAAGAAGATTGTTGGCTCTAATAATTTTTCAGCGCAGTTTATTAAAATAACTTCTCATCACAAAATGACTGGCTATGAAATTAATGCATTGCAACAGACTGCATGCTAGGTGGTCAACCCAATTTTGGCAAGTTTGCTGTCCTTTTTAATTGCACGCTGGTGGGTAGGGCTTATGACTCTATGACAAATCCAACTTAATGACTCATCTATCGATGAGATAGTTGGGGTTGATGCTTTGGCTGTTGTCAGGCCCACCGGGGTATACCTGTTGGATTTATTTCGCTCCGGTATTCAGTTTTATTTACTGTTGAGTCCTTATTTTGCTTAGTCTCCTTTTACATATTGATTTATATGTTCTAGCAGATAATTCATAGATAAGTTAGGGATCTTTCATGCAAACCAAACATCTATGTCTCTTGAGCCACATCAGAACTAAGTGAGGTAGGTACTGTAAAACTACTTTAAGCCCTCCAGTAAAAATATTTTTACTGACCGTTCCAAGGCAGTGCTTCTTTTTTAGATCATTTTTGTTATTTTTGCTACGTGTTTGTCATGGCTTATTGTCTGTTCATTGCAGCCTTGTGGTCCCCTGCTGGGAAAAGACTTGCCTCTTGACCCTCCTGTATTTTATGATTTATTGTCACTTTCCTATATGGTGGAGCTTGTCGTCGGAAGAAAGTACTTTCTTATACCGATGAGTTGCTGTTCATTGAGCGGATGCGCTGTTCAGCAATGGCGTCGATCCTTATTTCTTGGCGGGAAATTCGGTGATGAGAGAAAAATAATTCCTCTTTCGCACGATTGTATACGACTGGCGCTTCAAATCCCCTCTCTCAAGAATGCAGATGATTTCTAATCGGTTCTCTGGCCTAAAATAGGAAGCATTAAGGTTTTTTGTCCCTATTTTAATTATCCAAAATCCCCCTTTGAAATTCGCATGCAGGATCTTTGAGCGCCACATATTCCAATCTATTCATCAAGATTATGATAACAAAAGTAAGAAGACCAGTAAGAAGAACATCACTAAACAGGCACTTAATATCCCACATACAATGGGAGTAGCAATGAACAACAATATTCAATGACCTTTCACCAAATCCTTGGGAATCATCGTGAAAAGTACGCTTTAGATTTTGGTACAATTACTTATCTGGATACAAGAATTATCCAATCCCTCGGTAGCCTAATGCATAACAGTGTATCGTTGGAATTAAAACATTGTGGTTTTGAATCTCTTACTATTTTAATCTATTACTTTTTATCATTTTTTTCAGTTATTTGTTTGCTTCTTTGTTTTGTGTTTTTCTTGATTCAGTGTTGTAAATAAATGGATATTTTAGATTTAAATATAGCATGTGGTTATGCATCAAATACACACGTGGTGCCTACGTAAAAAACACTCGTGAGAAAACCTTGGGAAAATAAATACATAAGTGACTTGATACAAATGTAAAGATGTAAAGTTATGCACAAGATGATGTAACATATCAAAACCATCTTTTTTATATAACGCATATATTTGTAATTATAAGAAAATCCAAGATTTCAACCCAAGAATGTGCAATTTTGAGTTAAATGAACTAACCACGAGGCCATCAGACCATTTGCATTAATGAATAGACAGTAACTTCATATTCTCGGTAAAAGCAGGAGCTAGGTCACAGTACTTCACGAAAACAAACGAAGATCTCGCAGAATTTGGCGGAAATTAATTAAGTCTCAGGTCAATGTTGATAGGCAATACGCTTATAAAATACATAGAGGATCTTACATGAGTGTTCATGGTTTATTGAATTTATTAAACGAGTTGGGGAAAAGTGATAAAATGCGAGGCTTGCCGAGCATTTTATCTCTTTTTCGCAACGAGTTTAATAAATTCAATAATACAAGAGCACGAATGTTAGATTCTATTTATCATATGACTAATACTTTGAAATCTTATTTTGGGTGTAAAAACGTTATGATTTTGTCATAATGTACGCAACGTTGCTATGGACGTCATAACGTTTCCCGTAAATCGATAAACCACTAGTGGTTTACAGATTTTATTGCATGGCGTTATTTCACTCCCAGACGCGACGTCATATGATAAATAACGGTAAGTCCTGTTTTTGCAATAAACAATACAATTCATTTGGATTAGTCTGTGTATGCTTGTATCCATGCAGTCTGATCCACAGCCGTTTATTTGCTGTCTGGTAGCTTTACACACTGGTAGCTGTACACACTATTAACTAAGTTCCAGAATTGTAGTAAGTCTATGTAGCTGAGTATGCTACTGTCCTGCCAGCCAAGAGTGACATTGACATCCTGTTTTGTTTACAAAGTTGTCAGGGACTTAGAATCGATAGATCACATGGGTTTTAATCCTATCCACAGGATAGGATTAAAACTTGATCTATCGATTTGCGCTAGCTCAAGTGAAGTGTATAAATTAATCTTTTACCTAAAAATTGTAAACAAAATTTTAAATCACTGTCACTCTCGTTTGGCACGGCAGTAAATTAACATTCTGGTGCTGTTGGAACCAAAAGACAAATTATCCTACTGTTTACTTGTTTATTTTGTCTTCTTACTTATGGCAGGTGGGTAGTACTGTTGTTAAAGAGGACTGCACACTAGTATCAACTTGTGTCCGTGATGGCGGGGGAGCCTATTTTGAACATGTCGAATTAGAACCTTGTGGAAGTAACAAAGTGTGTAGACCTGTAGATGGGGTCAGAGAGTGCACATGTAAACCTGGTTTTATGCTCGTCAATGATATATGTCAAGGTTGGTATCTTCGGTGTGTTGTTATTGAGTTACAATGTAATAGTAACATGCGCAGATCCAGAGGATGGACCGCCTGACCGCACCCCCCCCCCTGAAAATTCACAAAAATATAGGATTTCTTAGCAATACTGGTCCGCCGGATCCTCTGAAAAATCACAAAGCTACCAAGCCAGCATTCAATGTTGGGCCATCATCAGCCCGCCAGCAGGTCGCTGTCAGGTCGATGACAGTCCACTTTTAGTGCTATGACAACCAACTTTCATCCCATCAAATAATTTAAATAAATAAAACGTTGTCAGAGTTGGACCCCCTCTGGCAAAACTTCCTTGATCTGCGCATGATTAAGCTATTGGTCACTGTTAAGGCGGCAACTTTAATATTCATGTGGTTTAACTATTTTATCTGCACAAGAGGGAAGAGCAGGTAGTATTAAAAAAATTGGTTAAGATTTAATATGGTTAATAAGTTGTTTGAGCTGCGCAGACGTGTGTGCATTTCATGAAAAGCATAACCGTGTATAAATATCAACCCTTACTGAGCCAATACAACTGCTGAAATGTTTCTAAAGCCTCTTTGACAAACTGTGCAGATCAAATTTAGACTGCTCCAGCAGTCTGATCTGGGTCCATACGGTTTTTCTCCTTACTTTCGTTAATCAATTAAGAGGCATTTTCGGATGCAGTTATTTTGCAGGCGTTTCAAGGGTTAAGAAATATGTTTTGTACCTGTACCGATGCGTTATGGCACAAAATGATACAGTTCCACGCCCATTTTCAGCTTTTACCTATGTCTGAGGTAGACCAGTCTTCATTGCTGTATGCATTCAAGAGGTGCAGCCTTTACAACAGTGACCCAATAGATCAATAATAATTGAAAAAAAAAACGTGTCAGGTGCAAAGAACTACAACCTTTCTTAGGAGTTAAACATGAGATGTGTGTTTAACACTTTTGCAAACAGAGCAGATCTAGACAAGAGCTGCCTGATCAGGGTCTACTCCGTCGTTTATGGATATGTTTAGATGTAAACCTACACTAGTGGACCTGACAAGTAGTTTCTTTGTTCTCTGTACAAACGTGAAACTGATGCTTCAGGGGGGTTTACCTGTTGGATTTTATTTTCTCCGGTATTCAGTTTTATTACTGTTGAGTGCTTATCTTTGCTTTATCTCCTTTTATATCTTGATTTGTATGTTCTAGGAGTTGATGGTTTGATAAGTTAGGGGTCTTTCATGCATACCAAACATCTATGTGGCTTGATCCACATCTGAACTAAGGGTGAGGTCGGCGCCCCATGAAACCAGTTTAAGCCCTTCTGTAAAATATTTTTACTGACCAATCCAAGACGGTGTTTCTTTTGTGGATCATTTATGTTATTTCTGTCTGTTTTTTTATGCTTTCATGCACGTCTGTTTATTGATGCCTTGTGGTCACCTGCTGGGAAAGGGATGACCTCTTGGCTCTCGTTTGTGATGTCTAATTGTGACGTTGTCACTTTCCCATTGGTATTCTGGGTCAGGTGTGGTGCTTGATTGTATCGATTCCTGATCTTTGACCTCTTTCTTGCTTTATTTATATAATTATTCATAGTGGGTAGAGCTTAGCATGAATATTCTTGAAGGAAAGGGTAACATATTGATATTTTATCATGGCGTTCCTATAATCAAAATATTGTTAAATATGATCGTATTATAAGACTATTGGGTCAATGTAAAGGCGGCACCTCATGAATGCTTAATTTGGACTGGTCTACCTTAGACATAGGTAAAAGCTGAAAATGTTGTGTGGTTTTATTCGAAAGTAACTGTATCATCTTGCCCCATAACTACCCAGTAAAAACAGTAAAGACACAAAACGTATGATTCCCCTTAAAACGCCAGCAAAATAACTGCATCCGAAAATGTATGTTTATTGGTTAACATAAGTATAATGGCAAACAGTGTGGATCCAGATCAGACTGCTACTACAGGAGCAGTCTGATCTGGATCTACACTGTTTGTCAAAGAGGCTCCAAATATTTCAGCAGACGACAAAAGCATACAACTTTTTGTGATATGTGCTTTAAGGGTTGATAAATGTGAGTTCAGTGAAAAACGGTCTGGATTTTCATGACATGCATGACTCAAACAAATTATTAACTGTTCACCAAATAGATAGAACCTGATTTACCCTCTTGAGTAGATGAAATAGCCGAACCATGCCCAGATATCAGTTTTAAAGTTGCGCCTTTACAGTGACCCAAAAGTTCTATAACACATGTTATTGCCATTGTGATCTGCAGAATACAATGTTTCCATGTGTTTTTTCACTTGCCCATTAAGTGTCTCAGGTCAGGTGTGGTACTTGAAAGTATCGATTCCTGTACTTTGCCTTCTCTTTTTACCTTTTACTAGTTCTAAATGTCATTTTGTGCCCTAAAATAAATACTCAACCTCAGAAGCATTTATATCTATGTTATGTCTGTGGCCCAGTGGTACCAAAGGGTGATGCTCAGTATAGATTTTTTTATCCCACCCTGAAACTTATAATAGATTCATATGATCTTTGATATTTCAGAAGGTGGGATATGTGACTTTACCTCTCCCTGTTTGAACGGTGGAACTTGTAACAATGACAAGAGTACTCTTGGCTATAACTGTAACTGTCGCTTTGGATTCACTGGCCGGAGATGTGAAGATGAATTACCACGTAACCCTCCCAAGGCAACTACTAAGCCACCAAGACCACCAACACCACCAAACAAATCAAGACCTACAACACAACGAACACCACCTGTTGAAGAAGAAGAAACTAGAGGTTTGACGTTATCCAATCAGACTTCACGTTACAAAATCAAGTTCATTATAATGGCTTATTATAGCCATTATAATGCACTTAATTTTGTAACGCGCGACGTCTGATTGGATGACGTCAACAATTAGCGACAGTATATCCTATAGAAAATAGTTTGATATCATTAATTATGTCACATATCGTTGGACAGGTGTGGATTTCTGCGGCTTGTGACGCTATTCTTTGAGGCGAGACTGCAGAATACATTAAAATGGGGAAAACCATATTCAAACTTTTCATTTGGGAGGTATGTCCTTGGATAAACGGTCGGAAATCACGTTTTGTCATTCCGCCCACGCTTCACCGTAAATTAAATTTCTAGCCACATATCAGACGATATACCTCCCCTAATGAAAATTTTAAATACAGTTATCCCCTAAGTAGCCATCATAATGTACCATTTGGCATGTTATACATCAAAGATTCCAATCAGTCTGAACATCTGTACTATCTGATCAGATTCTTAGTTTTCTGCTCGAAGAAACATTGAACACTTGATTGCCCATAGAGATGCACATGCTGATCATGTTCGGATCCAGATGGGGGACAAGGGGTCTGGACTCTCCCTGAAAAATCACAAAATATAGGGTTTCTTAGCAATATTGGTCCAGATCATGAAAAATCACACAGCTACAAAGCCAGCATTCAGTGTTGGACCATCATTGGCCCGCCAACGAAATACCATGGCGTTTCGCTGGCGAGTCAATTATAGCATGCTTATAGTTGTATTTTGATCCTGCCTCCCCTTATCAACTTAAAAAAAAGTTGTCAAAGTTGTATCCCCTCTGACAAAACTTTCTGAGACCTCGCATGCTGATCTAAGTCTTCCATGGACGAACATGCCAACTTGTACACTTTGCTAGATACCAGCTTAATAAGAGGTTTGGCCATACTTATATCAGCTGGGTTATCATTTTCAAACAGTTATTCCTGCATAAAGACTTATGCACATGTTTAAAGCCGTTGTTAAATGAACCAAATTCTATGTTCAAATTATATGATTCAGAGGATTTTAGAACATGGGTATTAATTTGACAATACTAAAAATAAGCCCAGAGTTGTTTGTATGGTATTATACTGAAAGCGTTGCATCTCAGGCTGGTCATTTCACCATTGCTGTTGTTAACCAAAACGTTACTGGTGTCTCTGACACTGTTATAATATTACGATGTTAAAAAATTACAGCTGACACCATTTTGTTTAGATAAACCAAATGTAAGAAAAAGAATAATTTAATGGTTAGGTGCTTTTTCAGTGTGATTTTCAGGATAGGAAAGTTCACACAAAGCACTAAACATGTGGCATGATGACAATGAATGCATGTTTCAAGAACAACTCCATATCATTATCTCGTGGTCTGACGCAAATATATTGATAGAGATCAACAGAATAAATAATCTGGAAAAACGGATCATTCAGAAATATTGAGAACCTACAATATAGGAAAACAGCAGACTCGGTTTTATTGAGTCTGTTTATGAGAACTAATAAAAAGTGCAACAATTATCACGCCCCCTAGCAACGGCTTAAGCAGTATTCTGCTTTCTGCCAGAATCGAATATTCCCAAAGGACCAGAATATGTAAAAAAAAATATCAACACTATATCGGTTTACGGCTGTTGTGACCTCTAAATAATCTGGAAAAACGGATGAGAAGTAAATAAATTGAAGTTGGTAGGTTTAGCTAAATAGATTTTTTATTGTAATATTAAAAATATTTTCTTACCCATCAGTTTAAACATATGTTGTGGGCCTCAAAAGATCTGTCTCATTGAGATGGGTCGTTTGAGTACCCACAACATACGTTTGGTTAAGAAATAACAAAAATTGTTGTTTCTTTAGACACTCTTACATAAAGGCCTAGGATTGGTTGTCCATCCTTTTCTATTTTGACTGGTTTAGAAAGCAAATAGTAGAAGTAGCTAAAACCTATTCTTAATTGACAGGTTGTCCACCTGGCCAGTCATTTGATGTCATTTTAAGAAATTGTAAACTGTGTCCAGAAGGTACATTTAAAGCCGAACCTGGTGAGGCAGCTTGTCAGCCTTGTGCCGCTGGGGAGTTCCAGAACAAGCAGGGACAAAGAAGCTGTTCTAAGTGTTCTTCTGGTACCTACCAAGATGAGAGAGGACAAAGATCGTGTAAACTTTGCACACCTGGTCAATATCAGAATCAAGCTGGACAAGACAGGTGTATAAAATGTGGCACCGGTATGTACCAAGACATGCTAGGACAAGCCAACTGTAAAGAATGTGGTTTGGGTAAATATCAAGACAAGACTGGACAAAATGCCTGCCATGAATGTGGTCCTGGCCAATATCAGAATGAGTTTGGACAGGCCATCTGCAAACAGTGTGACACTGGTGAGTTCCAGGCCATGGTAGGACAGAGCATTTGCAGAAAGTGTGCTAGAGGAAGTTACCAGGACGAGCCCGGTATGGCTGAATGTAAACCATGTAGAGCTGGGGAGTATCAGAACAATAATGGTCAAAACAACTGTAAGAATTGTCCAAATGGTTATTATCAAGATAAACCTGGTCAGCGGGAATGTAAAGTGTGCAACAATGGCCACTTTCAAGATAAAGAAGGACAAACAGACTGCGAGAAATGTGACATTGGTACTTTCCAGGACCAGAAGGGACAGCCATCTTGTAAAAAATGTAGTGCTGGGGAGCATCAAGATATGGAGGGTGCAACTAAATGTAGAAAGTGTATCCCGGGTCAGTATCAGGATAGTGAAGGACAGATGGGATGTAAGGTGTGTGCCCCTGGGACCTACAGTAATCAAAGAGGAGCTGTAGTCTGTGTCCCCTGTATAGATGGTACCTACGCAGATTCTACTGGCAGTACCGCTTGCAAGAGATGTCCTTCGGCAACCCCGTACTCAACAGTCAGCAAAACTTCTTGTAAGTTCAATCCATTACTTTAACCTTTTTGATTGAGAGCAGCTGAAATAAAACAATATGTTTTCTTTCAGAAAGTTCATTTACAATTTGATAACTGCAGTTGAAGATGGCTTAGATCCATTTCTGTTTTTGCACACCTTTATTGCAAACTGAGGGACAAGATTGCATTTTTTCGAGTTTGCTGTAATTCAGTAATGTTTGCGACAGTTCTACTTTTGCAAAACTTTGCTTAGGTTTTATTTTTGCAAAAGTTTACATGTGCGAAGTTTTGTGAAAATAAAACCATCGCGAAATTGCAAAATTATTCTGTTGTTTACTGATATAGGTTAATTATACATTGGTCACAAATTGTTAACGTCTGAAAATGTCTTTTACAATGTTATTTGTGAAACTAAAATTTTCGCGAAAATTTCAAAATTTACAATACCTGGCAAAAGCAACATTAGAATATGTTTTAGCAGAACTAAAAATTATATATTACTGAGGATAAAGATCGCTGGTTTCTTTGTGTAAAAGAATATGTGGCTGTCTGTGTTCTGTGTTTATTCCTGGCAACCCGAGCCTTTAATGCTTTCATACATAATGCATGTGTTTAGATAAAGGGTTAGGTCATAATTTAGGTATCTAACCAGAAAAATCAATATAGTATCCAGTAGGATATACTAGTATCAAGTTAGTATCAAGCGTTACCTGTTACAAGCCCTTATGAAGCGTTGTTCTGCATGCTGGCCAATTTATTATATTTTATTTTAAAACAGTTTAGTGCTATTCGTAGATATGATTAATTTTATATATAAATAAAAGAAATATTACGCACTTTTTATTTGTATGTATGCAACATCATTTTAAATCAATGTGTACAGCCATCAAATTAAATATTGACAGGTTTTATATCTATATATAACAAGATAATTTGCATCTGCAAATAAACCACAGTAATGTATAGTGATAAGTGATTTAATGGAATGTTCTTAAACGCTACATACAATAAACTGAGGTTGGTAGACATTTGATATTGACTGGCCAAGGGTTATAATTTCAACAACAAAAAATATGTTTCTTTTTCTGACTATCGATTTTGTCTTTGGAGATGAAATGCTGCATTTTACAGCATTATATGGGTCTCGTCATGAGAAAACCTGTCTTCGGGGAGGTGTGAACAACACATTCGCAGACCAGCCTGCATTTCCGCCCAGTCTGATCAGCGTCTTTGTTATTGGCTTTTTGGAAGCCTCTAGCAAATGCTCTGATAAGACTGAGCGTATGCGCAGGCTGGTCTGAGCCTTTGCTGGTCGCACATACCACATTGTTGAAAATCACACGCCGCGGCTCACTTTCATAATGGACATATTAAGAAGCTTATTAGTTACATGAATACATTATCAAAATATAATACTACATGCATAAAAGTCAATCTCATTCTAATTGAGGAATGAGATTAATAATGTGTATGATAGAATAAACACTTTATACAAATTTTGTAACACCATACACATTATGAAAAACAATTATCTCAAACACTGCTTATATTAACTATTCTTAATATCAAACGTTCTGCCATCATAAGTGCAACGATCTTAATTTGTTCAACTTCATGATTCCCATGGGCATTGGCTGATTTCCTATAGATGTCAGTATAGAATGCTTAAACTCTTTTTTCTAAAGCCAGTTGTCAGAGATGAAATGGGGTTTACAGAAAATGGCTTCAATTAAAGATACATTAAGACATATAAGCCATATAAGCCAAAAATTTATTTTTGGGACACTAGCAATCAGTATACAACCAGATAAGATTCCACAGAAGGCGACGTCTGACCTGCTTTACACTACTTGCTTACTGAATGTAATTTTTAAATTTAAATGAAATGGTAAAACACCCAACAACTCGTAAATTTGACATTAATCCATCAGGGCCCGGAATTACAATGCCTCCTTAAAGTTAAGGTAGACTTATATTGACGAACTTACTTAAATTTCACGAAAAGTGCATTACAACCATTTTCCCTATCTTAAATGTCTCCTTATCTCGACAAAATACTTAAATATTTAAGGTAGCAGCGAGGCTACCTTAAAGTTAAGATTTAACTTTTTGACATGGTACTGTGACGGGGTTGCGAGTTCGAACCCCGTCACAGTACCATGTTATTTTTTTTTTAAATTTTATTTTTTTATCAATTATTTATTGAGCCGTGGCATGTGATTTCCAACAATGTGGCATTTTGACATGTGCAGACTTAGACGAGCCCGTGCAGCCACCTTTTAAGCTTAGACAGTCAAATAGGCTGTTTGGGCAGTAGCTAAATATTCATAGTATATTCAAACGACTAGCAAAGGCTCTGATCAAACTGCGCGTATGTGCAGGCTGATCTGAGGCTCTGCTCGTCGCACATACCACATTGTTAGAAATCTCATGCAGCGGCTCATTTAAAGATATAATTCATAAGCATTTCCAAACCATTTACTAATAGGTTGCTTAATATCGCTTTACATGATTGTATCGATTCCTGATCTTTGCACCCTTACGTACTTTAATGACAGCAAACAATGCGTACCCTATTGATTTGATGCATTCAGTGGCATCTCGCATATGCGTTTTCGTGTTTGATAATGTCCCACTTGATGGAAACTTTGTATAAATGTTAAAGCTGTTTTCCAATAATGCTTAAAGGACACATGTGAAAATATGGTACAATGAAAATTCAAACCTGCGCATAATGGAAAAATATATATTTTTTTATTATGTATGTTCTGCTGCCAGCGACTCTATCTTCTGAGCTTTACAAGATGATATCAAACAGTTTTCAAAACTACACCTGACTAATGAATATGCCAGCCTACTGTTTTGATTTCAATGTTTACAAACAATGTAAACATGGTCATTAGATCTTGGCAGCACTATAGAAGGTTTTAAGGAGAGATATCGTTTCTATACCACCATGAAATTTTCGTCGGGTTTGGCGGTGGGGGAGAGGGGGTCCAAGCCCGACAGACTGAAAAAAGTCTGAGGTTTTTTTTTGTAAGTCCTCAGCTTATTTTGCAGAGGGAGTCAAGTGATCATGGCTTTTTCAAAGAAAACTATCATTAAATTATAACTTTCCGATATTCCATGGAGAAGGGCGCTCTAACATTTCCAGGGGGTCCAACTTTTCCCAGGTGGAGGGGGTCCAATTGCATATTTCTATATAAACATATAGTATTTGTGATTTTCCCGGAGGCTCGGGTCCGGACCCCTGCCACGTCCTCTGGATCCGCGCGTGGCATCGTTAACTGGGTTTGTCCACACAATGTCTTGGCCAAAAGACTTAGCATGACACTAACTACATTGATGCAAGTTCTGTGCGGCTGTGGTAAGCAACGACAGGGTCCTACTGTTTAGTGATTATAGATACGCTTGGGGTATCAAAAATGCCATGAGTAGGGTAGTGCACCGTGTATCAAAGGCGTTTTGTGCAATGGGATCTTGTATTATTACTAACGACGTATGTGAAGGGAGTCTCTACAATGTTGCTACCTGTAGCACATATAAAATACCGAATTACCCACATGCTTTTTTTCCCACACTGTAATCGGCGGTCACAAATGAACTGAATTGCTAGAAACGCTGTTTTGTATTTAAAAAATGCGTATCGCTGCCTATCAGGTATGATTTTTTAGTAATAAGGTTGAATGGTTCACCACATCAAGAAGTCTGCGAGTATTATATAAATACCCCCCATGTTAAACCTATGAACAAACTAGAGGATCTGAAGGTCCTGTAGCGCTTACCCGATCTCATTGATTAAATTTAAATAGGTCAAGGTCAACTTAGGCTTATTATTGAAACATATTTTGTTTTACCATATATGGGAGTGTTGTTGTTTTTTTTCATTTGGAATTATCACATATGTATTGTAGCACGTTGTGGCTCAATTTGCGCCTTTAAATTAAAAAAAAACTAGCTAAATATCTGATAATCAGCCAATTTCTGGCTTGCCATTGGGAATTTATGTGTCCAAAATGAGTACATGTACGCTATGTAAGTCATTTGTTAGGACTCGACAGGGCTCGCGAAATAGATGGGTAACCGGGTGCCACTTTGGCAGAGATATTTGTAGCTTATAGCATGGCATCAGTGTTGTACAGCTCAAGTCGGATGAAAATTCCGAATTTACGTAGACCTCGAAGTCTCACAAATTACTGATATTGCTTTGGAGCGCAGTGCCTCAGTGGTAGAGTGCTTGACTCGAGACCGAGGGGCGGCGGATTCGATCATCACCGGCGTAACTGCGTTGTGTCATTGAGCAAGTACATTAATCCTAGCTTAGTACTAGTTCAACCCAGGAAGCCCCGTCCCTTTATAACTGAAATATTGTTGATGGGACGTAAATAATCAAATCAAACAAACAAACAAAACTGATATTGTACTGTTTACCTTAACTTTAAACATTCCTTTGAGCAAACTGCAACCGAGCCAGCACGATATTATGGTACTTTCCGCATAGGCGAGCAACCATGGATTGCTCACGGATCGACGTAACCTGCCAAATCCACATCAACTTAAAATATGCACGCTTGTGATGGTTTAGAAAAAAGGATAGAAAACTTAACCCCCACTGGATAGCTGATTATGCATCATTTATGTTAGGTTATATGAATTGGATAAGCACCACAGTATCATTTGTTAGCCCATAAATAGTCTACAACGAGCTAGATGCTTGTTAACTGCTCCGACAAGCACACAAAAACATGATCATCGCGAACGAGTTAGTGTCTACTCCCCCCTACCCCCCCCCCCCCCTGCGGATCACCCCAACCTGCCCTCCCTCCCCGTCTCCTCTAAAATGATGCCTACACTCTTTTATGAAATGGAAATATCAACTCAAGTAATTCTGCATCGTGGGGAGGATTTTAATGAGCCGTTGATTAATTTACAGGTAGCGCAAAACATTTGGGTCGCTTACAGTCATTAAAACTCTATATTTTTCGTATGTCTTCGGAAGCCTTTCCGTCAAATTAACGATTTTAGCCGAGGATTAATACTTAAGTTAGGTTCACAAAAACGGTGCATTATAAATGCACATTTAAGATAGAATCTTAACTTTAAGAAATATTGGAGTTAAGTTCGTAAAAGTCTACTTAACTTAAGGAGGCATTGTAATTCCGGGCCCAGGTATATAAGGGCGCCAAATTCAATTAGACATAAATGTGTTAATAAAGTTGATGTGTACAACACAAAAATCTAAAACTTTAAGAATTTCAAACTTATCGAAGCGAATCTTTTCCAGCTTGGCATTCATGGCTTAATAAGCCATGAATGCCAAGCTGGAAAAGATTCGCTTAGAGAAGTGAGCCTGGAGGTGAGGATGAAAATGAAGATAAAAATCATGAGCCGCCTCCAAAGATGGCATTGGCGTACATATATTTGCACACCTAAATAATAATTCATTATCTTTCAATCATTCATGCCATATTGTTTGACCAGGTATTGGTGAATGCCAAAAGACATCACCATGCAAGAATGGAGCTATGTGTAAGAACACTGACAATGGAGGTTTTGTATGCACCTGTACTAAGAACTGGATTGGACCAACCTGTGAGCAGCCACGTCCAACCCGTCCCCCAACAACAACACCTTCTCCTCTAGCCACAACCACAACACCGACATTTAGTGAGCCTGAAGATGAAGTAGAATATGAAGATAAAGATGATGGGTTGCCTCCAAGACCACCAACTAGACCATATCTTGGTAAATATTAATACAGTAAAACCTGTGTATAACGGCCACTTTCAAGACCAATTAGGAGATAACTGTATTCAAAATTTTCATTTGGGGAGGTATATGGTCGGATATACGGTCGGAAATTTAGTTTTACTGCGACGCGTAAGCGGAGCAGTAACGTGATTCCCGAACATATATCGGACGATATACCTCCCAAAATGAAATTTTGAATATGGCTATCCCAATCTAATGACTATTAACATTTTCCCTTCAAAAAGACAGTGAAAATGTAATCTGTTGCGCCTATACGTGCAGCGACTGCCAGCTGCATTAAACCATTTGCCAGCTGGATATATTCTCTAAACGCCAATGAAAAGCGACGTTACATAATGACGTCGGGCTTGTGACAGTATATCGCAGGATATACTGTCGCAAATTTAAGACGTTATCCAATCAGACGTCGCAGTGCATTTGCAAATGCATTAGAATTATAGGTTAAAGCTGGTCAAAAGTATTTCAGAATGCTCCAACAGGAGCATTCTGCAATACTCTCGACCTACATTAAACTACAATTTCTCATTAATATCTTTATCTATTTTAGAGTGGCTTTTAACACAGGTTATACTGTATGTTAATTTGTAGTATAATATAATAATGTCTATTTTGTTTAGCCATATGTTAACAGCCCTACCATCCACCAACAGATTTTTTCATTAGTAAGTCCAAAGTTGGAGACAATGATACACTAGTAGATTGTGAGTTGCAACCACAAGCACCAAATGAACCCAATCAAGATAATTAGTGATAAAAGTATCCTTACCTCTTATTTTTACTCGCTGTGATTCGTTAGTGAATGCAAATTAGGAGACTATGATGAGCCAGAAGATGATAGATCAATAGTAATAAAAGTATCCTCTCCTCTCCCTTTGACTGCAAGTTGGGAGACAATAATAAATCAGAAGATGATGAATTGCAACCACAAACACCCAGTGGACCCTACTATCCTGGTAAATGCATTTATGTTATTTAACTACTAGGTTATATTGGCAACATAACATTACAATGCATGCAGGGATCAAGAACATTTTGTCAGGGAATCCAGGTCTAAGGTTTTGACACAATTTTGCAGATTGCAGAGCAGGGAGTGGTCACTAGCTCTATTCATAAGATGACCACCATCATCTTGTGTTTCGCTGGTGGGTTGATGATGGCCTGGCCTCGAAGTTATAAAACTTGAGTTCATTCTCAGACTAAAAATAAAGTACAATGATTGGCTGCTTGCGGACATGTGTCCGCAAGCATCCAATCATTGCGCTTTATTTTGAGTCTGAGACTGTACTCAAGATTTATATCCTCGAGACCTAGCATTGAATGCTGGCTGGGTAGTTTTTTTTTCAGATTTTCCATATGTGGGGGGCCCCATACCAATATTCTTTATAAAACCTACACCTTTAGCAGTTTTCCAGCAAAGGCATGCACCCTGCCCCCCTCCCACCTCTTGATCCTGACACGATAATCTCTATTGTGATGGTCATCTGTTAGAACACCCATCCTTCACAAACAACATGTGTCATGAGAAAAACTGAAGATGACGATAAACAAAATGATGATCATTAACATTGCAACTATGAAATGTACTGATCCCGCATCTATAGAAAAAGTCTATTACATTAAAGTCTTGTAGACCAGAACTTTTAATCAAGCTATCAGTAGTTCACATTAATAGGAGGTAGACATACGAGGGATGATCCAAAAGTTCTGATCGTTGCCTTGTAGCTTTGTCCAGAGACATTTTTGAGAGGCATACCATGCACCATTTAAACGAACAAGCGTTGACCTTTATAATGATGCTAGTATTTTCTCGCTGTACTGTTTCGTTAAATAATTACAGCACAATATATATGGTCCACTCCATACCACTGGCCTGTTTTCATGTTATAGAATTATAATAGAATTTGAACCTGAATCTTTCAAGTCCCGCATCTTTAAAACTACAAAGTAAAATTGCAATGTTTTTTTTAGTTTTTGTTACTTATAAAGTCCATTCAAACGTAAGAATGGCGACAGGTTGTGTCGATTCAATGTTTAAAGCACAGTGCGCAATTCTTATGACGTCATTGAAATTGACAACAACGTCATTTTGAGTACATTGCAGAATTTACATTTCAGAGAACATTCTTCTTTTGTCTATTGATTTGGACTACAAACATGCTAAACCTAATATCCGCAAAATATTTAAGACCAGTATTGTTTTGATAACGAAATATCTTAATCTTAACTGGAATACTGTAAAACCTTTAACTTTTATTTAAAAAATGGGTGATTTTAAATAAGATTTTTTAAAATTGATATTGGTTTCAGACCGATGCTCTGTGTTCAGTTTAATCGATATTGCATCATTTTACGATAAAGTGCACATTTCGACAATTGATTGGGTTTTGTTTTTAGATATACACATGCAAATTTGTGTACCTCAAAATATTGGCCTTATTTGTGGACTCGTTTTAATTTTATAATGTGAGCTACTATCAGTCTCCGAGGATAAGGACTATTCATAATTGCTTCAGACATAAGTCAGCTCATCTAAGATTGCCTAGAATATGTTTTACCTTTAAAGCAACTGTTTTACTGAAGTATGGGCTGGTCAAAATTTCAAGTGGTCCAAAATTTGATTATAGCTGACAGTTGCATAGCCATACATTTAAGGGCCTAGGAAACCGAGATTTTAAAGAAACTTCACAAAATATACAGGACATATGACTTCTGTATGAACATTGTGTAGCCATAAATATGAATTGCTGAGACTGCTCCTGACTAAATTGTGAGGTCTCTTTAATGCACAGTCTGCCTGATAGGTCAGTGCATTGAGTGTATGGCTGTTTTGGGGTAGTTTTCTGGCCGCTCCTTCAAGTTACATAAAACTTGACAGAGCGGTGTATAGAAAAAGAATATATTATTATTTGGTACAATTTTCAGGCATGTTGCATTTCTGGTTACAGAGATATCACACCAGGATCAGAACTTTAGGATCATCCCTCGTAAATGCATTTTACCCCTAAAATATAGTAAAATAATTTTCTATCAAATATAAGTTTTAGTTGCGTTATAGAAACGTCTTCTTAACGTCTCAGGAGACCTTAATTTAACGCACCCATAACAAATGTTATTATAGACAGTTATTAAAAATATCATGAATAGGTCCTACTATATGAATTCAGCGTGTCCAGCATTCTTTTTGAATAAGCAAGTACTTTAGATATATCAAAGTATAAATTTTCAAGGTTTTTTGAATTTATTATAATTCAAGTTGTTTCATTTTTGACCCATAAACTGACTTTGTCTGTTGTAATCATCACCTGTCAGCTGGACAGCTTGAAATTTCTATACCTCTTGTTAGTAAGTGTATCTGAGGCTGAGGATAAATAAATGATTAAAAGTTGTAACCCCAACCACCAAATAAGCCATATGTGAGTAAATACAATTTGATAGCGTTGGGGCCTGAAGTTGTGTCTGTGGTTTGGCCAACCAGGGTTTGATTTCTTTTCTTCTGGTATTCCGTTGTATGTACATGTATTGTTGAGTTATTATCTTTCTTTTGTCTCTTTTTTTATAATTTGGTACACCAATAAGTTAGGGATCTTTAATGTGAACAAAACATATATGTGTCTTGATCCACATCAGAAATAAGGGTGATTTTGGCACTGTCAAACATCTTAAAGCCCTCTAGTAACTTTCTTTCTCGTGGTTCGAAGTTGATACTTCTTTTGTGGATCATGTTTTTGATCTGTGTTTCGTGTTTGTCTTTGTTAGACAGTCTTGTTTATTCCTTTAGGCAATGTGGTCACCAGCTGCGAACAGGCTGACCTCTTGGCTCGATTGTGCATGCTGTTTTATTGTGTTATTGTCACTTTCCCATATGGTGTCAAGTGTGGTACTTTTTGTGTCAGTTCCTGATCTTGCCTTCTTCCTTCCTCTTTAATTGCACGACTGTGGGTTAGGCCTCAGACTCTATGACGGCTCTGACGTAAAGCTTTAATCAGTGGGTTGGTGCCTGATGCTTATCTGTAGTTGGACCCACCGTGGCTCAACTTGAGGTAGTCTTTAGCTTTGACTATCTGTGAGTCATGAGCCCTTTTCTTTGTTTCATCATGGTGTGTTGATTTGATTAGTGTTTCTCCATGATAATACATTGCATTAGTTAGATGGCTCAATGCGAGCTGAACATTTCTTGTACTTCAACAACTGCAGAATCTAGGGCGAAGATTTGGTACCATTAAATGCATTTAAGCTCCCCTGTGGCTTAGGCTGCTGTCCGTTCTAAGGCGGTGGTTCTGTTGTTGTTGACTTTTTGTTTATTGTTACTCCCATTGTGGGAGTCTGTAATTGTTCTATGTTTTGTTGTACGTTACTTTATGTCCATTCTTGTATTGCAATCATCTTGATGGGGAAGAGAGAGCTGGTTGCTTTGCTTAATTTGTCTTCCTGTTGCCCCTTGATGGTTGAGCGGCTCTTCCTCGCGGTGCCACGGGGTTGTCTGCGGTTTGTGATTGTGGTATTTCCTGAACATACTCACTTACTATTTTTGTTTTAGGCAAGCACTATCATTATGCCTCATTTTATATGGATAATAGCTGCATGCCAAAGTACCAGCTTAGGGGTTTACCGAAGCAAAGGGTTAATTATTCTGGAATGTGACAGTATATTTCATAATGTTCCAACTTCAAATCGACTTAAGCGATTACTTTGAGATATCAGGGATCAGAATAATCAGAGTTTACTGTACACTAAATTAGTCTAGATGAACTTATGTTGGGCAGCATATTTCTTCATTATATCCATATATACATATATATATTGTGTGACATTTTGTGGGACATTTCATATGGGTTTACAGTGTTTGTTAAGACAAAACTGATTTTCAGAGAAAGGCAAGTATAACCTATGAACACACGACATAAACAATGGACCAACCCAAGTTTGTTGCAATGAATCAGAAGGAAATATGTTCTTAACCCTTAAAAAGCAAACAGCGTGAAACTAGAACAGACTGCTCCTATAGGAGCAGTCTGATCTGACTCCACACTGTTTGCCATAGAGGCTTCTTAAACATTTCAGGAGACGAGAAAAGTAGACAACTTTTGTTGCGATTGGCGCATTAAGGGTTAAAAGGGTATCATTTGGAAGCAAAGAATGCATCAAAGAACTGAAACAAGAGTGTACATATTTTCTGGTCTCGGCCATTTAGGCCTTATCAGTAATCCTCTAATAGTTTTAAAGTTCCACAATGAAACCCATGATCCCAAAGGACAAGAAAATAAAATCTACACTATAGGAAGAATTCATTAGGCTTAGTTTATAAAGACTATAGAAACCATCTGAGTTTAGTGATAATTTTGTGCACCTACAGCATAGCTATAAATCAAAACACTAGATTATCTATTCCTGTTACTCCTCAATAATGTATTGGGATCTAGCATTAATTTTTTATTGTATTGCAGTGAGATATGAAAAAGCTGGCATAAACGCTAACCAATATATGCATAAACAATGAGCCCGTGGGAAGATAGAAAACAACAATAAAAGGCAACAAAGAAAAAATAATAATAAGTTATATATGGAAAGCCGTGAAATTATATCATAATACGTGCAATATGTCACTGCTCAAGATAAATAAACTAATACAAAAGAGTAATTCCGTCAAAAATCAACTGTCACTAACGAACTGATTCACTCTTCAAGAATGTGTGTAATATATTAACTGCCTCTCTGTAAAACAATAGGATATTCTCTTTTTATGCCTTCGTACCTAGTGGACTAATTTTTATATTTTAGAATGTCTCCAGGATGATGACCCACGTGGTGTTAAGTACTTTGGTAACATGAGCACAACAACAGCTTGTGTAAAATGTCGCTGACATCATGGAAACCATGTTAACACAATAACAAGTGTGATTGCAGCAAAATTAATGTTTTAAATGAAGTTTATGTTTTTTTTCAATAAAATATCGCTATAGCGATATTTTATTGAAAAATCATAAACTTCATTTATTCTGCTGATTAAACTTTGGCATAATCAGAATTATCGATTTTAATAGAGCTGAACCCACATGCTACAGCACTAATTTTCCATACGCCAGTTCTGGCAAACAAAATGGAGCTTTTTGGTACATAGTACTACGCGTAATGCTCCTTTTATACACCCAAGCCATGATTCCATTCTCGAATTGTGGCGGACTTTCCTGAATGCTTACTTATCTAGATGACTAATTTCTGTATTTTAGAATGTCTCCAGGATGATGACCCACGTGGTGTTAAGTACTTTGGTAACATGAGCACAACAACTTCTGGTGAGAAATGTCAGCATTGGGTTGATCTGTCCCCACATTCCCACGCTTACAGCAAGAAGTTTAAAAAGGATCAGAATTTCTGTCGTAATCGTGCTCATGGAAAACATGGTTTAGATGGTGGTCCATGGTGCTACACAACTAACCCAGATATTGAGTGGGAATACTGCCAGAATATTAAACGATGTTGTAAGTACTGGGTAGTTTTGCATAGTTTTGAAACCTGACGATTTTTTTTTTCAAAATCATTCTTTACAAAAACTTTTTTCAGGAATACCATCAGAGTGTCACATAGTTTGGATCCAGAATGGGTCCAACGTTTCGTCTACATGTTTCCCTACAGTCCATAACAAAAATATTTAGCTGCAGATGGATTATTGAGTCCTTTATTTGTTACATTTTCTTAAGTTTAGTTTTAGCTGTGCATAAATATGTATAGCTATGACTTACTTCACTATCTACATTTAATTACATTTCCCTTAAAGCTGCATACTCTGTAACTATGAACATTTTTCGAAAAAATTGATTTTCTTTTTAAATCATTTGTAAAAGTAGAATTAAGCTATGTTTTCACAATAAAACTGTTCAGTACAGCTGAAAACTGCATGGAAAAGTGAATTATCTTATCAAATAGGTGTTTTTTTCTCTTTTTGGTAATTATTTGCGTCCCTCCAATAATTCTAGACAGTTGAATTTTAACATAAATGCAGTTGTTTTGATAGTGATAACTTGTTAATATTTACGAAAATGGTAAAATGTTTACCTGAATGTGAGTATTTTTACTGTGTTCTTGAAAAATAAAAACATTATTTTTAAAATTAGAAGATCAAAAGTTACAGATTATGCAGCTTTAATTTGCAAACCCTTATGTTATTTAACTATCCTACGTTTTCCTACATTACACTAAGCTATAAACCTAAATATTCTTCGTTTTGTCATTTTACCGCAACCTGCACATTCTGATATGGTTGATATTTGTGTTTGTAACAATATATTCAGCTGTACGTAAATGTATTTAGTTTAGTCCTTAACATTCTACATTTTATCACATGTACTTTTAGCTGCACATAGCTCCTTTCCAATTCTACCTTTTACTTCATTATGTTGAGCTATGCATTCTATAACACTTATTCAAAATGTTCATATTGATTTACTTTCATTTATTCAACATAAATGGTATAGTCCGTGCTAGATAAGAGTAGGGTGACGAAACAGATTTACAGTTAGAAATATGAACGAAAACTCTATATTTGTCCAATCAGGTGAATAAAGTACCATAACGTCACCAACTACGTAACTCTACTCTTATGGTGCATGGACTCTAGTTGTCATGTGCCTTGTGTTATTCTGTTTGTTTTTATATCGGACAATTTTGTGTATTACAGCAAAGCCAGATGAGGTTATTCCTCCACCACCAGCTGACAAAGGTAAAGATAATGATATATGGGCCCAACATGAGAAAACCAGTCTTCGGTGGTTTGCGAACAACAGAGGCACAGACCAGCCTGCGCATCATCGCAGTCTGATCAGCGCCTTTGTTATTCGCTATTTAGAAAGTATCATATCTAAACTTGCATCAAGCGAAATTTCAATTTTCTAGCTAGTCCTTGTATCTGAGGAGACTGGTTTGAGTCTTGCTTTGTTGGAAATCCGAAGACAGGTTTTGTCACATCGAGGCCCAGATTATCTTTTACAAAATGAGCTTTTCTTAATTTGACACAAACACATAAACATCTAATATTCGTACTGATCAATTAGAGTATTGATGGCATGCGTGGGTCCAGAAAAATAATTTTTAGTCGATTAGGTGAGAAAGAGGACCTAACTATCATTAAAAGCGGGCCATCACCAGCCCGCCAGCGAAACGCTATTTAAATGTACTTTTCCTGGCGGGCCAATGATGGCAAAACCTTGAATTCTGGCTTGGCAGCTTTGTGATTTTCCAGGGGATCCGTACCAGTAATGGTAAAAAAAACAATAACTTTGTGACTTTCAATAAGAAGTCCAGACCCCCTCCCCCCACCCCTGAATCCGCACATGCATGGCATCATGGTACATTATCCAAAGGACGATGATATTTTAAGTCTGAATATCAAAATTGAGCTGTAGTGGAGCGGGAAATATCTGTTTTTTGAGACGATCATGCACTTCCGGATACAAGCATGAGACTTTCAGATTATGTTCTTTAAACCTTTCTTGTAAATATTTTCTCGTTAGCCATCGCAATTTTTTCCATTTTCAAGATGGCTAACAGAAATTTCAAAATGGCTGCCAAATTCATATGATAAGCAGAGGGGAAAGTGACAAAAAGAAGGCACTTGCAGATATAAGCATGAAACTTGGTAAAAATGTTCATGAGCATGAGTTATTTGAATATTTATTCTTAGCCAATCGAAATTGGCCTATTTTCAAGATGGCGGTGCTAAATCCAAGATGGCCGCCGCAAAAAACGTCAGATCAGAAAATGAAGATTTTACATGATACAAAGTAATTAAAAAACATCTAAAATGGTATAATTGGATGAAATATAGCATGAAATAATATTGGTTACCTTGAATCAGCCCTATCTGAGTATTAAAAGGGACAGAAAGGTGGGGTAAGTAAAACTGACTAAAATGTTTGTTTGTTTTTGTTTGTTTGATTTGATTCTTTACGTGCCATCAACAATCTTTCAGTTATATAGGGACGGGTCTTCCTGGGTTGATCCAGTACTAAGCTAGGATAAATGTGTCTTGCTCAAGGACCACAACGCAGTGACGCGGGTGAGGCTCGAACCCGCGGCCCTTCGGTCTCGAATTAAGCACTCTACCACTGAGCCACTGCGCTCCCATGACTTAAATGCAGTGTTGTCGTCAAACTAAGGTAAAAATGCATATAGATGTCCCTTGCTCGTTTGCGCTACAATCTGATTATAAGCCATGGATTATATAAGTACTAGAAAAGCAATAAACAGGAACTGGAGCAATCAAAAGCCACATCTCACTCTTAAGACCAAAATGATAAATAATTAAAAAAAATACAAATAGACCAAAATACAATGAGAACAAATGGCCAATCGAGTGGGCAGCTATTTCTCAAAAGGTGGCCACTCAGCAACCCAAACAGAACTTTAAGAATAATGAACAAACATACGGTGAATCATCACCAAAACTCTGACACCAAAACAAATACCTATCATAATTAATGTATAGGTGAGATTAAATGGTCAGATGAAATAAATCCGGGATCTTTAAAGGAAATGTGAATAAATTGAATAAAATTAGATCTTTGTCTAACTGCTATACTTTCAAGTAAAATCATAAAATAATACTGTACAATGCATATTGCTTGGTTCTTTGTAATAAAAGGGCAAAGATCAGGAATCGATACAATCAAGTACCACAACTGACCCAGGATACCACATAGAAAAGTGACAAATACACTATTTAACATCACAAACAAGAGCCAAGTAGTCAGCCTTTTCCCAGCAGGTGACCACAAGGCAGCAATGAACGGACCCTGCTTTAAGTAGCATTTCCAATTAGTTCCCCCTTGTTGACTTGTCACAATAGCTCAAGTGGTGGAGTGTCCGTTTCCAGAGCTGGAGGCCACAGGTTGAAAAAACAGCCATGATACACTAAAATAGTTAAAAAAGGAACCAATTGCTACATTGCTTGGTTCTGAGCACAATAAGACATGCGATGGATTTTCGTATCTCACTCACTACTAACGCAACTACACATTTTGAAGTAATTACTTAACTAAAATCGACAACAATAGTTTGCTTTCCAGTACTTGGTTCAGCGAATCCCATCTGGTGTCTCCCTCTGTGGTTGAGATGTATCGATAGACAGAAAGATTTGAGTTTTTGAATGCTGAACTGTGAAGCTCCAGTTGCATAGGGTGGTTACCTAGCTGTCGTGGCGCTATGATGATGATCAATATTATCAACATTATACTATAGTGTTTAACTCCTTTTGAAGTAAGGATGAACAAACTTCTCCTTTTTCCATAGATGGTGATCCCATTTGATTCCTAATTTGAGGACCCTATTTGATGCAAATTTCGTACTGGTGAATGACGTGTATTGAAGTTTTCTGGCAAACGGCAGCAGCCCAACATATATACCTACCCTACCCTACCTACCTAACTTAACCTGGGTTTTCAACCTACAACCTCCAGTTCCGTGAGCAGATGCCTTACAACTTGAGGTATCGTGACAAGTCAACAAGGGGGCGTAGGGACTCCCGCCATGAAGAATGTTCCATCACCACAAGAGAAACCTGTCTCTGTCAGAACAAGAAAATTTCAGTACCTTGAAAATGTCATTGTAACATAATCTAGACACTACTACATGTAGTGAGATGGGCTGCATACCATGCCTCAAAACATTGAGCAGTGCAATTGTAGCCTGGCATATCTGCTTTGCTGCCTCAAAATTGATCAGACGCAGGTATAGCACCATCTGAGACTGAAGAGTCATGTATTATTGCCTCCAGTGTCAAAAAAACAAGGCTTGCACACAAAGTGGCATCAGCCTTTCCTGGTATATTTATCAAACTTTGCAGTGTACATGCTAACAATATCAGCGAGATATTACTGTTGACTTAGTAACAGGTAGAGTCCATGCTCGATATGAGTAGAGGTACATAGTTGGTCATGTTATGGTACTTAATCCACTTCATTGGACAAATATAGGGGTTTCTTTCATACTTCTAAATGTAAATCAGTTTCGTCACCCTACTTGTATAGAGCACGGACTACAGTTGACTAGCAAAGAAGGAGCAAATACATCCAAAACGTATGGAGTCAAATATTGACTTATGAGCTTCTTTTAGTTATGCTTTAACATTCTTTTCTATTCTTATGGTCATCATATAATATTACTTGTATCATTATCATTTTTATTATTATCTCAAGTAATGATTGGCCTAAATGAATACATGTATGGTTCCTTTTTCATGCCACAAAAAATAGGGTAGGTGGGTAAGCTAACATTAAATTAAGCCATAACATTAAGACATGATGACGGCCTATATTATTCTATTGATTATTCAATAGTGCATATGGAGTTTGAGTGAACAAATTTTGATGTATTATAAAAAGGCCTAAATGAAGTAACCACACTATTTAAGCCCAAAACCTTTATATGGTTGTTAGTTCAGGAAATTATTTTATTGAGCAACTTTTAACACAGAAACCCGCTTCAAAATTTTCATTATGCCTGTTTTAGTTTTTTTCCCAATGGCCATTTTAATGTATATGATAGGGTAGGTAGGGGAACAGAAACCCCACTATATTCCTTTAAAACTTATCATTAATATAAAATACATCGTACCAAACAGTATGCAGTGTCTAGTATTACAATCATGTTTACTTGGGAGATATGGTTGTTCAAAAAGAAAAGCATTGTATTCAATTTATTTGCATTCTACCCTAATGACCCCCCCCATTTATACTATCTGACCATTATATCTTACCTACAATAATTATAATAGTTAAAACTAATTCATAGTTTATTATAGGAGTGTAGCTCAGACAAGCAAATTGACATCTGATTGCATTTCTACCATTGTTTGATGGCAACACAGCATTTTTAGTCAATTTTGCTTAATTTCCCCCCATTTTGGCCCCATTTACCCTTATTCTCAAATAATATTTGCTAATTTCAAGATAACCTTTACCCTTTTATAATGTATTTCATCCAACAATACCATTTTAGATGTTATTTTATTTCTTTGTATGATGTAAAATCTTCATTTCAGGATTTTACGTTTATTGTGGCGGCCATCTTGGATTTTAGCGCCGCCATCTTAAAAATTGACCAATTTTGATTGGCTAACGGGAAAAATTCCAACAACTCATGCCAATGAACATTTCTACCAAGTTTCATGCTTGTATCCGGATGTGCATGATTATTGTCATTTCCCGCTCCACTACTGTTAATTGCAAAGACAAAAGCAAATGACGTTTCTATTTCGCAAAATGTACTTTTCAAATGCCACTGATATCACAATTTATTACCATATTAACCTTTTGTAGACTAGGAATGACTAAATGGTACCTTTGCAAAATGAAATGCCATAAACACTGTAGTGCGTTATTTCATGAGGGTCTGCACTGTTTGCTTGAAAAAAATCGATTTTTAGAGACAAAATACTACTGTAAACAATAGACCCTCCTGGCCTCGAGGTAATAAAACTTGAGTTCATTCTCAAACTCAAAATAAAGCACAATAATTGGCTGCTTGCGGACACGTGTCCGCAAGAAGCCAATCAATGCCCTTTATTTTGAGTTTGACGTATCCATAAGCAGCCAATCAATGCGCTTTATTTTGTACTCAAGTTTTATGACCTCGAGGCCCGACTGTTTTGAATGTAACTCCATTTGTGTGAGAAGGGTTAACTCTAAAGACTCATAAAGTATAGATTTCAGATGATAATATATATTTTTAACAGGTATAAGAACTTTGAATCATAAAACATGTTTATCATTTTACATTATACAGTTATTTCATGCTTGTTTATAGTATAGTCAAAACTATTACCCCGAGGTGCCCTGGACGATCTGATGCACTATTGCAGGAGGCTGAAGGCCGAGTGCAATAGTGCATCAGGTCGTTCACGGTACTGAGGGGTAATAAGTTGACTTTACTACAAACAGGCATGAAATAACTGCTTTATAACCCAACCCATTTGGTGAAATTCTTAGCAGCATTTCTTGCATGGAGTTTCTGGGGACCATGCGGTTTTGTTGCAAAACAGAAAATTTCACCAAATCTCCCAAATTTTTGGTCTCAAAATGTTCCCCTTGTTCTAACTAAGAATTCGAGTACCGACACTTTATGTTTCTGACCATAAACAACGGAGTTATTGGAGTTTAAAGTTGCCAAACCATGCCTCATTTTCACCATTGTTGCATAACGCACCAGTACGAACTGGTAAACGAACCGTACGCACATCGTCGTAGCGCATGTCGATAAGCGCCTGTGTGTTTTAATAGGGAAGCAGTAAACCAGGCCATGGTATAGTGTCAGTCAATAGTCAAAATTTTTGACTGGTCAATAGTTCAGTGACTCATGACATAGCAAAAAATAGACAATAACTCCGTATATAGACGGTTGGGTAATAATATTGTTTTTTCACTCAGTGGCACATCATGACAATTTTAATTGGGATGCAACTTTTTTTTCCAAAGCTAGATAGACAGATATGTAAGTCAATTTTGAGTTGCAGCTTTAAAGGTTATTATTTCATCAAATAAAAATGTGAAGATTCATTACATTGTTCACTTGAATTAAATATGATGAACTTCTTTTTGAAAGTAATAATCTAAGATAAGTGTATTAGGTTAAATAGAGTGATATTTCGGTCATCAGTGTGTTGCTGTTTGTGTCATTTAGATTACCAATTTGTTATTAGCGTTAACAATTATACCAGGATGGTAAACCAGAGAGCTATTTGGGTAATTCAGGGTTCTATTTTGGTTACCAAGGGTGTTATGTTTGGGATACCCATTTGAGTCATTAAGAGTGTTTATGTGGTTATTAAGGTTGCTGTTTGGACAAAGTACTATTTGCACAATCTAGATAAATATGAGCCGCAATCTGTGAAAACCAGCCTTAATGACGAAGTCGTCAAAATTTAGATAATGACACACACTTAATCTATGAAGTGTTAGGAAGTTATCCTGCAATTCTTATGAAGTAATCTCCATTATTCATGGAAATATGGTCTTTTGAAACTATACACTGTCTCAACTTTCACCCGCAACGTCAGAAACGTCATGACGTTACTAATGACGTCAAAGTTAACTTCCTGATTTGCGGGTTTGTCCGGTGAATGAAAAACATGATATTTCTTGCTAACTTATTTTTTTTATTATCCTTAGCATGTGTGCAATGGAATTCGCAGAAAAAATTGACACTGATTCGAGTTTGCACGATCTGAAAACGACTGACCCAACTTTAAAGATTCTGACAGTTGCTAAGGTAAAGTTGTTGCCATGGAACCATATGGCCTGGTAACGAAGCATTTTAAGCAGAAATAATTGCCAGTTGTATTCTACTATCCACCTGAATAGGTTTTAAGACATTATATAAACATGTCAAATTTCTTATTTTTTGGTGTTTTTCAAATGATTTTTACATAAAAATTCCTAAATGTCATTAAGGCTGGTTTTCACAGATCGTGGCTCATATCTATATATTATCCAGGTTGCTATTATTTCTATTACCAAATAGGACATACGTTACGGTTTCCACTTCAAAGACACTTCCAGATTGTCAAAGAGTAATTTGAAT
Organism: Loripinus fragilis; assembly: GCA_964019695.1. NCBI lineage: Eukaryota > Metazoa > Mollusca > Bivalvia > Lucinida > Lucinidae > Loripinus > Loripinus fragilis. Next base: position 28,096,801 of record OZ026530.1, on the reverse strand, counting down.
ATTTCTAATAGCTTTTGGATTGAAACCTTCTAACCCAGAGTTATATGTATGCATTAGCCAGCGCTTGATATTTTGGTACTTATGACATAGGCGCAATAAATTCACTTAAACAGCTATGCTAAAATATCTTGCAGCGCATCATTCTTAGTCAAAGTTCATCTTCAGGGATACAGTAAAATCTGGTATATTCAAACTTCGATTTCTTTAAATACTCGCTAATTCTAAGTTAATTTGGGGCACACTCGATTCAGAGAATAGGACCTTTCAATGATCTAATTTGATAACTGTCTATCATTACATATGGTTTGGGTGCTTATAGACTCCTCAATACTTTTCTTTTAAGCGCCCAAAGTTTATGTTTGATCTAAAATCAAAAAAAGGTTTATAATCACTTTAGGCGTATGTATTTTATATCCACCTCCCTCTAACTCGAACCACTGATAATTCTAAATAAACCTGGAGTCTAGAGGAGTTCGAAATTACAAGCTGTGACTGAAGTTTGTGTATGCAAGCAGAAAAAGCTCTTGTGAGTCTGTGCATTTCAGCGGATTTGCATTTGAGCTGTGACATGAGATTTCCAACAATGTGGTCTGTGCGACCAGCAAAGCCTTGATCAGCCTGTGCTATACGCAGGCTGATCAGAGCCTTTGCTAGTCGCTTGAATATGCTGTAAGTGTTAAGCTATTCACCGAATATCATTAGGTTTTACATAGCTTTAAAGGAGGTTGTACAGGCTTGCCTGAGTCTACACTTATCAAAATACCACATTATTGAAAATCACTTATCAATGCTCATTTTTCTTTGTTGCTAAAATAGGATATGCACCAAACTCTAGAAAACTGTCTGATATAGGGTAAAGTCGGGTAAATTCGGACATCAGGTTAATTTGGACAAACATTTGCAAACAGTGTAAATCCAGATGAGACGGCTCATTATGAGCCGTCTCATTAGGATTTTCACTGTTTGCTTAGTTAAATTTATTTCTATACCAATATTTGAAATATGAAACAAACAAGGTTGCTGTCCGAATTTAGCTTTCTGTCCGAATATACCCGAATTTACCCTATATATATTGCTTGTACAGGATGTTATCACAGAGATGACAATGGTAGAACCTACTCGGGACCAGTAGCCTATACCATGAGTGGCAAGAGGTGTGGCTTATGGAAAGATAATGGCTATGATATTGATGGTAACATGTATATATTGATATATTGTCTGTATAGGATGGTATCACAGAGATGACAATGGTAGAACCTACTCGGGACCAGTTGCCTATACCATGAGTGGAAAGCGGTGTGGCTTATGGAAAGATAATGGCTATGATATTGATGGTAACATGTATATATTGATATATTGTCTCTACAGGATGCTATCATAGAGATGACAGTGGTAGAACCTACTCAGGACCAGTAGCCTATACCATGAGTGGAAAGCGGTGTGGCTTATGGAGAGATAATGGCTATGATATTGATAGTAACATGTATATATTGATATATTGTCTGTATAGGATGCTATCACAGAGATGACAATGGTAGAACCTACTTGGGACCAGTAGCCTATACCATGAGTGGAAAGCGATGTGGCTTATGGAAAGATAATGGCTATGATATTGATGGTAACATGTGTATATTGATATATTGTCTCTACAGGATGTTATCACAGAGATGACAGTGGTAGAACCTACTCAGGACCAGTAGCCTATACCATGAGTGGCAAGCGGTGTGGCTTATGGAAAGATAATGGCTATGATATTGATGGTAACATGTGTATATTGATATATTGTCTCTACAGGATGTTATCACAGAGATGACAGTGGTAGAACCTACTCAGGACCAGTAGCCTATACCATAAGTGGCAAGCGGTGTGGCTTATGGAAAGATAATGGCTATGATATTGATGGTAACATGTATATATTGATATATTGTCTGTATAGGATGCTATCACAGAGATGACAATGGTAGAACCTACTTGGGACCAGTAGCCTATACCATGAGTGGAAAGCGGTGTGGCTTATGGAAAGATAATGGCTATGATATTGATGGTAACATGTGTATATTGATTGATATATTGTCTCTACAGGATGTTATCACAGAGATGACAGTGGTAGAACCTACTCAGGACCAGTAGCCTATACCATGAGTGGCAAGCGGTGTGGCTTATGGAAAGATAATGGCTATGATATTGATGGTAACATGTGTATATTGATTGATATATTGTCTCTACAGGATGCTATCACAGAGATGACAGTGGTAGCACCTACTCGGGACCAGTTGCCTATACGATGAGTGGCAAGCGGTGTGGCTTATGGAAGGATAATGGCTATGATATTGATAGTAACATGTGTATGAACCCTACCCCAGATGCTCGGCCCAGTCCCTGGTGCTTCACTGATGAAGGTGACAAGAGTTGTGTAGAAAACTGTAGGGTCCCTATTTGTGGTACGTACTTCTCAAAATGTCAAGGTGGCCAATCATGTGGTCTGCCTGATTAGGTTCACGGACTTTACGAACCAGTAATCGGACATCACAGGTAAGGAAAATTGTTCATAACTTTCGTTATACTGAGTCGAATTTCATGCAGTAAAGTGCAAAAACTCCCTCATATATTTTTGCACAAAAACTGTGTAAAAGTTTTACCTGATTTCGCGGCAGTTTTCCAGATTGCTTCGACCAACTGAAGTGTGTACCGAATCGCGGAGAATTTTCCGTTTTTTCTTCATTTGGTCGAGGTATTCTGAGAAACTACAGCAAACCGAGGAGGAACTTTGACACAACCTTGTGCAGAAAAATATGAGGGTTTTTTGCACTTTACCGCATGATATTTAACTTAGTGTTTCGAAAGTTATGAAAGATTTGACTGGTTTAGAAAGCCGCGAACCTAATCATGATGACCACATGATTGGCCACCTTGAAAGGTGTGCAGCAACGTAATAAAACCAACAAGTAGCTGTGTAACCAGTCAAAGATTTATCCAGCTAAGCCTTATATCAGTCTGGTAATTTGTCCATATTTACAAGAGTCTTTCCCCCATGGTAACACCAACTTGGTAGCTAATGATCCAATCGTTTTTTATGGCAATGACTTTTGTCAGAGTATTTACTTGGCAAACAGCAACTTTGTTGGTTTTGTTACATGCAGCTCACATTATTTTGTTTAGGTATGTTAACAGAGGATCTGACATGCTTGCCCACTCAAATTTAATAAATAAGTTAAATAAAAAATGTTTAGCTTTTAATTGCTTTTTAGGAATCCATATAATAGGTTGATAAATGAAAAACTTATTTTTCTTGTGGCAATTGAATTTTAATTTTGTTTGTTGCGCACACAACTGGTAGGTTTCAACCATCAATCATCTTGATGTCTGAGTTAAATGTTTGCATCAGTGTATATTTTATGCCTTTGTTGTCGTCTGCTGATTTTTTCTCAAAGCATATTTTTAAAAGAATTATTCAGGAACTCTATAAGAGTGTCAAACAGTTTGAATCTGTTTGTCCTGATATCTGCCCAATTGTTTTGCAAAGATTCCATCAAGACTCAACAAGTTGTCTCTTGCAAGAAAAGAGTTGTCTCATGGTATTAACGTTGTAAATTGCAAACAAGGCGCATATTTAAAATTACACATGTAAGATATGTCTACAAGAAATTTAATATTTCTCAGATATTTCTAGTGCATTTATTTCAAATTCGGAAATATTCATGAGCATTTTATTTTCGCGAGTAGTGTTAAAAGGCATATTTGCCACATTAAAAATTTGACAAGATTTACCGACATAGTAATAGACAAAGAGTTTTAGCCATTTCGCAGGGTTTTATTTTTGGGAAACTCCGCATCCGCGAAGTTTCACGAAAATAAAACCCTCACAAAAATTTCCATATTTACAGTATCTAATTTATAGACTATGATGAGAAAAAAATGTCTAAAAAACTGGAATTCTGTATTTTGTTTGATGCACGTATATCTATAAGACTACGCAGAGAGCAGATGACAAGAGTACCAATAAGACTGTCTATGTGCTGGTCTATGTCTTATATATTTGCACAGGTCAAAATAAGTTTCTCTTGATTTGAGGCCCATTAAATTGATTTATCATATGAAATCACTTCTGGGAGTAAAATACCACCTTGCAATAAAAGTGATAAGCCCCTAGTGGTTTACAGATTTTCGGGAAATGTTATGACGTATATAACAACGTTGTGTACATGATGACAAAATCATAACATTGTTTGCACAGGTCAAAATTAGTTTCTCTTGATTTGAGGCCCATTGAATTGATTTATCATATGAAGTCACGTCTGAGAGTGAAATAACACCATGCAATAAAATCAATAAACCACTAGTGGTTTACAGATTTTCAGAAAACGTTATGAAGTACATAACAACGTTGTGTACACGATGACAAAATTATAACGTTTTATACCAGTAATGAGATTTCAAAGTAATCTTACTTTCATATGATAAATAGAATGTAACATTCATTCTCTTATATTATTGAATTTATTCAACTCATTGCGAAAAAGAGATAAAATACTCGGCAAGCCTCGCATTTTATCTCTTTTTCCCAACTCGTTTAATAAATTCAATGAAACATGAGCACTCATGTAAGATCCTGTATATGTAAAATATAGTCAGCCAGTTGTTTAAATGATCATATGTTGCTGGTGTAAACTCTATGTTTGGTTTATATTTCAGACTCGCCTGCTCCACCTGGTAAGATATCTCCCCTTAAAATACATTTACCTACTCCTCTCTCTTCATTTTTCGCTCTATTTCTTTTCGTTGCTCTCTCTCTTTCTCTCTTCCTTCCTCTCTCTCTCTCTTTCTCTCTCTCTCTCTCTCTCTCTCTCTCTCTCTCACAAGCCAAAACCATGCTCTCTCTGTAAACCATTTTCTCTCCTTTTCTTCCTTTTCAAAAAGTAGCGACTGAGTTTGACTCCAGACAGACCTAAGACGAATCCATGGCACTGCAAAGAAGTGACACATAACACAGACAACTGTCCGCATGTAAATTAATTCAATCATTTTCTCTTCCTCATTAACAGGATGTCAAGCTAAAGAGAACACAAAGAACAACATTTGAACACCGACAAAACGCAAAAATCTCACACTTAATGGCATCAACAACAAAGATATTTTAAAATTAGCTGATAACTGTATTCAAAATTTTCATTTTAACCCCATTCTTATGCGCTTCTACAGTCTCGTTTTAAATTGGAGCATTGCAAGCAGCATGAAGCCGCACAAAGGCGTACGTCACCCAACAAAATGTAACGTAATTAACGAAATCAAACTATTTCTGACAGTATGTCGCAGGATATACTGTCAAATATTTTGACGTTATCCAAGCAGATGTCTCGGTACAAAATCAAGTGCATTAGAATGTTTCGTTAAATGGTCATTGTGTTTTTAAAACCACACATGCTATAACGAAGTACAAGTATCAAATGTAGTTGTAAACATGAATTTCTTCCTCTTTCAAAGAACGACTTAGGTAATCCTGGATCTGTCAATTTTGTTATAACAGAGGGAATAATATACAATATAGTTTATCAGTCACCCCTAATATTATCTGAATCATTTCAACATAACCTACTAAACGTTTCCTATCTCACAGCATGTTACCTTTATCAGGTCATGATGACGTTGCACTTTTTGAATGACGTCGCTAATGAAGCTGAATCAGCACAAAAATAAAAAAAAATACGTCATAATCGCTAAGTTGAAGAGTGTTCAATAATGGGTAAACTGATAAATAGAATGTCAGGTTTGCGTCTTTTGATATCAACTTTACCAGGCTCGGCTTTGAGAACGCATGTTGAATCGCTCAGCAAGCCTTGCAATGTCAACAAGCATTCTCAAAGCCTTGTTTGGTAAACTTAATATCAAAAGACACTCACCTAGTATTCTCTATTTATTACATGGTTAACTACAGAGAAAACTAAGAGAACACTAAGAGTCACATGATTTATATTGGAATACACACCAATTGTTATTGTTGCAACCTAATAAGTACTGTTATAGTATTACTTCATAATATAAAGATGCATTTTTATCAACAGAGGATATGCCATGTGTGATAAAGGAAAAGGCGTCTACATGCGAAAGTGTGATAACTATTGAGGGTAAATGCTACTACCACTTTGGATTTGGAGACGACTGTGACTTCACTGTTGTGCAAGAGAATCGTCAGGAGTTCTCAGTTTATTTGAATGGCATACATGATAATGGACCTGTGCACGAGTTGCACTGGAAGGCTATTGGTGGACCAAAGAGGTACGTTCTTACAATTCTTCTATTACTCCATTCTACTTGCAAAATAGACTCCTTAAAATAATTAAAGGACCAAGATTTTAGAGCGGGAAATTAGTTAACTCAAACATTTAAATTCTGTAAAACTTGGCCCAAATCTTTATGTTCTTTATGCCTATAAATCAAGAATCATTTTAATGATTCCCATGCCTAGTTCTGCCATAGCTGTGTCTCAAATGCATATACCCTCAAAAACACACTTTCAAAAGGCAGTGGGTGGGGTAAAGAAATTCTTCTTTGGTAATTCAAGTAGAATGAAAGTGACAAATCAATTAAACTTTGTTTTAAACAGTTCAGCTTACATGCCAAAAATTCTTCGAACAATTTCAATATACTGGGAAGCAAGCATTTTCATCTCTGACAATAGAGTTTTGACATTGATTTGTTTTCTGAAAACATTGTGTGTACTTGGCCATCGAGAAACGGATTTTCAATCGTTATTATATGCTGTTGAGTGTTAGAAAGATGACCCGACGAATCATTTAAAGATTGTAACAGTCAAACGCCAAAACCAGTTGTCTGAACACATAGTCTGACCATTACGCCACAGCCAAAAGGGGCAATTATCTCTCACAGGAAGAGGTGGATGGTATCGAAGGGATTAAAACACCATCAAAACATGTGCAAACAGAGATTTCAGCATCTAAAAACACTTTTAATTCATTTCATGCAGTTCGGTGGTCCATGGATCACACACAAAAAATGACATTCCAATACATTTAGATCAAGTTTTAAAATGACAAAAAAATCCTTGTTAGTCACATTTCCTGCCATTTTCATTTTGCTGTTTCACTTGGCAATAAGGCGTCAAAGATGTCCAAAAAATTTAGGCTGGATCGTAAAATTGGTTTTCAAATATGTTCTACACAAAATGTATCAACGTTTTAATTGATAGTATTGGTCCTTCAATTATTTTTAGGAGTATAGGTAATTCCAGTATACAAAACTTACTTTTTTCTTTGGCATGTTTAAGGATCTTTAATAAGTGCTCATATATTGTGGAATTATTGAACAAGTTTTTAAAAAAAATGAAAAAAGAGATTAATTGAATGACACGAGTATAAAATTCTATTTATCACTTGACGTCATGTCTGGGAGTGATATAACGCCGTGCAATAAAATCGATAAACCACTTGTGGTGTACAGATTTCCCCGAAATGTTATGACGTTCATGAAAACGTTGCATACATAATGACAGAGTTTTATCTCTTTTACATCAGAAATTAGATTTCAAAGTAATGTTAATGTCATATGATAAATAGAATCTAACATCGCTGCTCTTATATTATTGAATTCATTAAACTCGTTACGAAAAAAGAGATTAAATGCGTGGCAAGCCTCGCATTTATCTCTTTTCCTCAACTTGTTTAATAAATTCAATTAAACATGAACACTCATGTAAGATCCTCTATTTATAATATTTTTATGACACTTAGGTACTTTAAAATTATGTTTATCACACGCAAAGCTCAAGACTTTGGCATACATTTGAGACGTTGTTATCCCCACCATTACATAACGGTTCAAAAATATGTAATCCACATGGCGTAATGTCACAGCCAGACGTGACGTCATACAATTAACAATATTTCTATTACTCCCATTGACTTGTAAAGGACTGTTTGTTTTCATTTTTGTTAAAATATGAAAAAATACAACCCAACCAGCCTATAATTGGATATTAACTCATAAAACTGAAAATAATGAAAAAAATGCATTCAGTTTGAATGAGTTTAAGAGGGACTTTATGCATATGCCAGGCCTCCAGATCCGCGTACTCAAAATAACCGTCTCTATGAGATGGTTCTTTTCGGCACCTAAAACACATGTTTAATCTGATGGTTGAGATACCATTTACCATTTTACTACGATAATAAGCATGTGCTTGGATCTATGATATGCCATAAACACCATTATCGCATCGTCTATTCTATATATCTTTTCAGCTTCACAGATCAGAGATGTGGTACAAAGTTTGAGGTGGACAGCTTCAATAAAATCACAGTTAGGAAGCCAATATGTGCTCTTTGCGCAAAGAAAACGTTCGAAAGCTTCATGAATGATATTACGAAGGGGACAAAATCTTGTGAAGCACGATAAATTTACATATCAAGATATTTATAGATATTCTTCTATGTTCTTCTAATATTTATTTTACTTTAAAGTGGGGATAAACTTTCTGGTCCAATTCAAAACACCAAAATTTTGATTGTACAAAATTAGATTTATGGGCTAAGGTTAAATATATAATTTTGACTGTACAAATTAGATTTATGGGCTAAAGGTTAAATATATAAATCACATTGCATTTTTATCATTACATGTTGTTTAATTTTAGCACAAATAATGCATACCTTAATGTATTACCACATTCTGTGGCATAGAATCTATATCTCCATTATTTGTGAATGCTTATGCTTATTTGCGGGTCAAAAGGGATGTTTAAGGACAACTTCATGGATTTTTGTTAAGGCATTTTGTAGGTTTTGTCATCACATTGGAGTTTTAGGGAAACACTATCATGGTGATTGTTACATAAATTGTAGTCTATCATTTCAGTCATGAGTATGTTATTTCAAGTAGATTATTAAGTCAATAAACCTTTCATTCTAAGATAGGACAAAATAACATGAACATTAAGAATTATTGTCTTAACTCTTTGCATACTGGATATGTTCATATGTAGGTACTTTTATATTTATTTATCTTCAAAACGTTCCTTAACCTTTGTTTTCTAATAGACTTTCCTATACATATTGATACAATAAGTAGCTGACTGACCAATGTGCATTTTAATGGCCACAGGAAGAAATTTGAAGTTTTCTCTGTCCCTGATGAATATTGTTTTAATTGTAGCAAACAGTGCAGACCCTGATGAAATGCAGTATAATGCATTATGCAGTATGCTGCATTTCATCTAAGTCTTCACTGTTTACAGTGTTCAGGAGTTCTCAGTATGTAAAGAGTTAGGGAATTACACCAGAATGTCATAAAGTTACATCCATTTCAGGCCCTGCTTCCTGTTTGGGTTGGCTTCCTGTTTGACCTGATCTCAGGCAAAACTGTTGCACAGATAATAATCAGGAGACAACTTTTGGTATTCAATCATAAGTTTTATTATCAATTGAAAAAAGACTATCAAATACTTCTCATATTTACAGCATTGTTGCATGTGACCAGATAAACGCTGACTATCTCACGACATTTTTCTTTATCAGGTCATCATGAGGTCGCACTTTTTGAATGATGTCGTCAATGACGTTGAATCGACACAAAAATCGATAATCATGTCATAACTTATCAGTGAACCAACTTGTAAACTGAAAAATACAATACTAGGTTTGCGGCTTTTTATATCAAGATTACCAGGCTGGGCCTCGAGAATCTATGTTAAATCGCTCGAAAAACCTCAAATTTCAACAAACGTTCTTGAAGCCTTGTCTGGTAAACTTGATATCAAAATACACTCACCTAGTACTCTTATTTATCACCTGAAAAAGATAGAAATTAAGTGCTTGCATTATCCACACTGGGTAGGCGGCAATCGAAAACGCAATCAACAATCGACGAACGCGGACAAAAAATCGATAGAAACAGTGTTTTCGATCGCCATTTGTCGTCATTGTGGCGACAAATGGCAATTGAAAACTCTGCTTCTATTGATTTTTGATCTACATTCCTCGATAGTATTGGCGTTTTTGATTGCCGCCTACCCTGTGTGTTATCAATGATATGTTATTTATTTAGCATAGAATCAACTACCATTCTATTTTTTGTTCTTGAAATTTGTTTAGGTGTTTTTGAAAGCTGTTTTGAATGATTATTATAATGTTGGTTTGAGTAATATAATAGAATCGAGGACCTCCCAGGGGTTATGGGGAACAGGCATTTATTCAGGGGAACAGATCTGGAGACCACATTTTGATGGGACGAAATTGAGGAACAAAGCACATACATTTTCGAATTTTGGGGAACAGGGGAATAAGCCAATGTATTTCAGGGGAACAAGGGAACGTGTACCCACCCTCTTTGGGTGCCTCAGGATCATTAGAAACTTTTCATAGAATAATACAAGTTTTGGAGTATAGTTTCAGTGTAAATAATCATATTCTTATATGAGCCAGTGCATGCCAAAGCCAAGATAATGTCATGTGCACTCAGCAAATATTCACGCATATCAGTCTGGGAATAGATTTAGGCCAGAAATTTCAATGTTCACTTTTATGGCAGTTAAAGAGCCGTAGTTACTTCATGAAAGCGGGGCTAATGTCCAGGATGATATGATATCTGCAAGAAACACTCCTAATTTTGTTGGTTCTGTTATGCAATGGCTCATACTGGTATACATGGGTGAATTTTCAAAGATTATTCCTTTCATAGAAAGTCAGCCTAAAATGATTGATTGGCAGATAAAATAGTTCTCTGGTTAAAGTTAAAATCATCAAGATTTTAAATATGATTTTCTAAATTTTAATCTAAAAAGTGTCTGCAAAGAAGCATATGAAAATGTTGATTTCTTAAGTCGTCTGCTCATATAGTTCAGCCATTATTGACTAATGTAAATATAGATGCAAATAGGACCAGTCTGATCTGGGTCTGACCTGTTTGTCAAAGAGGCTTCTAAAACATCTCAGCGGACAAAAAAAAAACAGATGGCATTTGTTATATTTGGCGTTTTAACCCTTTGTATATGGGAAAACCCTAAATGGGTTCTCTGGTAAACACTGTTTTTAAGGTAAGAAGGATCTTCAGACAAAAAACAAAAACAATATTTTTTTTATTTTGTTTTTACTTGACAGCCCTAGATATGACCAATGGACTATCTCAAGTTTATTATGTCAAACCAGAAGAAAGAATCAATAAGTTTACAAAGGGTTAAGGGTTAGAAACTTGGAAGTGTTGAATTTTCAACCTTGTGTAGAAATAAACATAATGTGAATTTGGGTAATTTCCACCCTAAGTCATGGAAATGGACCATGGGCTAGAATGATGAATTAGAAACATTACTGATATATTGATGTAAAGGGAAAATAGCTTTATACAAATGAAATCCATATTTTTATCAAATATAACCTGAACTCCTAGATATGTATAATGGACTATCCCAAGTCAGTTGTATCAAACCAGAAGGAGGAATCCAAATTTCTTTGCTGCTAAAACCAATTTATTTAGTGTTTAACAGTAATACTCTTAAGTAATAAAAACTAGACAAGCGACCACCACTGTCTTACTTCCTAAAAGATTGTCAAGCTGAAAAGAATAAAACGCAAAGACAGTCCTCGACAAAAAAAGAAAAAAAATGACTGCCCCAAATACAACAATAGTGCTGTCATGTTTGTTCCTTTTGAGCTCATGCATTCGTCCTAAAGAAAAATCAACTGTTTGTGCGTTCTTAGTTGGCATTTTATATACACAGAAATAAGTATACCTTTAATTAATTAATAATGACTTGAATTCGAATTGATATAAAATCAGAATATTATTGCAGTCATTACTGCATTGTTTTGGCACATGGTACTATTACACATGTATAACTTGCCTCAGTTGACATATGGTACAGATCAGATGGCAGGTATTGTTGATTCTGAAGAATTAAGAGGGAGAAATAAAAACCGTTTTATTCTAATTCTTATACGTAGACAATACAAGTCTTGAAGTTGGGTGCTTATTTTGCAGTGTTACTCGATGTAATGTTGTTTCATCTCTTGGCTTATTAAATGAACAGTTTTGTTAAATACTATTGTCAAAGAGAAGAAAAGTAGTAGCAATGAGTGTATTACTCTTCATTTTCTAAAAGGTTAAAGTAAAAAAAAGAGTGCAAATTCTATATAGTCTATTCAATATGGAAATAAACTCTTGAAACATATTCATTTTTGAGTTGTTAAAAATTGCATTTATTTTACGGAGCTGAAATGCGATTTATCCCTTCTCATTAGGCCCCGAGGTTATCAAACGTGTTTTCATTCTTAACTCAACTAAGCATTAAGTTTATTATGCACATAACTGTAATTATATACAGCATCTGAGTGTCTTAGATCAAGGAACTGTTTGCTTTCCATAATTTCAGTTTATATTAGCAGTTGCAATTTAAAAAAAGTTATAACCGCGGGGCCTATTGATCTGGCAGCTATAAAGTATCATGATTCAGTTTTGTTGTCTACATTTGTGGGAATTAAATGTGTTTGTGTATATATGGGATATGTATCATTATTGGTTAATTCGTAAGATCTTATATAGTTTATTGTATCTTTTATCCAGAGTACAAGAAAGTTTCTACCATTCTACAACAAAGACTCATCAATATAGGTGAACGTTTTTATGATATACTCAAATTCAGGATTTCAAGGCTAACTTTCCAGAAAATCCTGAATAAAGGACAATGTTTAAGCTTCACTTTCATTGAGTTTGGTTTTCTTTGAGACCATTCTAATCCAAAGATTTACTATTAAAGATTTGATTTTTATAAAGTTCGAGATTTTAGAAATACTTAATTTTGACTCGTGCATTTAGGTTACATTTTCCTCTTCATCAATAAAAAATCAATAGTCTTTAGAGAAATATGCTTTAAAAAATCTAACAACATTCCTGTACGGTACCTATTTATTCCAATCTTGTCATTAAAATTACACATGCAATGTAGCACCAGGTGAGAACTCATCTAGATGTACACTGTCATGACAAAAATAGTTATACCAGCTTGGTCATTTTCATACCTTTAACCCGTTACATGAAAGTGAATGATAATAACAACAATAGAATATTATACGGTGCTCAAAATATTTAAAGGAACACAACGTATTTTGCCATTGATCCCAATACAAATGCACCCATAGTCCGACTCAAAGCAATAGTTGGATAAACAAGGCAAACACATGTTTGTCCTGTGATTAGTTTAGTTACTGATGAAGGATGATGATTCATGATGAAAATGAAGTACTCCCTTTCCAGAAATCACCATGGAACGCTTTATGTAAAATGGAATTTTGTTAAAGATACCCCTTTTTCAAAACCAAATGTTAAGCCTTTTTCAATCATGTACCACAGCACCATCATTTCTGTACATTCACATCCCTTTTATGTTTCAGAAATTATTAGGTTACGCTATTAAAAAATCCATAGATTCTACAGAATTCCAGAACAAAAATCGTCATTTTCAAAAAAAATGAAAATAACAAAATTTGAGCCATGAACTTGAGCAGCGAATTTTTTGCCAAAAACTTTTTTTGATCCAATACTTTGACTCTCTTTGCAAAGATAACAAAAGGAACTGGGTTTCTACCTTATTGTCTAGTCAAATGTATGACTTGTCTATAGGACAGGGTTTAACATTATTACCTATTGAACATTATCTGGTGTTCCTTTAATTGTTTTGAGCAGTGTCCATCTGTAGCAGAGAACCAAAGCTTTCTCAGTGCACCCAGTATGGAGTTTAAACAAACTCGGCTAGTACCCAGGCTGCTCCGGATAAAAGAGAAGGGTGGAGAACGGGAAGGCAGAGTAAAAAAAAGATATTGGTTTAAACACGTATTAGCTCAAATTAGTTTGAATAGTTTGATTAGGTTATGCTAGAAAGTAAATTTTCTTGTGCTATGGATCAGCTATATTTTTTGTTTGGGCAGCTAATAAATGATAAATTATGGGTAAAAGTATCTTGTTGTTTTTATGTCCCAACTCAGGGAAAGTTGAAGTGGCATATTGCTTTGGGCTTGTCCGTCCTTCCTTCCATGCATGCTTCCGTCCTTTGAAAATTTAAGATAGGGTTTTGAAATTCATAGATGGATTTCTCATTAACAAATGACTGACCTGTATTACTTTTATTTTGGATTATCTTCTTTTAAAGGGTCTATTACAGCCAGGAGCTTCAAACTTGGTAAGCTGATAGAGAATAATCAGTAAATTACCTGGTGGAAATAAAAAAAAATATATATAATCTTTTTTTCTAAGTTATTGCCCTTTGCATATTTGGACATAGAAAACTTGATATCGAAAAAAAAACTCTTACAACCAGCAGTTTCGAACTTGGACAGCTGATAAGGGATAATGAGCAGACTTACTGGTGAAAATGCTTTAAAAAATGTTTTTTTTTTCGAGTTATTGCCCTTTGCCTTTTTTCGAGTTAATTGCCATTTGCAAATTTGAACATCGAAAAATTGTGACAAAGATATCTCAAAAACTATTACAGCTAGTAACCTCAGATATGGTCAGCTGATAGAGGATAATGAGTAAATTAATTGATAAAAAGGATGGTGAGATCATCTTTATCGACCAGCTAACGGTTGGGGGGACAGTGTTTCATAAACACAATTTCTAGTTTTTTTATATGGACTGAAAGATATACACTGTGTACTGATCCAATTGTGAGACTATTGTATAAAACTATAGGTTATTGTATAAATGTGTATGTCTTACATGTGGTATTAGCGTGTGTTTCATTGTTACATGCAAGCCTTAAATATATTTTTGTATTGGATCTGATGCAAAACTAGCTTCTTTTATTTAAACAGATTTGATAGTTTATGTATTCTATAGATGGCGCCGAAAGACCCCGACTAGTATATGTCCATGCAATCATCTAAGGACCTTATTTGCTTACTTTCACATATAGAAATGCCATCAAATTAGAGTGTGTAACTGATGTTTTTTTTCTATTTCTCAATCAAAACATGGGTTATTGGTATTCAAAAGAACCATGATGAAATTTCATCTGAGTCTTCAACGTGTGTGCAAAAGAAACCAATTAACCCATATAAGCTGCGTCCTTTTGTGGGACATAGACAAACAGTCTCTGTAGCTGAGGAAGCTGGTTTATGTCTCGCGTCAAGGCCCACTTGACATCATTGTTAGAGAAGCCATACAGTGGAAATATGCTGAGGAAGTACGTCCAATACGTTACAAACATGCTGGTAAGTCATTATATGTACTGGTTTATGAGCATGTAACATCGATTAAATCAACGTGACAACAACATGCAGAGCAAAGGCTTCTGTGTGATTTACGAGCTTGTCAATATAATGCTGAAAAATTCAAATTATATACACATCTGTGACAGTTGTGTGACGCCATTTGCATTTTGACGTCAATTAATGCAATGCATTGCAATTGCAAATCCATTTAAGGCTCCCAGGTAAATTATAAGGAAGCCAATATCTTCATGGTTGTAACTTTTAAACAATCTTTCCCAGTGCAATTCATGTTATCGCTCATTTACTTCCATTTTGTCTCCTAACCAAGAGAATGGCTTATAAGTAGGAATGGTTCAATTCAAGTACATTAAGCTCTTAAATGAATTTTGTATATTTATTTCCTTTCTTCTGTGGACATCCAAACAATACTTACTGTTCTAAATTAACATAACAACATTAATGTATAAGGTAGAAACTAGAACAACAGAAGAAATGGTATTGGAATTACCATTGGTAGTCAGACACATTGACCCATCGCAATAATTGAGCCGCGACATGTGATTTAAAACAATGTGGCATTTTGAGAAGTGTAGATTAAGACGAGCTTGTGAAGCCTCCTTTAAGGCTTAGAAACTCCAGATAATGTTTGATTAGTAGCGTAACAGTCATTGAGTATTCAAGCGACTACCAAAGGCTCTGACCAGACTGTGCGTATGCGCAGGCTGATCTGAACATTTACTGGTCGCACATACCACAATCTTGCAAATCTCATGCCCTGGCTCATATATGTGCCTCATTGCAAGTAGACCTGGCTTTGGGGTGTGGGACCAGGTCATGCTCATGCCAGCCTGTTCAGCTACTAAGTAGCTAGAATAGTGAAAGTTTGCAGGTCGCAAGTTTAGTTATTATGCTTTTCAGTAAGAGAATACTAAAGGTGCTGAACAGACTGTGCGGATGCCAAGACAGATACAAGCATGCGCTTTCTCACTGTCCCTTGATGCTGCTTGCAAACACAATACACAAGGATTGGAAGTAGAGGAAGTCTCAGTCTAAAATTAACACCTCAAGCTATGGTAGCTGGTTTGTGCCATTTCATTATTTCGTCTTTTCTGCTGACTTTTTTGTATTTTCGTTTGTTCCCATGGCGTTTTTTCGTTATTTCGATTTTTTGCGTGGCATTATCATTTTGTCTATTAGCCGGGCCATAACCAGGCAAAAAGACAAAACAGTGCAATAATGAAATGGCACACACCAGCCACCATATCAAGCCCTTTTTGATAGTTTCGCATGCATTTTTAAAGGATGATAATACGCATAAGCAATTAATGTAAAAACCTGAACAGTAAAAATTATTAATTATAGCTTATAGTAAACAATTAGGCAAACAAAAAAATGGTAACAACTACACAGATCATACTGTTCTTAAAAGAGCAGTTTGAATTGGGTATACGCTCTTTAATGACGCTAATCTGTCCCAATTTGTGGGGTAGATCTGGATGTATGTATCACCGATATCGTTCGGGAAACCCCTAAACAAGTACTTTTGCAAACAGTGAAGACCCATATGCTGCATTTCATCAGGGTCATCACTGTTTGTAAAGGTAAAAAAGATTTTCAGACAAAATAATACATTTTTTTTTAAATTATAACCTGACACCCCTAGATATGTTTAATTTACGATGCCAAGTTTATTGTTTCAAACCAGAAGGAAGAATGCATTAGTATACAAAGGGTTAAACACAGGAAACGTCAACACCTGGCTGGCTTTTTACTCGTTTTTCCTTCAATATGACACCTATAGTGGATCTTTACAACATACGTTCTGTTCAAATAGATCACTTTAAAGATTAATGGTGGCTAAATCTTCAAGTGGAACCCAAAAAATGTAAACCAATGACAAACCATCCATTGGAAACAGTGTAGACATTTATCACTACAGTTGATTCAAAGATGCATAATAATAGGACTTTTCCTTTATTAAAGCTGCATAGTCTGTAACTTTTGATCTTTTAATTTTTTAATTAATGTTTCTATTTTTCAAGAACACAGTAAAAAAACTAAAATTCAGGTATACATTTTACCAATTTCGTAAATCTTAACAAATTATCAGTATCGAAACAACAGCATTTATGTTAAATTTAACTGTCTATAATTATTGGAGGGACGCAAATAATTATCGACACGAGTAAAACACACCTGTTTTATAAGATAATTCACTTTTCCGTGCAGTTTTCCGCTCTAGTGAACAGATTTATTGTGAAAACATAACTTAATTCAACTTTTCCAAATGATTTAAAAAGAAAATAAAATTTTTCGAAAAATGTTCATAGTTACAGAGTATGCAGCTTTAATAGAAAAAGGTAAATAACAGTAAATATATATCACTACAGGTAGACGCAGTGTATGATATACCTGTATAGAATACCCATTACCTGGATTAGTTTATATACTCAGAAGAAAAAGTTTAGTCAGTATCTTTGTTTTCTCACAAAATCAACATTATTGCAAATATCATTGTGAAATTTTATACATGAGTTGTATTATCGTAGCTTTACATGTACCTGTCTACTGTGCCAAAAATAACGTCGTTATTAGACAGTTTAAACAGATTTTGAAATACACCACGTGCACGTGCTGCGCTATATCGGCAAGGTCATTTTCTCATATGCTATTCGATATTGAAAGAGAATTGTTCTTGTTAAAAAAATCCGAAGAAAAGTCAGTGGTATCAAGCATGGGTCGCCATCCAGGGCTATCCATAAATGACAGAAATATCGCGTTGGGGCTTCTTGAAGCTGGTATGCGTGCTGCTGACGTTGCAGGTCGTTTTGGATGTAACGAGCGAACAATTTATCGCCTACAAGCACGTTTTAGACAGACTGGTAGTGCAAAGGATAGACCTCTTTCAGGAAAACCACGGAAAACGACGCCGCGTGAAGATAGATACTTAGTGACGTCATCAGAACGTAATCGTTTCATGGCCGCTTCAAAACTTACTGAAAATCTCAGACACGCAACAGGAACGAGGATTTCCGTGTACACTGCCAGAAACCGTCTGAGGGCTGCTAGACTGCGTTCTCGACGTCCTTACAAAGGTATTACGTTAACAGGACGTCATCGTACCGCACGTCTGAATTGGGCACGTCAGCACAGCCGCTGGACGAGACGGCAATGGAACAGAGTCGTTTTCACTGACGAGTCTAAATTCAACCTTCATGGACCTGATGGCCGGATTAGAGTTTGGCGACGCCGGGGAGGGGGGCGGCTAGATCCTGCCAACGTTATGGAATATGACCGTTACGGTGGTGGATCTGTTATGATCTGGGGTGGAATTTCCTATAACGAATAGACGGACCTGAGAACAGTACGTGGTAATCTATATGCGGTTCGTTATTGTGCTGACATTATCACCCCTGTTATTGTTCCATACATAGCCAACGGCAATGCAGACGTTTTACAGCAGGACAATGCACGTTGCCACACCGCACGTCACACACAGAATGTGCCTGCAGCAAACAACATTAACAAGCTCGATTGGCCAGCAAAATCCCCTGATCTTTCTCCAATCGAGCACTTGTGGGACTACCTTGGACGTAAGGTACGTGGCAGGAACGACGTCAACAACGCCAATGATCTGGAGCGGGTTTGCAGGAGAGGAATGGGCACGGGTACCTCGACAATTCATCCAACGTCAAATAAACAGCATGAGACGGTGTTGTATGGCTGTTATCCAAGCTAGAGGAGGACATACAAGATGCTGAATGAAATGTGAAATTTTACTTTGACCCTTAGTGAAATCTTGCCGTGGAAAAAGGGTTCATAATCAATATGGCTTGATAAAATTTTTGAAATGTATTGAAAATAAAATAAATTTTGATTGGAGGAAGGTTTTTGTCAATATTCAGACCCTTTAACAAAATTATTGCACATAGTGTCCTTACTGACTAAACTTTTTCTTCTTAGCATATTTTTGTTTACAACGATTCTTATCTATCTTTGAACCAACTGAACTCTAACACATTTTCTCGATTACTGTCTTTAAATATTCTTTATTTATCTAAAATAGCACTTTATTAGTCCCCCCAGAGGGGACTATGGGTTTATACTCCATCCGTCTGTCTTTCCACTGAAATCTGGATCCCAAGTTAACGGACGGAGCGGTAGGGGACGTATGTGCTGTGGGCAACTCCTGTGCTTGTTATTGATGTGACATAACTAATGACATCAATTTTATGACAGTTTATCAGAGATAAGTGATATAGTGTCACATGGTTTCATGGTATCCAAAAGGTATTTCGTTTTCTCTGACAGAATCTGGACATTAACATATTTATATAAAAAAGGAAGTAAGTATGACCATAAAAAGCAATAATCACAGATTACAGACCAACCAAAGACACCGTGGGGAAGATACACAGAACACACACAGCCACAACACATTTAAGGTATGCCTTCTGGCATAGTTATTTGCCCTGTTTGGCCTTTCTAATGTATATTGCTGTGAACACCCTAGTTAATCAGCCAGTAAATTTGTGTTTACCAAGCATGTGACGCTAAAATAATCCCTTGATTTGGTTATCATCAGCTGTCCTGTTAATCAAAATGAATTTACCAGATTATCTTTCTTGTTTTAGTGTGCTTGTGGTGCTATTGCAAAACATAGTGGTTGTGTAATAAAAAGAGGATCATACATGAGTATTCATGTACTTTATCACAGCATGAAAAATTAACCAGCAGGCATACTTTATGGTACATTATACAGTATTTGCATCCTTCATATCAGACTCATATACATGTAGATCACATTGAACTTGACACTGCAATAGACTGTTGAATTATCAGACAACTATACAATTCCTATCTATTCTGTTAAAATAGCCATGCTGTAATATAATGATAGGTCAGTCATACATTATAGGTATCAAACATGTTTTTTTCATGCATTCACGTTTGTTAGGCTCTAAAAAAGATGTTAAAACAAGGCCAAGGACCAAGGTTTTCAACAACTTCTAAGGGACCTGGCGATCGTAAATGCATGAAAACTCAATGTTTGATCGATATAAGTGCATAAATTTAACAATATATTCGCCTATATTTTGTCGTTCATGCGCGGATCCAGAAAGTTTTTTTTAAACTTTGTTTCCTTGATGGAGGAAAGAGGATCAAAATTCTACTAAAAGCAGGCCATCATCGGCCCGCTAGCCAAACGCCTTTTAAATGGCGGTTCGCTGATGGGACGATGATGGCCCTACATTGAATGCTGGTTAAGTAGCCTTGCAATTTTTCAGGGGATCCAGACCTGCATTCCTATATTTTCGTAAATTTGCAAGGGGGTCTGGATCCCCTGCCCCCTCTGGATCCGCGCATGTTGTTGTTTCACAGTCAACAGAAGGTTTGGCGTTTACAATAATATTTGCGCTCCAAGTCATATATTAGAGCCATACACAGATCAACTGTCATCAAATGTAGCGGTCAGGAACGAGTTTTTTTTCAGATACCTAATCCTTGCATAAACACGAGGTCAATTGCCTTGTTAATAGTACATGGGTTCGTGCTCTTTGAAACGTGACTGTTAAAAGCTTCAAACAAGAAGTTGAAGCACAGATATCTAACCTAACTAGATTTGTGGATTTCTTTTCTTTTGCCATTTGCCTTAATCGACTGATTACCAAGAGTTTGTTTAAGTGACTAGTAAAGAAGCAACTCCTTCGATCCTTCACTGGTCATCCAATAATAAGTTTTATCACCATACAAGCTAAATAAGTGTATTTCTTTCTCTTCTGGATGATATCGTTGATCAATGGTTAAACCATTATGGTTTGAACCATTATGGGCTGGTTTTACTCTGGGCCCTAAAATAAATGTTTCAGAATCCACACTTAACTACCATCTTGACTTTATATCAGTTCTCAGCATCAACTGGGTGTCCACAATGTTTGCAAAATACCGCTACTCCATTAGAAGCATCCTTTGTTTCAACCTTCCTTTCTCTACTTTCACATTTTCTGTCACTCACTTGTATACTGCTGCCATTTTCGTCAGTTTCATTCAAAGCAGACAAATCTTGTGGACATTTTATTACTACATTCCCATTTGAGTAGGTTTCCAAGATTTCCTCCACCTTTGAATCAAGTGAGCCCTGCTTGGAGCATCCATAGTTCCTATTGGCTGAGAGGTAACCACTGTCGAGACTCTGCTGTCTTGATTGGTCCCTCAGATGTATACGCCTACGTGGTGACAGCCTTAACGGTCTTCCACTTGATTCCATGTTCGTAATTTCCTTGGCAAACTCAACCATAACCTGGAAAACAAATAAATGTGTAAATAATATTGACCTAAGACGGAAGAACTGAAGACTCAATAATATGATTACTCAAAAGTGTGTTTGGAAACTCTTTACCTACTAGTGACAGGTTTGTCATTTGCTGATAACCAGTCCAAACAGTTAGGATCCAGATCAGGCCTAACATAGTATGGGATCTGATATGGATCCAAACTGTTTGGTCATAATGGTATTCCTGAAAGATTTGTTTTAAAAGTTAATTTTGAAAAAAATAACCTAGAATGCAAATAGTTAGATATTTAATCTGATATGAGCCTATATTGTGCATGATTATGTCAACAAAGTGACCTGTGTTCCAACAAACACTTAGATCAGCCTTGGTAGATGTTCATTATGATTAAAGTCTTCAATAGCACTGTCTGCATGAAGGCCTTTAATTTTCAATTGAAAGTGCAGTGAAGACTAATTTTTTTTTTCTAATTGGATTGATGGTACCATTGATCTGAGAGCAAATACCATTTTGTTGGTATTGTAAAATCTTTCAGGCCAAATTCTGTTATTGATGGATAATAGTCTAAGCATGGCAGAGAGAGAATAAGTTAAATAGACACGTTACATATACAAGGGCAAATTTAGCCAATACTCTCATATAGGGACCAAGCACGTACATTCCAATTACTAATATACCTTCGCCTTTCAAAATTGATATTTTTGCATAAAATCTTAAACACACGCTTTTAACAGTTATGTTTTAACTACCACAAACTGACCCATGTATTAAAATCTCAATTTTAAGTGCTGTTAATGCACGAAATTGGTACATCAAATACACTAATTCCTGAATACATGTATTACGTTTTAAAACTGCTGATTAGTTTATCCCTCTTATATATGGCTTGGCCCTGGAACACACTATTAATGAAAACGTACACTCATCTTTTGACTTTGGAATGGCAGCAAATTATACTGCCATAAATTTAGGTGTTTTTAATGTTTGATTCCTTATTTCCCAATCAACATTTTTCAGTCTAATTGGGACTGATCTTCCTGTGTGGAATCAGTACTTAGCAGATGGTAAAGTGTCTTGCTCAAGGATACAATGCAGTGAGGCTCAAACCCATCACCCCTCGATCTTGAGTCAAGCACTCTGCCACTTAACCATAGCGCTTCTGTAGATATAGGTGAAGATATTGTTGAATGCATTAATAATGATCAAACATCGTTTATCAATGCATCAACCTTCACCAGGAAGCTTGGGACCTGGTAAACAATAATGCATAAAATCCTGGTATGAATAAAAACGTGTTTGATCACGATATGATACTAGTTCATAAATGTAATGAACACTTACCTGATTATTATCAAACATAGCAGCAAAACTTCCATTGATAAACTTAGGTGACTTGGGCACATTACTGAGTATCAAAGACATTCCAAACTCTTTCTTCAGTTTGCTGATTAATGGCGTCTTCTCTGTTTCCTTGATATCTTTACCTGCCTGCTCCTCGAAGACTTCTTCCTGGAATAAAAATAGCCAGTCTGTGAGATATTGTTTTATTTATATCAACAAACACCAGCTCACCATGGGCGGCTCCTGGATTTCTGGAAACGGGGTTCATATGTATAAAGGTGTTGGGGTTTGCTTTGTAGATATTATCTTATTTTTCTTAAATATCCCATGAAAATAAAATAATTTGTTCTCACTGAGACCAAATTATTTCATTTTTATAGGACGTTTAAAACAGGGGCAACTGACGTTAGAAGAAATGTTATAGACATCTTTGACATTTAATCATTGCAACATATAGCGAAAATGTAATATTCTAATGCACTTGCAAATGCAACGCGATGTTTGATTGGATAACGTCATAAATTTGCGACAGTATATCCTGCGATATACTGTCGGAAACCCGACGTCATTACGTAACGTCGCTTTTCATTGGTTGACAAGTGAATATATGCAGCTGGCAAGCGGTTTTATGCAGCTGGCGTCGCTGGACGTATAGGCGCAACAAAGTACATTTTCACTGTCTTTTTGAAGGGAAAATGTTAATAGTGTATTAGAATTGGGATAACCATATTCAAAATTTTCATTTGGGGAGGTATATCGTCGGACTTACTTATCGGTTCCAGGATTTGTGGAAAGGGGGTTCATATGTAAAAAGGTGTTGGGGTTTGTTTTGCTGATTTTATCTTATTTTTCTTAAACATCCCATGAAAATAAAATAATTTGGTCTCACTGAGACCAAATTATTTCATTTTCATAGGATATTTAAAATCGGGGGTGGAGAGGGCGGTTCAAGTTAACACCCTAAACCCCCTCTGGATAGACCACTGCTCACATACATGTACCTTTATAAATGTTATATATATCTTTGAGATTTAATCATTGCAACATATGGTGCAATGTGTCAGCTTTATTCAAGAAAATATTTTGCACAAAAAGTAAACTTTTTATCTCAAGTTGTTTTTAAATCTTTGCTGCTAGTCACACGCAAATATTTACTATGGTTACCCATGAGAATTCCCTTAATGGCAACACATCGTGAAAAATACCACAGAGTAGATGCTTTAAGAAACACCAGCACTTTATTACTATAAAACGGATATACGCTGAATCAAATTATTCAAAAGCCAAGCAATTGTAGATTTAATGCATAATATTGTCGTATTTTTGACCCTGAAGTTCAAAGGGAGTGGCCTATGCTAATTTTATATTAGACCTGTTATCGATACATGTGCATAATAATGACTACACTATCAGAATAACAAGTTAATCTTATTTGCACACCAGCCTGCACATCCACCTTGTCTGATCAGCGCCTTTGTCATTCACTCTGTACATAATATGATAGATGAACATTTTAATATTCTATCTAGTCTAAGAAGCTTAGCAACTATGGCTGAGCAGATTTGTTTGACTCATTACCAGGTCAGAAACCCCAAAGACAGGTTTTTATTGTGAGGAAACCCATATAACAATAATGTACCTCATAATTGTCTGACTCTGCTCGGCACATTTTCATGTACATATCTTTGATAATCTTCCAATCTCTGTCAATATCTTCTTCTGTCGTGTACTGTGACGTCACTGTGAAGCGGATGATGTACTTCCCTTTGATTGATGCGGGTACCATGTGTAATTTACCAGATCTGTTTAGCCGCTTCAACAATAATTCAGACGTTGCATTAGCTCCCTAAATGAAAAATCAATATTTTATTAAACATTTATTTTAGTGTTTATTTTTTCCCTACGCAACTAACCTTATTCTGCCTAATGAGCAAATGTGCTCCTATAAGCGCCTTAAAGCACCTTTTATCACTTAGTAAGTACTTTAGTGTGGCCTTTGATAAGGGTTTCAACTGTTTTCTTACATAATTTTCTATCAAAAATTGAATACATATGCAAAGTACATCCCAGCAGCACTTAAATAGAAATGGTCTGGTACAATTGATAAGAGAAGGAATAAGAGTATCCTTCATATGTATTGTTGTGGGACAAGGAAATCCCACCCGAGGACCAGAATAAGTCGTCAGAAACGAGGCTCTGCCGAGTTTCTGACGAAATTATTCAGGTCCGAGGGTGGATTTCCTTGTCCCACAAAAATACGTCATGATGGATACTTTTTCTCGCCCACTATGTGACTTTTTAAGGTTTTATATGCATTCTGTCAGTTCCGCATATTTTTTTTATAGATTTTTTGCGTTTGTTCCAATCTAAAAAACAAGTTCACCAACGAATTTTCCAGATGCAAAAATGGGTGTAAACATAGTTTAGCACCTAAAAACGGAAGCGAAATAGCATTTCAAGCGTCGGTTTTCTTTTTATTGGGGTTTGAAACTAACGTTGGTATCAGTATCTATTGACAAAGACGTCATGCCGCCAAACTGTGTCAATAACATGCGCCACATTGTTGTTGCATTTAAACGACGTCAGAAATGTTTTTGACGTCATTCAACAATGCGAAAATGACGGACGCACTAAATATTGCCGTTTTGATATTTCTACATAATATTTTGGCGTGAATTGCTCTGAAAACAACCTAAATTGTTATGATTTGAAGTCACGTGGATGGGATAAGCAGGTCATGTGGATGGGATAAGCAGGTCACGTGGATGGGATAAGGAAATCCCGCACGGCGTTTTGCCTATGGAACAGCTTGTCTTAAGCGATAAGTGGGCGAGAATACTCATTCCAGTATTTGAAAAGAATTATCCCAATAAGAATCTTCTTTTACAGATTTGCCCAGCAACCAGTCCTCATTCAAAGTTTGCAACAATTGCTTAATGTAGATTTAATGTAAAATTATACATCTATGAATGGTCACAATATATATGAGATAACAAAATTAACATATTTTAATAAGGAGGAGAGTTTCCATGTGCCATGAAGCTTTGATTATTTACACACCCTATCTCGTCAACTTAAATGACTGACAATTCAAATTCAAAAATCTGGGGCCCGTTTCACTAACGTTCTTAGCGCTAAGAAATTCGTAAGTTCATTCTTAAGAACAGTTTGCGTTTCACAAACGCCATCGACTTACGAATTTCTTAAGGATTTCGCTAAGATTTTCTTAAATATTGTCGTAACTTTACGACAGGGGGGAGGCGATCTTATCTTTCAGAAAATTTCGTAAATATGGCCGCCTTCATCTGTCCCAACCAGCATACGGAACAAAATTCGCTTATTATTCTGTCAAAACGTATTATCATGGACGTTTTATGCAAGTATACATCCCTGGTAGTATTTATCGACAAAATTATCGGAGGGAATTTATTTTAGATGAGTACCTGTCGCCGGAAATGATTTAGACTGTGTAAAGAGTCCGAGTTCTACGAAATCGATCCTACTTTCGGTTTGAATCGACACGTTTTGAACTATTCATTTATTGTTTGTTTTATATATCAAGAGGAGTATGTCACGGACTTAACAATAATTTAATTCGAACTGTCCGCTGACACAAGAGAAAGTGAGGAATTGGAGCCTGCTGACACCTGTCTTTGTATAGTCTACACAGATAAATTGCTCGATGTGTTTACACAAGAGATCTTCAGAGTGAGTACATTTCTTCTCAGCTGAAACTACCCTATCATAGAAATTAGCCTAAGTAAGGATAAGGTTAGATCTACATGTACTGCTGAGGAGTGCAGTGGCCTATTGATGGTAGTGTTCGACTTGAGCTGAGTCCAGGGGTCGCTGGTTTGAGCCCCTCAAGAAGTACTGCACACAAGGCACTGTGTTGTGTCCTTGAGCAAGACATTGTATCATCTGCATAATTGTGTTGGTTCAACTCGAGAAACGACCAGATAGGGTGGTAAAAATGTTGACTGGGACGTAAAGCATCACCACAGACAGACAAAACGTTTTCATTTTATCTGTCTGAGGGCTTACCCTGGCTCAGAATTTGTTGTAGCCAACACTTTAGCCAAATGGAAAAAGGTTGGAGCCTAAAGAAATTGACTTTAGCAAGGTTTTAGCCAGAAAGTAGTTTCAATAAGTTGTTCTATATTTAACCGATGACTTTTGCCATCTGCTAATAACCTTTGCAAACAGTTTGGACCCAGGTCAGTCCCGACAAATTGTCGGGCCTGATCTCGATCCTAATTGTTTGACACCCTTTTGTTTTTTTTACTTTTTAGCCAATATTTTATATTCGTAGCCACTCTACATTTTTAATAGCAAATGGCTATAGTGGCTAATGGCAGGGTGAGCCCTGGTTCCAAGTATGTTGACTGGGACATAAAGTATCACCAAAGACAGACAAAACATTTTCATTTTTTCTATCTGACAGAAGAATGTGTTCGAGCTAACATGCATTATTTATATATTGACTGGGCTGTAAAGCCTGAATTGCACCTCTGTCAATCAAATAATGCACCAGTCATTTACACCACTGCCCCCCCCCCCCCCCTACACATATGACCCCGGGAATCCCCTACTGGAAAAATGGTCAAAAAAAGCTCTGCACTATGTATGGGGACCGCTCAAGGGTCATTGCCCCCACTCTACAATGATAAATTCCTTGGGGTATATTAACTATATTTGCATCATTGCAGAAGATCATGTTTCTGACTACTGTGGTCCTGTGGGGGAATTCAAGATGTGCATCATCCCAATTATCATCTGACCATCCCTGTAGGGGGGAGGGGGGTTAAAAATTACTGTGGGGGGAAAGCTGTGATAATGAGGTCACAGTGAGGTGCAGCATGTCTGTCTGACAATTAGACAAACTGTATATGTATTTTTGAATCCCTAGTTAGATGGCAACATTTGCGTTCTAAATATGATATCTCTTAATAACTGAACGCAAGCGTAACAATTGATAACTGTATAGTTTGCTTGCTAGATAATATTCTCTATAAATTTGCTTTTTTGGCAGCATGAAAAGTAATTGGGTAAAAGCTCGAAAATTCTAATGCCAATTTTTCGTAAATACTCGCCTAATTATTCGAAATCAATTTGGGGCACATTGGATCCAGATAAGAGCTTATAGGACCTATTTATGAAATATTTTTATAACTGTCCTTAAAAAAATATGTGTTTGGGTGCATAAAAGAAATGTCTCATTGAGAGGTTTCTTTTACGCACCCAAGGCATATGTTTGATAAATGATAACAATCATTTTTGGGGGTTATATATTTTTATGTATAACTCTCTATAATTTGAATTTTCAATACTTAAAAATAAAACAACTTTGAATTTACGATATTCGACTGACTGTACTTTTCTATTTCATTTCTGTATTCCAAAATAAGCATTGTACTCAAATTGTGCCAGAATTAACCCTTATCCTGCTGATAATTCAAACACTATGAGCCCTGATCAGATAGTTCGATCGAAAGGGAGCAGTTTGATCTGAGTCCATATTGTTTGCAATATAGGCCACCAAAAACATAGATAGCAGAAGAGAGCAGATGACAGATATTGCCGTGAACAGCAAGAAAAGGGTAAAAAGAGTGCCTCTACCTTCAGATAAGTATGTGTGATTGAAAAATACTTATCTTTTATCTAAAAAAAATATGTTGTGGGTACTCAAAAGAACCGTCACAATGAGACATTTAAAATGATAATTAAAGAAACAGACAGTTCTGCACTCAAATATTTTGCTCATATAGTACTGGTTAAACGCAGATGAAACATCCCAACATGACCAAACGTTTGCTGACTGGGATGTAAAGTATCATTTAACTCATAAGAAAAATAGAAAACATGCTCTCTTTTTCAAACAGTTTTTCAACCTAGATGTCTTAAAATTACAAATCTCATCAAGATCTTCCCAGTTTGCTCTGAATTGCCTGCAACAAACTTAAACAATTATATCCATCCTTTTTGAGAAAAGTGACTTTAAGTCAGATGATATGTTAGACATATATTGTAATCGGGTCCATTTGTCATTCAGACTTGCTCATAACACAAACTCTTTCATTTTTTGATGCAGGGTGATGTGGCACAATGATTACCTATGATGTGTAGATTACAATGAAGGTTTATGATCGCCAATATGACTCTGGAGTAAAAGGTCAAGGTAAAATATATTTAAAATAAGTCCTTCCACTCCTAAAAGGAACACTTCTTCCATTTTTTGGACCAAGGGTGTTCAAATTTGGCACAATGATTGCCTACTGAGTTTAGATTTTAACAAGGGTTCTAGATTACCAATATGACATTGGACTCAAAAGGACAATTAAGGTCAGATAGACTTAGTATTTGGCTTAAGGCTTATAGTATGAACTTGTCTTCACTTTTTGACTGGCAGTGTTCATATTTGGCACAAAATCTGACAATTCAAAGTTAACAGTTCATACTTCACCTTCATGGTTCATACTTCACACTTCATACATTATTAAATGTATGGAATACAACAGAAACTCTTCATAGTTCAGACTCTATAATATGCAACCTCTAGTTTCAGTTCTTTGGTGCATTCTTTGCTTCCAAAGGATACCCTTTTAAGTACATATTCACACTCCTTACTTAACACTCAACTCTTCATAATTCCCTCTTCACAGTTCATACTTCAAGTCACACTTTAAAGTTTACACTACATAGGTTTTAGATCTTTAAACACCTTACTGTGACATATAACTGATAAAAATGGTGTGTGTTGTTGCATGTTACATTTTTGTTAATCAATATAAATCGCATCAATCTTGCAATATTGGGTTAATGTATTATTGTATAGTAAACAAGAGCATTTCGATGACAAGGTTTAAACATTAAAAAAGAAGATCTGAAAGTGTGATATTAGAAGTGTGAATTACTAAGCATGATGTATGAAATTTGAAGTTGGAACTATGAAGTGTGAAGTTAATTGTGAATTATGAACAGTAAAGTGTGCAATGGAACTATGAGGTATGAAATGTGAAGTCTGAACTGTGAAGTTTGAACTGTGAAGTGTGAACCATGAACATATAGACTATGCAGTATGAACTTTCAAATGTCACTTTATGTTACCATAGTTCAGACTTCATACTCAAAGCTTCACAGTAAACTCCTCTTAGTTCATACATCATACATCATACTTCACAGTTCAAGCTCCTTCTCACTTCATTTGTACTTCAAACTAGACAGTTCAGAATTCAAACTTTACACTTCATAAATCACATTTCACCCTTCTGTTCATAGTTCATACTTTACACTTCATATTTCATGCTTCATACTTCATTGTTCAGACTTCAATCTTCATACTTAACACTTTATACTCCAAAAGTCATACTTTACACTTTATAGTTATGTGCAATGGGGGACAGCCCAAAATAACATTTTTGAAGTTCACAGTTCATACTTTACCGTTCATACTTCACACTTCATAGTTCACACTTCATACTGCATACTTAGTAGTTCGCATTTCATAAGTCAGATTTAAGGCTGCATATTTCACACCATACTTTGCACAGTTTAAATTGTGAAGTATGAACATTAAAGTATGAAGTGGAAATGTAAAGAATGAAATGTGAAATCTTAACTGTTAAGTTTCAACTCTGAAGGGTGAAGTCAGAATTTTGAAGTGTGACTCATGAACTGGGAAGATTAAAATGTGAAGTATGAAATGTGAAGTATGAACTTTTAAATGACACTTTCCCGTTTTCCATTGTTCTGACTTTATACTCCAAACGTCACAGTACACTATTCTTTGTTCATAGATCACATTTCTAAGTTGACGCTTCTTACTTAACAGTTCACACTTCATAGTTCAGACTTCATAATTCAGTTTTCACACTTAATTCATAGTTCAAACTTCACACTTAAAAGTTCAGACTTCATAGTTCACATTTCAAAGTTCAGACTTCACGCTTCATACTTGGCACTTCATACTCAAATTTATAGTCATGTGTGGGAGACAATGTAAAGTAACCTTTGAAGTTCACAGTTCACACTTCACAGTAAGCACTTCATATTTCACACTTCATAGTTTAGACTTCATACTTCACACACTACACACTTCATACATCACATTTCATTGTTCAGACTTAAGGCTGCATAATTCTCACTTCATACTTTGCACTTTATACTTTACAATTCATACTTTCGATTTCATAGTTATGTGAGTGAGACAACGTAAAAAGACATTTTTAAGTTCACAGTTCATACCTCACGGTTCATACGTCCCACTTCATGGTTCTGACTTCATTCTACACACTTAATTGTTCGCACTTCATTTGGCACACTTAAAGCTAAGCACTTCCCACTTCATACTTCGCACGGTTTGAATTGTGAAGTATGAATATTGAAGTATGAAGTTGAACTGTGAAGTATGAAATGTGAAGTTTGAACTCTGAAGTTTGAACTCTGAACTGTAAAGTGTGAACCATGAATTGTGAAGTATGGTTATTGAAGTATGAAGTCGAACTGTGAAGTTTGAAATGTGAAGTTTGAACTTAGAAATATCACTTTTCCCTGTCCATACTTCAGACATTATACTCCAAACGTCACAGTACACTCCTCCGAGTCCATAGTTCACAATTCACAGTCGACGCTTCTTAATTCACAGTTCACACATCATAGTTTCATACGTCAGTTTTCACACTCCATAGTTCAAGATTCACACTTAAAAAATCAGACGTCATAGACATAGTACATATTTCACACTTCATAATTAACACTTCCTAATTCAAACTTCATACTTCACACTAAATGCTTCATAGTTCAGACTTCGTTGCACAACTGTAGTGACATTTAAAAGTTCACAGTTCATGCTCTTCTGTTCATATTTCAATTATCATACTTCATTCTTCATTTTTCACAGTCCATACTTCATAGTTCATACTTCACATTTTATACTTCACAGTTCAGACTTCATGCTTCACACTTCATAGTGAATTTATCCTAATTCAGACTTCATACTTCAGACTACATGCTTCATAGTTCAGATTCGTTACATATTTACACTTCATATTTCGCACTCCACACTTTACAATTCGTACTTCACCGTTCATTGTTATGTGTGGAAGACACATTTAAATGCCATTTCAAAGTTCACTGTTTATACTTCACATTACATAGTTCATACATCAGACTTCACAGTTCATACTTCAGATTTTATATTTCTCACTTCATATTCACACGTCAAAGTTTATACTTCATAGCCCACACTTTTTTACTTCACATTTAACACTTCATAAAGTTTATACTTTACACTTCATAGGTCAAAGTTCATACTTAACAATTCATACTTCACACTTTTTAATTATGTGTAGGAGACAACGACAAGTGACATTTCAAAGTTCACAGTCCATACTTCACACTTTATAATTCACACACCATACTTCACACTTCAGACTTCACAGTTCATTTTTTACACTTAATACTTCACATGTCACACTTTATACTTCAAAGTGTATAGTTCTTACTTCACACATATAAGTTCACACTTCACAGTTCAGACTTCATACATCACAGTTTCCAATATTTAAACATATGACAGTGAGGCATTACTGATGAAAATGGTAGGTGTTGTGGTTAACTACCCTCAACTACCCATATCCTCCATCTCCTCCTCCTATCTCATCCTCTACTACCCACCCCTCCTTCTAAACACTCTCCTCCTCCTATCATCTCACCTCCTCCTCCTCCTCCTCCTCCTCCTATCTCCTCCTCAACTACCCATCTCCTCCATCTCTTCCTCCTATCTCCTCCTCTACTACCCATCTCCTCCTAAACACTCTCCTCCTCCTATCTTCTCACCTCCTCCTCCTATCTCCTCAACTACCCATCTCCTCCTCCTATCTCCTCCTCTACTACCCATTTCCTCCCCCTAAACACTCTACTTATCATATCTTTTCACCTCCTCCTCCTATCTTCTCCTCTACTACCCATCTCCTCCTCCTAAACACTCTCCTCCTCGTTTTTTCCCACCTCCTCCTCCTCCTCCCATCTCCTTCTCCTAAACACTCTCCTCCTCCTATCTTCTCACCTCCTCCTACTCCTATCTCCTCCTCAACTACCCATCTCCTCCATCTCCTCCTTCTATCTCCTCCTCTACTACCCATCTCCTCCTCCTAAACACTCTGCTCCTCCTACCTTCTCACCTCCTCCTCCTCCTATCTCCTCCTCAACTACCCATCTCCTCCATCTCCTTCTCCTATCTCCTCCTCTACTACCCATCTCCTCCTAATCACTCTCCTCCCACTATCTTCTCACCTCCTCCTCCTATCTCCTCAACTACCCATCTCCTCCTCCTAAACACTCTCCTTATCCTATCTTCTCACCTCCTCCTCCTATCTCCTCCTCTACTAGCCATCTCCTCCTCCTAAGCACTCTCCTCCTCGTATTTTCCCACCTCCTCCTCCTCCTCCTCCCATTTCCTCCTCCTAAACACTCTCCTCCTATCTTCTCACCTCCTCCTCCTCCTATCTCCTCCACAACTACCGATCTCCTCCTCCTATCTTCTCACCTCCTCCTCCTACTCCTCCCATCTCCTCCTCTACTACCCATCTCCTCCATCTTCTCCTATCTCCTCCTATACTGCCAATCTCCTCCTCCTAAACACTCTCCTCCTCCTTTTCTTCTCACTTCCTCCTCCTATCTCCTCCTCAACTACCCATCTCCTCCTCCTATCTTCTCCTCTTCTACCCATCTCCTCCTCCTTAACACTCTCCTCCTCCTATCTTCTCACCTCCTCCTCCTCATATCTCCTTCTCTACTACCCATCCCCTCCATCTCCTCCTCCTATCTTCTCACCTCCTCCTCCTAACTCCTCCTCAAATACCCATCTCCTCCTCCTAAACACTCTCCTCCTCCTATCTTCTCACCTCCTCCTCCTAACTCCTCCTCAAATACCCATCTCCTCCTCCTAAACACTCTCCTCCTATCTTCTCACCTCCTCCTCCTCCTCTCATCTCCTCCTCTACTACCCATCCCCTCCATCTCCTCCCCCTAAACACTCTCCTCCTCCTATCTCCTCCTCCTCCCATCTCCTCCTCCTAAACACTCTCCTCCTCCTATCTTCTCATCTCCTCCTCCCATCTCCTCCTCTACTACCCATCTCCTCCTCCTAAACACTCTCCTCCTCTACTACCCATCCCCCCATCTCCTCTTCCTATCTTCTCACCCCTCCTCCCATCCCCTCCTCTACTACCCATCCCCTCCATCTCCCCCTCAAATTATCGTTGAGAATAAATTTGATCTTGGATAGTGGCACTTATCAATAAGTCATTTCCTTTTCCGTCAGCTTTATTCACACCATTGGATACTCATTGTAGAATGTTACATTGTCTTAGTAATGTGTGATTGGATCTGCACCGTTTCACAATGTGCTAGTCTTAATTGGGTTAATAAAGTGTGTTTGATATCATTTTTATGTTAAACGCTGTCTATCACTTTGAAACTTAGTTCATTTTTTTTTCTTTCAGATATTAATCAGAGATGTTTACTATACAGAAACAGACAAGGTGGAGTTACTACAACTACAAGCCCCAGAGGCCCAAGTTTTGTGTAGGATTCGAAGTAGCACCATTTGAAAAAGTGAAACGTTTGAATAAGACACAATTGGATAAAAAGCTTTCAAAGAAGTTAACATTCCATGAAGTGTTAGAGTGTAGCATGGGTTTTACTAGACGAAGCTAAATAAAAAAAAGGAGGGTTTAATTAATAGTTGTGTGTGGGGTTTTTTCAGTTTATACATGACCACTACAGTGTACTCTCGTTAATTCGAATCCTTAAACATTAAACTACCTTTTAAAGTCCAATATGTCATACATACAGCTGCATTTAACAGATTTTGTTCACTATTACATGTATCTTCCGTATTTGCTATCTAAAGATATGCTGACTTGAATGTACTTAGGGCAGACTCAGTGAGACTGCTACGTTTGTGTGCAAATGTTCTTCATACAGCACATCGCATTGACATGGTTCTTGTATGTCTCCATTAGACATACAGCATATCTTTGGATATATAAAAGTGAAAGTAATCATGTTTAGCCAATGCACTGGTTATCCTTTTATAGATCAACTATATTTATTCAAACTTCAAATAAAACAACAAAAAGTTTGGCCCTAGGGACTTTGATTTAACGGCAGGCCTTTAGTTAAGAGTGCTTAACAAAATAATAACTTTCACATTTCTTAACCAAAACATATGTTGTGGATGATCAGAAGAACCGTCTCAATGAGACGCGTCTCAATGAGACAATTGTTTTGAGCACCCAAAACATATGATAAAACTGATGTGTAAGAACATATTTACAATTTTTACGCTTAACGTTTTTGTTTATTAACCTGTTTAACTGTATATAAACTTGTGCAGTACAACAAACTTTTCAGACTATGCATGATCGACTATTGCTAAGAAACCAAAGGATGTTGGAAAAACGACCCTACATGTAGCTAAGCATCTAAAAGCTTTTGCCATGGTAAATCATTTCATTTGTAAAATGCTGTATTTTGAGCTCACCTGCACACAGGGAGTTTACATTTTAACTTCTCTCTAGACAAGCAATGGCATGTGAATGGTCAATATGGGCTTTTGTGATCCTTTGATGTCCGTTGTCATTATGCAAACATAGTTCCCCAAGAGTACCACAGTGATCTATAACTTTAATCCCCTCAACTCTACATTGGCAATACCAAGTGAATGGTAGTCAAATCACAGTAAATGGTAGTCATTAACAATCAGCATCCCTTTATTTTAGCTCACCTGTGCCATGGGCTCAGTATGAGCTTTTGTGATCCTCTAATGTCTGTCGTCATTGTCCGCACGCCATTCTTCAGTCAACATAGTTCCCGCAGAGTACCGCAGGGATTAAGTTTACATTGACCTAGTTTACCTCTGGTCAAGTTTGACCCTATGAAAATATTGTTCTTGGAAATCAGATGGTCAGTTGAAGTAAACGTTCAAATGGGGCAACTTTTTGATATTATGACTATACGGTGCAGCTCACAAGATCAAATTGGCAGTCATGAGGGTCTCAATGGGGTACATCAGAAATCAATAATCAGTAAAATATAGACCCAAAAGTTGGTAATCAGTAAAAGTTAGGCCACAAAATCCCCTTGTAATGGTGACATTAAATGGCTCAAGGCGAGCTATTGTGATAAGTTTCGACCGTCGTCTGTAAACTTTTTTTCTTTCCTGAGCCACTGGTACAAATTAGAATGATTTCACAGGAATGTTCCCCATAATGCCATCAACCAAAGTTGCATAAATGGTCATTCTGGCCGCTAGAGCTCTAGATAAGAAATCTTTTAAACGACATCTGAACCACTCGTCAAAATTCAAAATAATTTCACAGAATTGTTCCGCTTGATACCCTCCACCAAAATTGCACAAATGGTTCGCTCTGCTGAAGAAAAGAGCCACCAGAACTCTAGATAAGAACTATCTTCAAATGACATCTCTTGAACCACTGGTTCAATTTCAAAATAATTTCACAGAGTTGTTCCTCATGATGCTTTCTATCGAAATTGCACAAAATTTTTAATGGTTCTGCTCCGCCAAACAAAGGGACCGCCAGTACTTAAGATAGGAAATATCTTTAAACGACTTCTCCTGAACCACTTGTCCAAATTCAAAAAAAATTCACAGAATTATTCCTGATGATGCTCTCTACCAGAGATACACAAATGCTTTCGCTACACAGAACAAAATGGATGCCATGTCTCTAGATAATATATCTTTAAATGACATCTCTTGAACCACTGGTCCTAATTCAAAATAGTTTTACAGAAATATTCCTCATAATGCCCTAGTCCAAAACTGCACAAATGGGTTTGTTCTGCTGAAGAAAAGGGCCACACGAGCTTTAGATAAGAAATCTCTTCAAACAACATCACCTCCCGATTTTTTTGGTTTGATTCTTTACGTCCCAATCATTAATTTTTCAGTTATGGTGGGACAGGTCTCCCTGTGTTTAACCAGTACTAAGCAAGGATAAATGTGTCTTGCTCAAGAACACAACGCAGTGATGAGGCACTGGAAGGGGGGGTGGGGGGGGGTCCCAGTATCCCATATCCCTTTTATTATTTTGAAAAATATCCCATATCCTAAAAATAAATATGGCAAATATCCCCAAAATTCAGAAAGCATTGTACCCTATATCCCAAAAACTGAACTAAATATCTCGTATCCCTTTAAGTATTTACAAAAATATCCTGTATCCCTTTAAATTTTTTGCCAATGTCCCTATATCCCTAAAAATCCTTCCAGGGCTTCAGTGATGCCGGTGAGGCTCGAACCCATTGCTTGACCCGTGACAGTCTAAAAAAATAAACATGCACATTCAGCGTATCAACTGTTACAGTGATGTCCGGTGATCGCATGACCAATGACAGCCTTCAGACCTCATGCCCAGTCATCGCTTAACCCGTGATAGTCATCAAAACTCAGACAGCCAAGACATGACCCGTAACAGTCATCTCCAGTCATCGAACCGTGACAGTATTTGGAACTTATGTAGAGTCATCGCATGACCTGTGACAGTCATGTACAGTAATCGCATGAACCTATTCAGAACTCATGTTCAGTCATCACATGACCTTGACAGCCATGCCCAGTATTCGCATGAACCATCACACACTTCCAAAATCGTATCCAGTAATCGCATGACCCGTGACAGTAGTCATGAAAATTCATCGTTTGATCCGTGTCAGTTATTGCATGACACACGAGAGTCTGCAAAACACATACACAGTCAAAACATGAACAGTTAGTCGTGCAGAATCATCACATCAGAACGCATGTCAATATATGGAATGACGAATGCATTGCAAGACAAATAACTCTTCGGAACTCATGCCCATTCACCGCATGACCCAAACTTGTAATTGCATGATCCGTGATAGTCTTCCGAACTCATGCCTACGCATAACCTGTAACAGTCATGAGGGTCTGGATGGGGTATATGATTAGTGAATAATGGCCCTTTTTATAATGAATAGTGAATAATGTGCCAAAAAATGAATAGTGAATATTGAGGGCCTAGAAAATAATGAATAATCCTATTTTTTTTAATGAATTGAAGAAAAATATAATGAATAGTGAATAATCAGATTTCTTTGCCACCTTTTTACTGTTAATGAATAATTGGTCTTATTTTAATGAATAACCCAAAATTTTAATGAGATGAATAATGGGCTTAATTTTTAATGAATAGTGAATACCAGACCCCCCCTCCCCCATCCAGACCCTCAGTCATTTCCAGTCATCGCATGGCCCATGAAAGTCATAATATGTAGCACAGGTTAACAGCTAGATATGCTGTGCATTTTTCAACGACCAACAGTCTTGGTCAGTGGTCAGAAGTGTTGTTTGTTTGTTTATTCGTTTGATTTGATTTTTTACGTCCCATCAACAATTTTTCAGTCGTAAAAGGACGGTCTTCCTGGGTTGAATCAGTACTAAGCTAGGATTAATGTTCTTGCTTAAGGACACAACACAGTGACTCCGGTGAGGCTCGAACCCGCGGCCCCTCGGTCTCGAGTCAAGCACACTGCGCTCCCTGTCAGAAGTTTTAAAAGCGGCGAATCGATACCGTTCCGTAGGCTTATTTTGCCTACAAGAGTTTTCAAGAGCTGATTTTTTACAAGTGTTTACTAGATCAGTCACACTTATTTTTATTAATCAGAGTGATAAGAATCAATTCTAAATGTAAGAAGTAACTTTCATGAATTATTTTTTCTATGTAATACGAGAATGATTAGCGCACCACCCTCTTTTTAAAGTAACTGAGACCTTTTTTTATAGTTGTCGCCCAATTTTCTCTGATCTGTTTTGATGCTTTCAATTACGTCCGCGCTTACGCCCGCGCGCTCGTTGCTATGGATTTTCTTACCTCCGACGGAAGAGTAGCTTAAGAATTCTTAGCTAAGAAAATGCTATGAAACGCACCGCGCTTAAGAAAATGTTAGTGAAACGCACTTTAAGAAAAAGATACGACAATCCTTAAGAAGTTCTTAAGCCTAAGATTTTCTTAGCGTTAAGATTGTTAGTGAAACGCTGCCCTGGTCCTTTCGTTACTGAGCTTAGATAAGTTGTTTGTTAACCCTTTATGCACTAATGGATTCTTCCTTCTGGTTTAGTACAATAAATTTGGGATGGTTCGTTGTATTTGTCAAGGGGTCATAGGATATCAATTCTTAATAAAATTGTATTCTTGTTTTGTCTTCGCAAATACTGTAAATTTGAAAACATTCACGAAACGGCAAAATTACTATGTCGTTTACTGATATAGGTAAATCATGCCCTTGATACGAATTTTTAAAACTCGCAAATATGTCTGTTAATGCTGTTCGCAAAAATTTCCGAATCTACAGTAGTGTAAACCTTGATGAAATGCCACATTTAATGTGACATTTCATCTGGGTCTTCGATGGCTGCCAATGTATTCATTTAGGAGTCACTAGTACATACATGATCAGTCTCCTGAGGAATTCTTAAACAAATGAGAAGAAAATAAGTTGTAATGTTGCTAACCTTTACACGGAAAACAACCATGCCTAGATGTCTCTCTGCTGCCACTTCAAATCTGTCATCACTGCGAACTTTCTCCTCAAAATACCTCGCTAGGCGCACTCCCTAAAAATATAATATATATTTACACAGAATCATGAAACGCCAGTGCTACCATGTTTTATATTACCAATTACTATGCTTTGATAAAACCAGTTATTATTTTATTCGCGATTTTACGTACCATTGAATATGAAATTTATGACATTTATTATTAATTGGCTTTAGCACAAAGCTCCGCACAATATTTAAGTTATAAGGTGTTTCATGATTGGTCAATAATAAAATTACAAGAAATGTATAGTATTTATTAGATGGGTATATCTTTGCTGTACTTTTTGAAACAACATCTCATTGCTTTTGCTGATGAATTTTACTGGTATGGTTTAGAATAAAGGACCTTGCATTCTGGTATTTTTTCAATGGAATTTTATCTCTCGTGTAGGGTGCCCATCTGCAGGGGCCAAAAAATGGTAAAACATGGTGGTCACCAGGGTATCTCATTCTTGTTTATTGATTGAACTAGGGCCACTCTGTAACTCTATGGCAGCCTCATTCTGATTGAAGAGTTGTGAGGATCACAGCCTGCTTAAACGCTATAATGGAGGTCAATAGAAAAACAATTGCAGATCTGGGCCCTTTTCCCAATGGCTCAGATGAACTAAAAATCTTTCAAAAATGGAATTCGTCACTCAAATAACATAGTCTGCACAGGCGCGATACTCAAAGGATCAGCATATCTGCTACGGCACATCAAGTCTGAAAATGGATTTTGTGTTAATATGGGGTATGCATTACTCAAAGCACTGACTGGCTAAAAATAATCTGTTTGTAGAGACATCAAGTAACTTATGGTAGCTAAACAATAACAATGATTGGTATTGCAGTTATTAGCGACAGAATGATAAGATTCTCTTCGCTAAAACATTTTGAAAAACAATTCGCACATGGTCCAGTCAAAAAAGAGGTTTTAGTGACGCATTTGGTAAACAAGTATGTCACATGTACCCTCAATGCTCAGTATGCGGTAGTCATGCCACCTGTTGGAAGATCTTGGAAGATATTGCTCAAATAAAGCCTTAATTTACAATCCATCTACTGAATAGAACCTACCTTTCGTACATGTGCTTGAAGACCATCTATCCCATACGACCTAATAACAAACCATAGCTTGAGAGAGCGAAATCTTCGGCTGAGTGGAATCTGCCAGTGCTGGGGAATGTAAAGAATAGGGTAAGTACATGCGCATGATACTAGCAAGTAAGCAAACAAACAACTATCTCTTGAAATCATTAATTTAGCACGATTTTCTGTCGACTGCTGATTGGGTTTTTTTGTTATTGTTATTGCTTTTTTTTCTTTTTTTTAAGGAGGTGTTTGTATACTTGTTTTTTTTTTATAATCATTATTATTATTATTATTATGTTTATTATTATTATTATTATTATTATTATTAGTTGTTGTTTCTGCTGTTGTTGTTGTTGTTGTACAAAAATAAACTTTAAAAACCTTTCATGATTAGCAAAAGAGTGCAAAAACATTTTGACCCAGAGAAAATCCAACGTTTTTGTTGGGAGTTTGAAATTGTTTCATGTACGTCGATCAAAACTATATTTGAAGCCGTATGTACAGCAACGAGCATGCCAATGTATCTAGCATGTAAACTTTCATGTTGGAATAGCAAGATTTAGCTAGGGTAGTACTTCTTTAAGGAAGACTTGTAATTTTGAGCCCAGATATAATATCTAAGTTATACTTTGTGTGAGCGAACAGAGATTGATTTGACGAGACTGCATACAGCGTGGATATTGGGCATTTGCTGGTTGGCAATGCGATAAGATATATTATTTCGGGTGCTAGCAAAAATATGAATAAATACTCACCATATAGTCAATAGCAGCGCCTGTAACAGAATTTATTCAGATTAACGCTTTAAAGCGCCACCTAAAATTTGCAGCAGACGACAATTTCAAATTTTGCCATTTTTCAGAAATAACAAAAAAGGCATGGTATTTCATGAGAATCGTCTGCTGGCAGACGATTCTCATGAAATATCATACCTTATTTTTTCCGAAAATTGGGAAAGAGTTCGCAAAATTTGTCGTCTGCTGCAGTTGTGATTGGCGCTTTAATAATTACCCCTATATATTCTAATGAATCATCACATACATATTGGTACAATAAGCATGGATTTGTCCATTTTGTATCTTTAGGGTTTTCCGTTCAAAATTTCTCCCCCTGAAGATCGGTCGTATCTTAACAAACAGTGCAGATCCAGATGAAATGCCGCCTTATACGACATTCCATCTGGATTTTCACTGTTTACCAGTAACCAAAATGAAAAGGGTTAAAATTAAATATCGATAACAATGATTTCTATGGAACCGATTATGGAACCGATATTAGCTGGAGCATTTGGAGCCAATTTCGTCAGAACTATTTTGTAATGCAAACTTTATGAATCATATGGTGGAGCAATTTACGACAAAAATACGTCATTGATGAAATTGGCCCCAGCCTGTATTTCAAAAAATTGTATTCAGATAGAGGGTCAGTGTGAACCTCGTACCTAAAATGTTCATTAACTGTTTAATCAAGTAATATACATGTATCTTCATTTTCTTTTAAGGCATTCCCTTATTTATATAAAGGGGAAAAGTGTTATCATATTGTGATATCATTTTTTCTCCATCAAAATAATTGGTTTGAATACTAGTTAGGTATATTTCGCTAATGTTTCTACCTCGTGGTGGAGATGGTTCAAATGCTCTCAGACAATACATTTTTTACACATGAAGAATATGTACTTTTTAATGTGCATTGATATTCAGAAGAAGTAACCAATTGTAACTGATTTTTAGTGATCGGCCACTGCACCCTCAAAATATTTTGGAAAACGGATCCTTCAGAAATAGAGAGAACCTACAATATTAGAAAACAGCAGACTCGGTTTTATTGAGTCTGTTCGTGAG
Source organism: Loripinus fragilis (assembly GCA_964019695.1). Classification (NCBI taxonomy): domain Eukaryota; kingdom Metazoa; phylum Mollusca; class Bivalvia; order Lucinida; family Lucinidae; genus Loripinus; species Loripinus fragilis. The sequence goes on along the minus strand of OZ026530.1, from coordinate 28,054,383 downwards.
AACTTATGGAAAGTACAACAATTCTCATATTCCCATAGCATCGGCATAAGGGGTATTCTGCCAATATTCCTGAAGGACCAGAATGTGATAAAACATCAACACCATATCGATTCACGGGGAGAAGTTTTACCAACTACACACAGAAACAACGACAACAAGGCGTAAAATAGAAGGGACAAACAATTCAACACTGATGTTGGTACTTATCGCGTAAATGCGTGAACGCCTCTAATAAACGCCGATGCTGATGTATCCAGTCGGGCTAGGGGTCTAGATCTTAATCTGAGCATACATTAATATCCATATTTTGTGTATGCGAGCAGCGATGGCGCTGTTGAGTCTGCGCATTTCATTTGCAATGCGCAGACTCACCTGAGCCTTCGCTATTCGACAATGCAGAACAGAACAGAACAGATTGTTTATTTGACATAAACCATACAGTTTCTAGTCAATCATATATACATATTACACAATATATCTGTCACGTTTCATGAATATTGTACGTTCATGCGATTGGTACCGAAATAACATTTTCTCGCCCCCAATGTACTTCCAGTTGTTTAACTATTAGCGGAATAATAAAAGGCCAATCCTTGGTCAGAAATTACAATGAATTACATGGAATTGCATTGATATGCTTGACCCGTGATTCGCCTTTATTGTACAAATGACACTGCTCAGGTGACGATATAAAGTTGTTCATTCAATAAACCCGCCATTCAAAAACTAATAAATAATGCTAGTCTTTCCAGATCCCACTCATTAATTTTATCGCCCCATTCTCAATTGCTAAATCCAATTTTCTCAATTCTGCTTAAAGCTTTGTAAACGAAGTGATGCTCATTTCATTGGGACAGATCGAGATATCATTGCTCTTAAGTGACAGGTTATTACTGCGATGGGTTTTATACTACCGGAGTTTTTATACTAATCCGCCGTGTCTTGTCCCTGATAAGAAACATGGAATGGTTATTTTTGTCTTTTGGTTTTATGGGGCAATTTATAGAAACACTCGTACATGGGAACTTTATCAGGAGCTCTTTTATGTGTCGCTTTTTTACCGAATCAAGTAAAAGCTGGATGGTTTGAATTTACCACGCCACGAATATGAATCAAATGCGCTACATTGGTTTCAGTAAGTAGCTGTTAAAATGGTTTGCTATTAAAACGTTACATTTTGTGTGTTCAAAAGAAGAGTCTCCGTGAACCGGTACAGCATACGTTAAGATTTAAAATGCTGAAAAATATCATGTTCGTGCTTCATGACTAATTCCCTTTATTTTGAACTACATATGATTCGAAGTTAATTGTTGTTAAAGAAAACTGTCAAGTTATTACACGGGTGGTAAACCTAGGAACTACCACGAAATTGTGTTAACGTAATTTTGTTCCCAAGCCACATCCGGGACACGTCGTGGTAGTTTCCAGGCCGAAAATTGGATAAAGAAAGGTTGGTGTCACTTTCATTTTTGTTTTATTTTACAACTTAGAACAAACAATGGTGAAATCCGACAATGTGGTTCTGTGTAAGTATGTCTCAGCGTCCCCTCTAGCCCAAAATTTTGTTTGAAAAGTTATTTTCTTTCTTTTGTAACGTGTTTCCCCACTGAGCATCGGACCAACTTTCCCCAAAGTTCGAAGGATTTTAGCCCATATCTGTCAAATTGAATGGAATTTGATATCATTTGACGATGGGAATGATAAAAAGACCCTGAATAAACATTTCTACACAGAAAAAAAAATCTGAGCATTTACTCGTAAACGATTCATGCTCCATTCGTCCTGTGTGGTAGTTTCCAGCTCATCGTGGTAGTTAAAATGCTGTCGTGGTAGTTTCCAAGACTTTGTAGGAATTTAGTAGTAGTTCGCATCAGCAGATTTCCACTATTCAGGGGCTACTTCATTTTTATAAAGACAGGGTGTGCGGGCCGAACCTTGAATACTCCTCTTATTCATACGAAGACCTTTTCAAATAACCTTTTGTCAGATAACAAATGACGACTGCCTGAATTTTAATTTTAGTAGGCTATTGAAATGATGGGAAGAATGAAAAGAAGGGATATTCACATTTTTTGTTTTTGAATAAACATGCTTTTTAATTATCAAATAACATGCCCGTTCATCGTCACACTCGCATGTATATAAAAAGTGTCCCAACCCGAGGATATTTCCCTTTTTTCCGAAGCGCAAGTACTAACAATACTTTGGGCCAGTAGTCTTAGCCTGCCATTTTATCTTAAAGCTGACTGAACATGGAACAACGTAGCGAGTGACGCAATTTTTTATATCATTTTTTTTTTGTCTGTTGCTTGGTCCACCACGGCTCAACTGATGACCTTCTTTTGCTTTAGATTTCCAGAGGTGTTGTTTGGCAGTCCAGGGCATGGTCTCCACCTGTCAGGCATCACATTGAATCTCGAGTCCTCAGCTTAGCTTCCTCATGGTGTTGAAATGTGGTTTATTTGTTTACCGTGGTAATTAATTGACGAGTTCGAGGGTTATCATGCGAAACAAACAACCACTATAATGTTTTGTAACACTTCAGAAACGTATCCTATAAAGTCTTGGAAACTACCACGATAGCATTTTAACTACCACGATGAGCTGGAAACTACCACACAGGACGAACGGGGCATGAATCGTTTACGAGTAAATGCTCAGATTTTTTCCCTGTGCAGGAATGTTTATTCAGGGTCTTTTTATCATTTCCATCGTCAAATGATATCAAATTCCATTCAATTTGACAGATATGGGCTAAAATCCTTCGAACTTTGGGGAAAGTTGGTCCGATGCTCAGTGGGGAAACACGTTACAAAAGAAAGAAAATAACTTTTCAAACAAAATTTTGGGCTAGAGGGGACGCTGAGACATACTTACACGGAACCACATTGTCGGATTTCACCATTGTTTGTTCTAAGTTGTAAAATAAAACAAAAATAAAAGTGACACCAACCTTTCTTTATCCAATTTTCGGCCTGGAAACTACCACGACGTGTCCCGGATGTGGCTTGGGAACAAAATTACGTTAACACAATTTCGTGGTAGTTCCTAGGTTTACCACCCGTGTATTAGCAAAATACGGTCAAAGACTTTGTTCTTTCTGTACCGAGTTGGAGCCTCTAACTAATCAAACATTTAGCTTTTATTAATGTCATTTTGTTTCCTTTCCATTAGTTTATTAGCCCAATGATCTTATAAATCAAATAATTAAATTTCACATTTTTTTTCGATTTTAAATAAGTTCAGCGAATTCATCGTCAAGAAAAGCATGTGAACACTTTTTTCAGCAAGCGTATATCGATAATGCTGTTCAGGTTAAATAAATTTCTTCAGCTGACTTTCTTGTGGCAACATTTGTCGTCTGCTGATAACCTTTACAAACAGTTTGGACCCAGATCAGGCAAGACAAAACGTTAGGCTGATCTGGATCCAGACTGTTTGACACTCTGATGGTATTTCTGAAAGAAATTTTTGAAAAAAAATGATTTTGAAAATCAATCAGCAGACGACAAAAACGTGAATAATTACAGAGTAGTCAACGTAGAGTTAACATTAAAACAAAGGTGCCACTGAAAGAAATCATTATAACGTCAGTATGAAATTTTCAACTGATATATGCGTTAGATACCAAAACTGATATGATATCAAACAATGTAATCCCTGATTTTCATAATAAATGAGCCGCGACATGAATTTCCAACAATGTGGTATGTACGACCAGCAAAGCCTCAGACCAGCCTGCGCATACGCCCAGTCTGATCAGAGTTTTTGCTAGTCGCGTGAATATTCTATGAGTGTTAAGCTACTGACTGAACATCATTTAAGCTTCATCTCTAAGCTTAAAAGGATACTGCACATGCTCATATGAGTCTACACTTGTCAAAATACCACTTTGTTGGAAATCACATGTCGCTGCTCAAATATATTCAACAGCTAAAATTGAATGATCCAGAAAACCCCTTGTAGCGAACAATGGGACCTACCGACTTGATAAAACCTATCAGTATGGAAGATGAGTCTATTGAAAATGAATGGGTAACAATTGAAATATTAAACATTAGCTAGAAACTAACATTTTTCAAACCAAACTGTGTATTTGTTCTTATTCTTGCCCAATAACACATCTTGTGGTTTCAGCAAAATAACAACTTGGAGACATGACTAAAAGTTCCAAAAACTTAATCTATATAAGAGCGCATATTTAAAAATATGTTTTCTTATTTCTAAACCATTTAACATATGTTGTGGACAATCAAATGATCCGTCTCAATGAGACAGTAGATGTTTAAGCTGTGGGATGAGAAAATAACCGCAGTTTTAGGCTAAAATGTTTTACTTATCTGACATATACTGTGGGTACTTAAATGGACCATCTGAATTATTTGGTTCAATGTATCTGAGATGATTCGTTAGAGAATCCAAGTGTTTTGTCAGAGTACTAGTGTAAAGTCAGGTAACTTCGGACATCAGGTTAATTCGGATAGCGACCCTGTTTGTATCATATTTTAACTATTGGAATAAAAAAATATTAACTAAGCAAACGTGAAAATCCTGATGAGACGGCTCATAAGGAGCCGTCTCTTTGCAAATGTATGTCCAAATTTACCTGATGTCCGAAATTACCAGACTTTACCCTAATTTAGCTTACTCAAACCTATTGCTTAACTGTAACTGCGGAGTTGGTTATTTCTACTATTTTCAACTTTGTCCCAAATATATAATAGAATAAAACACTATGTTTACTCTGTTTCAAATTTTCGGCCACTTGGCCTTGTCAAGAAACATATAACTTGATTAATCTTCTGAGCTACATCTCCATTGTCTAAGCCCGCCAGTGATTAATCTTCTGAGCTACATCTCCATTGTCTAAGCCCGCCAGTGATTAATCTTCTGAGCTACATCTCCATTGTCTAAGCCAACCAGGAGACTGGCAAGTTATTTGTTTCTTGACAAAAGCCAAGTGGCTGAAAATTTGAAACAGAGTCAAATTAAAAACAGAGTAAACATAGTGTTTTAGTTTATTAAATTCCCTTTGGAATTTTTATTGAGATAATCAGTATAATAGAATAAACTGTAAAATTAGAACACGAGACAAAATAAAATTGAATTTTATTCCTTCATAAACACATAACGTCTATATATCTACATGAGTTAAGTCAATAGAAATCTTTACACATGCCTTTCGTGTCTGAACATAAAACACTCAAACCTGTATAGTCCTGTAGAAAACCAGAATGATCTGGAACTTGATTTTAAAGTTTTTTCTTTGTTGATTCTTGTTGTTCAGGCATTGTACTTGATGAATCCAATTGATGCCACTCTGGCATCATTGAGCGTTTTGGAATATTCAAGATGGCGTCCAAGATGGCCGTCTGGTAGGCTCCTAAGACGTATATGACCCACATACTCGCTAAAGAACATTTTAATTTTTAATTTTTATGGATGTTTAGAGGCTAAATGATACAAACAATTAAAATGGAACATTGTTTTGATTCAGATGGTTGAAATATCAAATATGGCGTCCAAAATGGCCGTCAGTTAGGCTCTGAATACCTATTTGACCAATTTACTCAATAAAACTCATTTTAATTTTGATTTTTATGGATGTAAGAGGTTATTAAATGATTCAAACCATTAAAATGGAAAATTGGTTTGATTCCCAGAGTTGAAATATTAAAGATGGCGTCCAAGATGACCGCCAGTAAGGCTCTTAAGACCTATCGGACAAATATAAACTCGATAAAAAGCATTCAATTTTGGCTTTTCATGCCTGTTTAGAGGCCTAATGATTCAAAGGATCAAAATGAAAAATTGGTTTGGTTCAGAAGGTTCACATAATTAAGATGGTGTCCATGATGGCCACCATTTTAAAGCAAAATTCAACCTGATCGCAGTTAAATATTATTTTCCGATATTTTTCAACAGTGGTTGTATTTGGAGAATTTGACTGGCATATTAGTGTTGTTTTCTGCGTTTTGAAATACTCAACATGACGACCAAGATGACAGCAATAACAGGGTGGGGAATCACATGTTTTTTGCTATGATACACTGCACGGAAAATAGACTCATACTTTTGGTAATGCTATTTTTGTCTTTGTTTTGGTAATCATATTCATCAATCCATACATCACTTTCAAGACCACCTTGGCTAGATCTGATAAACTTAATATCATAGTTCCTACTCTGACAAAACAATATGTCCAAAATGTGAGCGATAAATGCCAGGGTATACTGAATGGACGATATAACTGAAAATGTTGTGGTTAGGTATGAGCATAAGGGCATAACTGCAGGTCTGAGCAAGAGTGATAAGCCCCACAACTTCAGATGTGCTTGCAAGTCAGTTGCAACTGATTCAAACATATATGCTGGTGAGATGCAGGCTGGTAGAGTGCAATTGTAACAAACATGCCTGCTGTTTAATAGCAGAGTTTAAAGACCTGAGCTCTTCAGCAGGCCTGCTAGTCACATGAAGCTGTTACAAAAAATGCTTTGTTTCAGACATGTGTTCTGGTCCTGTGACACATAATCAAACATGTGTAATGTTAAATATGTCTGTTGACCCTGTGACATGATGACTGGGCTGATGGTCTGGTGCAAGTAGAACAGACATGCACACTGGGCGGGTGCAACTTAAAAAGACATGCCTGTCGATCCAGTGCAACAGTACCTAGCATTACTGAAAGTCAGGTGCAATTACAACATACGTTATTGGTAGTGTGATGTAACCTACACAGATGACTGCTGTCCCTGTGTCTCGTTAACAGGCATGTGTGCTGGTTCATTACCACATAATTAAACACGTGTGATGGTAAGGATGTCTGATGTGATGACCTGGTGGCAATACATGGCTGCTGTTTGGTAAAACTTTAACAGATATGCCTGCAGACTTGGTACCATTCAATCATACATACATCCAGGTCCATTGTTATTCAAAGAGAAAACTTACTAGACTGATGCCCGTCCATCAGACATGCCAACTAACAGTGTGAAACTTTATTAGGCAAGACTGTTGCCTGGTCGAGTGCCACTCCAGAGAGTTGCTTCGCTGTTGCAGCTGCAACATATATGCCTGCTGGCCTGTCGTATTTACTGCCACAAACACCGCTGCTGTTCAAATATGCCTACTGGTTGAATGCTGCTGCAAGATGGATGCTTGCTGGGGCACTCCATCCTGCATGCAAGCTGATGTTGTGTTTCTCTATCTGCCATACCTGTTGGTATGGTGTCTCACTATCAGCCGTGCCTGCTGGTGTGATGCCTCACTATTTCTCCTGCCTTCTGATGTGGTGCCTCACAATAAGCCCTGTCTGCTCTTGTGATACCTTCAGTATAGGCCGTGCCTTCTGGTGTGGTGCATCACTACAGGCAATAATTCCTGGTGTGGTGCCTCACTATAGGCCATGCCTTCTGGTGTGGTACCTCATTATCAACAGTGCCTACTTGTGTTTGCCTCACTTTAGGCCATGCCTTCTGGTGTGGTACCTCATTATCAATTATGTCTATTGGTGTTTTGCCTCACTATAGTCCATGCTTTCTGGTGTGGTGCCTCACTACAGGCAATGCCTTCTGGTGTGGTGCCTCACTATCAGCCATGCCTGCTGGTGTGGTGCCTCACTATACGTCATGCCTCCTGGTGTGGTGCCTTATTATCATCCATACCTATTGGGGATGTTGCATCACTATGGATCATGCCTTCTGGTGTGGTGCCTCATCACCAACCATTCCTGTTGGTGTGGTTCCTCACTTAAGACCATGCCTCTTGGAGTGGTACTTCACTATAGGCCATGTCTTATGGTCAATTGTCACTGCAATCAATATTTTACTAGTCGAGTGCAGATGGAAGAAGGGTGGTTTAAGTCTGGTGCTACCTGTACAGAGATGCAATTATATCAGACATGTCTGAAGATCCAGTGCTGCACTCAGATATGCCTGCTTGTACAATGCAACTATATCAGTCATGCATGCTGGGTTCATAAATTCATCTACGCATGTTTGTAAAGTGCTGTTCTATCAAGCAAGGAATCTAGTCTGTTACAAAATCCACCAGACATTCCTACAAGTAGAATGCCGCTCCCACATGGTTGTAAAACTTGTCCGGTACCATCCTGGACGCCATCTTTGAATGATGTATTAATAGCATCACTGGGAAGTTACAAGGATAATGTTTGTTGTTCAAAAATCAGTAAAATAAAATTGTGCATGTAAATTTCTGGAGCTTACCAGGCAAGATTTTATTATATTTTTTTGTTATAAACTGCCATCTTGGCGGCCATCTTGTCTGCATTTTTTTCCTATTTTTATTTGGTTACAAGCTAAGTGTTTACAATTAGATTCCAAATTCATAGCATACAATTTAAGAAAGAAATGGGTTTGAGACATAATTTCTGTATCACACAATATTTTCACTTATAATTGGCTTCCATCTTGGCCGCCATCTTGGATATATCGAAATGCTCAATGATGCCAAAGTGGCATCACTTGGAATTTTCAAGGACAATATATGTACTACCAGAATCAACAAAGAAAAAAAATTAAAATCAAGTTCAAGGTCCTCCTAAAATTCGTCCAAATTCTGCCGGACTATACGCTGAGATGCGAGATGACATGATCAAGGCACGTGACATAAAAGTGACGTCACTTGACTTCCCATATAGACACGTGCCAGTCATAATTTGTATCAGTCCCAAGGATCAACCATCTTATCTCATACAGGTAAATGAGATAAGCTTTCTTCATGATCTTGATACTGGTATAAGAATATATAATGAGTGTGAGGATGGGATAGAAAAATCTGTACCAAGAATTACGGTTTGGTATCATATGGCTTGGCTGGTGTGCAAAAAAGATAAGCTTGACCATGTTGATAGTTTTTAAGAGCTAATTATAATTCATTTAAGCCCATGTAAAATGAGGAAAAGACTGTGTGTTCTTTTGACAAGCTTGCCATTTTATGACACACATGACAACATCATGTTTTTATCTACGTAAAGGGCCTGTTTCACAATTATAATATGCAATTGCCGCTTTAATAAAATCTCTTTATATATCATGAAATAGAACGCCTACCTGAATTTTCGTGTTTTAAGTACAGAGGATCAACATTGAAAGTTCTGTGAAGAGCGCCACTGTTTTTGACCCTAGAGTAAATGGAAAAAAATGTTTAAGAAATATTGGCATACACTTATATTACAATGACGTTGGTTGGACAGTTTCAAGAAATAATATTTATATAATAACTATATGATTACGGGCAGATTCAAATAGCTTTATATTACATGATATATGTTTCCATTCTTATCATATCTTATTACTTTTAAGCAGTATTTACCATGTATATATTTGCAGTATTCTAATTGAATATGTTCGAACCAAATAACACTTTAAGTAATCCTTACACTCAGAACATAAATATAACACATAAGCTAAAAGAAAAAAATGCCCGTTTTGAAATTTTAACTGCTTTTAGTTAAAAATATAATTATATTGGATGTATCATTACCATTTGATTAATGTAATAACATACCACATGGCACTGCAGTCAAAATGTACCATCATCCACTTGGACGGATTGAAGGCAAACGATTGCGCATGCTCAACACCAATCATATGTTTCCGGAATTCTGGACAGATGAAAGCAGTTCCTGCATAGGCAGCATCAATATGCATCCAGACACCTTCAGATTCACCTGAAATATTCACCCTTTTTAGAGCAATGAACTGTTCAATTTTGTTTGGTAAAATTGAGTCAGGATGGTCCATTTGTCTATATTGAGGGTCATAGGTTACACAGATCCTAAAGAAATATCACATTAGCTGAGAGTTATGGGTTTCCATTCTTCAAAAGGTTAAATACAAACATTTTAAAACTGAAATTCAATACCTCAAACACCTTTGGGACCATTAAAATGTTTGTTCGAGATAGTGAAAGTCCGAGCCACTGATAGTTTATTACAACATCAGATCTGGAGTAATGATGAGGATAATATGTTGATCTTCCATTAAATAATGACTTGTTGTTTTTGATTGTTTGTTTTTACTCTTAACGTAACAGTCAACAATTATTCATTCATGTTAAGGCGGGTCTTTTTGAATTGAACCAGTACTAAGCATAGGATAAAGTGTCTTGCTCAAGGACATAACGCTGTGCCTCTGGTGAGACTCGAAACAGCGACCCATTATGATGTATTGTGTTTGATCATTTGAATTGCCAAATTCTAGTGAAAACACACAACATACCTTTTGCAGTTAAAATCAGACAAGCATGCATTTGTATTCGGGAACCCTCTAAACAAGTACTTCTGTAAACAGTGAAGACCAAAATGAAATGCAGCAAGATGCTGCATTTCATCATGGTCTACACTGTTCAGGGTCTACACTGTTTGTAAAGGTAGGAAAGATCTTCAGACAAAAGAATACAATTTTAAAAAAAATATAACCTGTCACCCCTAGATGTGTGCAATGGACTTTCCCAAGTTTATCGAATCAAACCAGACAGAAGAATTCATTAGCATACAAAGGGTTAAGCCATCATAAATCTATGAATATCTAGAGACACAGTCGATTCGGGGGGGGGGGGGCTCAAATGGGCCTTCAAAATAACCATTTTAAACGAACCACGAGCCATCAATGTTCAAGTCATTGAAGCTTCACTGTACATAAAAATATGCTTAAATAGTTATGGTTAAGCTTAAAAAATAGATATTTTAAATTAAGGGATGCATTAAAATATTTTAAATACTAGGTCGCTGGTGGTACACAATACTCGTACATTAAAAGAACAGAAATTTACTCATTTGTGTATTGACATATATATACTGGTTTGTCAATTGAACTGTATATAAATTGTAAGCGAAATTGTTTCTGTTGATATGGGAACATTTTGATCCAACCTTCATTGTTTATACAGATAATTGTAGTATCAATTGCGTTTGAAATATTAATAATAATTTAAAATGCTTCCATTTATTTTAAATCTATTTTTGTTTTGATTTTATTTCTGTAGCTGACTATTAACTCACCAATGTTCCTAGAGGTTTTGAATGAGCAATAAATATACATGTATATCTAATGAACAAAAGAATCTGAGACGAACTTGTCAGCTCTGAGGATACTTACATACAGCTCCTAGCTCTTTCAGATTATCAAAAGCGCATGCCCCAGTCGTCCCAAGTGTAGCACAGAGCTAAAAACAGAAAGACAAAAAAGAAAATATGCTAGTATATAAGATACTAGTACTTGAACCATATGCGAACAGTGAAGACTCAATCGAGCAGTGTCACATGAGCATTCACAGTTCGCACACACGCAGTAAGCTCAGACCGTGAAGCCGACGTCTAGCTTCACAGGATAAGTGCCCTGTACGTTTAAAACGACTTTACCAATGCAACAGGCTGACCAAAGTGCCTGCGAAGAGTTTAGTATCAAGACCAAGCAATGATTATAATCATAAAGATATTAAAATGTTCAAAATTAGAATAAATGACAATATTATCAGACACAGACTGTTCTGTGTTTCTTCCTCGCGATGCCGTTGGTTGGTCTGTGGTATGTAAATGTGGCACTTCCTGGTCATCTTCGCCTTTCATCTAGTTTTGATTGTACGTGATATTTTGATTCTTAACTTATAGACGAGCATGTGCTTCCGGATGGTTTCGTCAGAGCCTTGATTGCTCGAACATACGAAGTAGATGAAGGCTCAAACCATAATTAAGACTCTTGACCAACTAGATAGCTGTGCTACATGTTTAAGAATAAAATGCATTGGCCGTGGATAACCGTGCATTCCTCTAGATAAGTCTCTTTTTCTTATTTTTCAAGTAAAACGTATGTTGTTGGTACACAAAAGGAACGTCTCACTGAGACGATCCTTTTGAGTACCCAAAACAGATGTCCAAATGACCGATAAGAAAATATTTACTATTTTACGCTTACAAGTTTTGCTAAAATAGACCATAAGTACCAACATTTCACAAACTGGCTAATGTATTCTTACGTAAAATGGAATTAGCCCAGCTTCCAGATCTTCGTCTATTGCCGATTGTAAGGTGTTGCCCCGAAGACTTAATTTCTCATCGCTGGGCAGGAACCTCATCTTAACCAACCCGATAAGACCAGCCTTCTCTACTGATGAGTGGGCCTGCAACAAGAGATCAAGATCAGGATAGTTTACTGATAAAACGCCAAAACTGACTCATTCACCAGGACATGTAATGAGAAAAACTAGTTCCTACCCAGCCAGCATTCAATCTGGGGGCCACTATCGGTCCGCCAGCGAAACGCCATTGAAATGGCGGACCGATAGTGGATCGATTTTATATGCCTACTGGGTATCTCTCATCAGAGATGTTAACTTAGCAACACAGTAACCCACAACCTCAGAGGAAACCACAGATTCCGAGAGTGCGTTCCAATCTCTAATAGTCTGTGAAGAAGCTGTTTTTTATAATTATACCACCCTTACCAACTTTAGCACAAAATATCTCGTGATGTGCAAGGTCTACACTGGTGTAAATGGTATAGAATAGTTAAACCATGTTTGTCCACCTGTACGTAGATAATCCACTCGCTAAAGCTCGTGGATTATCTCCACGTTCAGGCGGACAACCCATGGTATAACGATTACATATCCGTGCCAGCTGTAGGAGCCTGAAGTGCCATAGCGTGGTGATTTCTTTATCGCAACAAAGATACAATGTGAGGAATCAATCGATGAGGCTGTGCAAAAATGCTGCCCTTTTTCCAAAAAAATATAAAATACTCGTAAAGAACCCGATTAACTTACAGAAGCAATGTGCGTATCTTTGATAATGGCTAAGTCGTCTCATTGAAGCGACACAGAAACAATTGAGTTGGGAAGCAGCATAAGATACAATATGGTATGTACGCCCAGCGAAGATTCTGATCAGCCTGCGCATCTGCGCAAGCTGATCAGAGTCTTAGCCAGGCGCTCTATAGGTAGTCACGGTCCCAATGATTCTTCATACGGACAGTGAAGACTCTGACCAGACTGAGTGGATACACAGGCTGATCTGAGTCTTCGATGAGCGCACATGCTAACTTGTACATTTCGCTGGTCACCGGTTCTGATATTTGTTTACTCGTCCTCTATGCCATCTTAGCACTCAAAGATCACCATTCTATGTCTTCTATTAATTGGCACTGCAGTTGACATAGATACAGACAAATGGCGGGTTCAGATTTACAGGCTACTGGCTTTCACATACAAACAAGCAAATTGAATTTTCTCTTCGCGCCAGACACTAAATAGAACCAAGGACAATGGAAACGAATTAGTTCGTTCTAACAAAATCTATTTGTTTTTTTATAAAAAAAAATCAAAATTATTTGCAAACTTTTAAGACTATGCTTTAATTTTACACCAAGTCTTTATAACATACAAAACACTGGGCTTGGACGATTGTTCCTATAATCCTTTATATGGGACATACATGTACAATGTACTTGTACAGCTATATAATGCAGATTGTTTTCATCATTTGCTTACAGAATGGTTCATTGAAATTTGAAAAAAAAAAATTAAAATGATTATGGACTCGTCGAGCTGGTTATAATCGGGAAATCCATTCAGCATACGGGTTGATATTTGTATAATTTGGACCTCGCCACGCGAAAGTCTGTATTTGGGAAATGCGACCAAGTAAAGCTAAATCCAGCCTACTCGGCTGAATATTGAGATTTCGCATGCTACATGTTCAGGTAGTATACGAGGGCCGTTCAAATATGAATGCAAGTAGCTTCGTAACTTTCTTCACATATATGCTACGACAAAATGACATACCTTTCTGGAAAGAACCATTTGTCGCCTTTAAAATGGCACCAAACATTATGAAACCCTCACAATATTTCTTGAGTTACAGACCCTTATATAAAGGTCATTCCTGTATACTGAAGTTTTTCTGAAGCAGATTGCAATGCACGTTTTGGTACATGTGCGGATATAGTGTCATACCTTTGTAAGTTTTAGACAAAATGGCACCAAATTTCAGATGCAAGTATAAGTTACAATCCAAAAGTTGCTTGCAGGAAAAAAATAAAAAATCCTGTTTCAATCTCGAGTAAACACGCACGTTTGTGACGTCATTTATTTTATGATAAACGTCATTTTGAGTTATCTACTGGTGATGAAATAATGAACATCGCTGTGTCGTTTTCTATGCGTTTTGCTGAAAACATGCTAAATATGTCATAAGGGAGTTTTCAAAACGCTCCGTCCTCTATTTACAGAGTAATCACATTTTATATAATTTTCAAGCATTTTACCTTGTTTATATATATTAATATATACTCAACTACAAAAGAAACCCATCAGTCACTTTTGAGGGAAATTAGGGTAAACTAATTAAGAAATCAAAATACATTTTATACCATATTCTTTAACAATCAATTATGCATCAAATCATTGAATAATATAACAGTTTTACTTAAACCCGTTTATGTTGTACGCCAGTGTATAGACAAGGGGTCATTTCTAAAAATGACAAGTTTCAGACAATTGGTTTTCGCTCGAGTTCTAGTCTTAATCAGTTCACTTCGTCCAGTAACCGGTATGTTCATCTCTGGCGAAGCCATCGAGTATGTGCAGAAGCCAAAACAAACCGCGTTTCTTTAGTAAGCTCGGATCTCAATCCGATAGAGCAGCTGGCGACGCATCCGGGATCATTCAGTGCAACCTCGGAATCTTCGACAGCTCCAGGTTGCTCTCCATTAAGAATGGGCGCGGATTCCCAAGCACGTTAAGCGACGTTACGTGCTTTTGATTCGACCTTGTTCTGAGGTAATTATTGCTGCAGGAGAGGGTCATGTCTGTTTTTTGGACGAATTTAACTCAAGTGAACTGATTTAGACGAGAACGAGATATTCATTGTCAAGTGAAGAACTTGTCATTTTTGAAAATGACCCCTTGTCTAAACACTGGCGAATAGCATGAACAGATTTAAGTAAAACAGTTATATTATTCAATGAAATGATGCAGAACTGATTGCTATGGAATATGGTATAAATATATTTTCATTTCTTAATTCTGATTTCCATAGTTGCCCTGAGAAGTGACTGATGGGTTTCTTTTGTAGTTGAGTATATGTTCAATCTGTCTAGTACTCAAGACTAGGTGAGTAGTTTTGACTTAATAAAAATGTTTTTCATCGTTTAAAAATTACCCACTATCCATCAATAATTTATAGCAACAACTCAGTATGAGCGATCAACACTTTGTCTTTGAGTTAAAACTAGTTTAAATGTTGCTTCGTGCATTTTGTTAGAGATAAGTTTAACTGAAAACTGAAAGGTGGTGTTTTGTTTACCGTTTATTTGCAAACATTAGGAGACTTTAGTGAAAACGATTTGTTGTAATTTAACAAAAGCAAGTCAGATTTTCGCAACTTTCACAGAATCATTATATAAGAATATGGGGATACTTCCTTAAATTTTTCTAGAAATTTCACCTGTTTATCGAAAAAATATAGGCTCGTCTACACCACTGGTATATAATCGAAGCATTGAGGTTGTTAGTATACTAACGTGACCCTCATTCAAAGAGCTATAGCTCGATCAGTATACTGTATTTTTCTTTAGGTCTGGTGCCAGTTTAAAGGTGACATATAGTCATTTATAGAAACGTTTACCATTTTGTCGTAGCATATATGTGAAGAAAGTTATGAATCTACTTGCAATTAACAGACCTAGTACGTCTCAAAAAGCGAATACGAAACGCGTTGATCAGACTACGCGGATTAGCAGATCGTTGTGCGCTTTTGTTGTTTGCTTGCAACAAAGTCATGCTTTTTGCAATTAGACAAATTGATAGCAGTTCATACCTGGTCAGAGCAATAGGCAACTAGCCTGGCATTGATCTCTGCATCTTCCACGCCTTTATGAGTAGCCTTGTAACGTCGAATCGCCTCGGATCTGGCAGCAAGTAACGTCACAAACGTGCATTCACTCGCTGTTGTCTGAATTTGAAAGCATATTTTAAACAGTCAACATGTTCCGAAAGTATATCTGAATACAAGTAAATAAGGAATAGTTTAATGTTAGCTGGAAATTACATTTGATAATGTGTAAATTGCTTTAAATAATTGGCCCCGTGTACAGTTTTCTGATTGGTCGAGATTTTTTTTTAAAACATCTTCGTTGGCCTAAAACAGACCTCCTTAGATCGGCATACATGTAAAACATACCTTGGAGACTGAACTTAAGGTAACACACTACACTACAAGTGCACGAATTTTCTTATCATTTTAAGTGCCCAACAAGTACAGTTTCTGTAACCTTAAGTAAATACTCTAATGTTAAGTCAGAAACTGTTTATAGGGATATCATAGACACTCACTGATTTGATTGAGTTGATGCTTTTTGTTACAGTCAACAATTTGACTGTCGTGTTGTTGTTGTCTTTACCTCTAACCTGTCTAGACAAAGCCATATGGGCCATGACCTTTTCGTACTAATTGCATTAACGCTTTAGTCATTCTTAAACATACTTGCATTGTTGTCTAGTTTGACAAAATGCTTAAATCTTGATCTGATCCTTCATCTACGGCCCTACATTGTGCATGAAAGAAAACGAGGCCTCTGGCTAGAATGCTCATTTGTGCAGGCTCGCTGCTCGTAAATGTGTATGTGATGAGTACAAAATTCTGAAAGAGTTGTATGACCATTCTGATAAGAATAGGCTTAAGCGTAGCATTGTATGATGCTGAAACCTCGCAAGATAAGGTATCAATAACATAAAATGTGCAGTCTTTTGTCACCTAGGTGTATACCAAAACACATGAAAACGTGCTCATTTAACCATGCTAGTTCTACTAAAACAATAAAAAAAATAATTGAGAAGTTTGTGGTAAAAAAGTTTATTATGTAAAATCTCTAATCCATTGAGCATATGTCGTCGATACATGTTGGAATTGCAACATATTATGATACTGAAAAAAGAGAAGAAAAACATGTTGAAATCAATGCTTATCAAATATGGTGTCCCGTGCATTTGCCTCTTTGTAAACATGCCAACCAATGTTAAAAAACATCTGTCACTATATGGCAAATTATGTATACTCTGTCATCAAACAAGAACTGCCATTTTGATAAAGTGGTACTTGCAGATATATATGATATATAGATATATATGATATATAGAGGATATTTTTTGAGGTGATTACTAAATATATTTCATTGAGTGTGTTGAAAACATCAGAATTTTTATGAGTGCGCAGCACGAATGAAAATTTAAATGTTTTCAACTCACGAGATGAAATATATTTGGTATTTACAAAAAAAGTAAAATTTCTTTTTTATTTTATACTTTTTAGAAGTTACAGTTAATCAATTTGTTAACCATGCTTCAAGCCGAATCACAATAAAGTAAAAGAAGTCAAAGGAGTATTTGTGACAGAACACCTGGATCAATCTACATGATCTATAACCATCAGGACTTACAGATAAAAAGAACTTTATTCAGCGTCAAAGTACGAGACAAGTGACGTCATAAGCGACGTCAAACTTTGTTGATGACGTTGCGTAGCATAGGTTACATGCATTGCCTCACTCACTGAAGCAGGTGTTGAAAATTCAAAATCGAAAAATCTCAGCTAATCTGAATTATTTTGGTACCAAAATGTTTCTCATGTTCTAACTAAGAAACTTGATGTTTTGTTCACAAATAAGAAAGTTAAAGGCGTTTGAATTTTCGAAGTAAGCTGCATTAAGTGAATGGAACAGTCAGAGGTGAACATTACAGTGAAAATATAGGCATATCATTTCACTAGTGATTGATATCACCTTTATTTGTTTTTGATATGCATTGATTTCACTGCTAAGTATAAAATAAGTAACTTTAGTCTGCTATACTTACCTGTATAACTCCACCTCCCATGGTCAGCTGATTACTGTGGAGAAATTCAGAGGGCAGGCCTATCATTTTACCAAGCCAATCCATGACGATAGTCTCCAATTCTGTACAAGCAGGGCTTGATGCCTTAATAGAAAATATTATGTTATGCAGCAGATGTTAGTACTTCCATTCTACAATTATAATCCCACAAACATTTGACTGATTCTTTTAATAACCTACATGAAGAGAAAGTATTTTTAAAGGGAATGATTCATAAGAAGCGTATTTTATTAATAGAAGGTAATGATTCATATAAAGCTGAAGAGAAAGTATTATAAATTGGAATGATTAATATAAATCCGAAGAGAAAGTATATTAAAAGGGAATGATTCATATA
The DNA here is from genome assembly GCA_964019695.1 of Loripinus fragilis. NCBI lineage: Eukaryota > Metazoa > Mollusca > Bivalvia > Lucinida > Lucinidae > Loripinus > Loripinus fragilis. Next base: position 28,036,136 of record OZ026530.1, on the reverse strand, counting down.
AAGAATAGGTTATTAATATAAGGGAATGATTCATATAAAGCATAGGTTATTAATATAAGGGAATGATTCATATAAAGCATATGTAATAATAGAAGGGAATGTTTCATATAAGGCAGAAGAGAAATTATTATAAAAGGAAATGATTCATATAAAACATAGCTTATTAAAAGAACAGTCAAATTTTTGTACAAAACAATTACATTTATATCATAATGGAAACTATTCTTTATTTCCTCCAGGTGTACAGTTTATCTCGGAACAAATTAGGCTGCAAAACTTGAAACCCCTTAAATGAAAAATTCATTTTCGTGACTTTTGACGGGGTGTAGCAGTAAATGACAAACTGAAAAATTACTCCCTGTGTTAGCATACACAATGTGAAGTCCAGGATCAACCCATCACTGAACCGGCTCCACCCCCCCCCCCTCATCAAAACACACATGTTACCATGCTGCAAATAGAGAACGGCAGAAAAAGTGAAGACTGCCTAAACAAATAGATGTGCAAAGTTTTGGCTATGCACCCAATCACCTATATACACTGGTATATGGTACATTTTCTAATATAAGTCTAATAAAAGGGCGGTTTGTCTGAGATTGAATTTTCTACACCTATATTTGGAAGCTCGATTATTCCCGAAAGTTGGAGATTCTCAAGTTTCTCGCATTTCATGCAAGCATTTGCCTATATATGGCTAAGTCTTCAGTATGTGTCAGGGGACATAGAGAGGAACGTTAGGAAAAGATTGTTCTTTACAGGAGGTCAATTTTCTCTATGTGTGTCCCCTCCGACAATGGGGAGAGATAGGCAGTAGAAGCCAGAAGTTTTCGAAAATCCAAGGGCGCATAAAAAGTCCCCCCCCTTGGTCCACTATAACAGAGTGGGGAACAGTTCTTCTTGCCAGGCCAAGAGGCTAAGGTCAAGCCAGTGCTGCATTAGCATATTATAAGGCCGATGAAATAAAATATACTGACCCAAGTGTCAGGATCACATGTACCCCTATAAGAAAAATTGACTGACCCAAGTGTCAGGTTAATGCGTACATACATAATAAAGAAAATCCGAACTGACCAAGTGTTAGATGGTGCAGTCACCCCAATATAAAGACGTAAACGTCTGAAGAAGCTTCAGTGATATCAGCAGAATTCGCTACAAAGCGCTCACGTGAAGCATTTGGTTAATTTGTGTGTAAATTTTACGTTACTTATTTTTGCCTATTTGGCGTACGACTAAAACGGGACACTCTAAGATCGCTTCCTTTGGAAACCATCTTAGAGTGGAAACATGTTTTAGAAAGGGATGGCCAAACGTAGGTATTGCCATTGTATTATTCATGTGCTATCGATGTTTATTAGTACATAAAGTACTGAAAAGTTGTGATCTAGTTGCGTGCATTATTTTTCCCTGGTGGTATTCTCAACGCATAACAGGGGTCTTCCAATAACACTTTCCCTCTTCCGTCTTGACCGTCTTTACGACGTAAAGTGTCCCTTTGCATTATTTGATTTCCTTTTACTGCAACCATGGAAGTAGCAATTTTGCATTTAATTATGCTAATACCTCAAAAGATAAGCTGTCAATTACATAAAAAATTGTAGTCTGTTGACCATGCCAGTTTCACTAAAGCAATAAAAAAGGTTGTCAATGAGAAGTTTGTCAAATAAAAAAAAAGCTGATGATATAAAATCTCTAATCCATCGCATATATGTTGTCGGTACATATTGGAATTGACTTTGTGGGGTAATTCCAATGTGTACCACATGTTGGAAATGACTCTATAAGGCAATTCCGGTGTGTACCAACAACTTATGATACCGCAAAAATAAGAACTACTTATCAAGTATCATGCCCATTATATTTGCTTGTTCATAACATGTCAAGCTGCCTATAAATGTCAGTATATGGAAGGTTGTGTGTATTTACATGACACCTCTATCATTCAATTTGATTTCAAGCACTACCATTTTGCAAAACTGGTGTTTTCACAGTTGTAATTTCATTAAGCTGGCTGTCTGGGATGATGCATTTATATATGTAAATTTGAAATATGCTTAGTTCAATAAACTTTAGGGAAAACACTGTTTGAAAAATCATAGTCAATGGTGTCTGAAATTGAGAAAGCCGCATAGCATAGCAGCCTAGAATAATTAGACAGAAAGAGACATTCAACTTTGATCATTGTTGAAATATATGCAGACAGCCATTGCGCAAAGGATTTCCTTTTGTTGAGGGTGTTTTTTCTTCAAGTAGGTATTAGCTTTCATAAATCTATCAATTTGTCCTAACGTCCATAACAAATTAGACGATATTATATCGATTGATCCTATTCTATTCAGCCTGATACATTCAAATAAAACCCTTTTCCGTATGCCAACCTTAATTAAAACCGTGCTTAGATAGATATAAGATAGTCCAATGCATCGCATCGATCAAAGTGGAACTAAATCTGTCTATGGTTTAGGAATAATGCAACAGAGAGCGCAAATTCATTTAAGTTCACAGTGTAAATTTCGATTTGACACTTTTTTCATTGGTCAAATAAGGTACATTTCCTGCTATTGTGGTTCATCTAGGACACTTTGTGCCAATCGGGAAGGTCCGGCACAATTCAAGAATCGAATTAAGCCTCGGGTGTACGTAAGGCGCATTACGCGAAATACTATGTACAAAAAAGCTACATTTTGTTTGCCGGAACTGGCGTCAGGAAAATAAGTTCTTTAGCATGTGGGTTCAGCCCTATTAAAATCCATTTGTCTGATTACCCGAAAAGTTTAATTAGCAGAATAAATGATAGCTATATTTTATTAAAAAAACATAAACATCATTTACAACCGTGTTTTCTTCTGCAATCACACTTGTTATTGTGTTGACGTGGTTTCTGTGACGCCAGTGTCACGTTATGTAACGTCGGTGTCACGTTTCCAAAGTAGATCCTCGATGTACATCCGAGATTTGACTCAACGGAATTCTACGGAATTGGCCGAGACAGTTCAGATTGACTTTGTGCGTTATTAACCTTAATTCCCTCTGCAATGTAAACATATATGGTGAAATCTTATTAGTTTCGAGTGCGACTGAACAGGGAGTTGTCGACGATAAGTTGACAAAGGGTCTGTTGTCTCTTTCATCTCTAAGACCGACAGGAATAGCCCGTGAATCAGCATTTCCACCCATGAGACAAAATTATTTTTCTACGGATATTAGCTGTCTTGTATTCCTTGTTTTCGTGATTATCGCCGTCTATTACATAACCATAAATCTTTGGAAATAAAGACACACTTGTGTATATCCATCTGGTATAGGAAAACTTGTGTAAAACGGCCACTCAAAAATAGATAAAATAAAGATTTGAATGGCGAATAGTAGCTTAATTAAGGTCAAAAGTACTGCAGTATGATTCCTTTGGTGCAATCTGCAATACTTTTGACCTGCATTAAGCGATTTTTCGGTGTTTTTGAGAGTGGTCGTTTAATAAAGTTTTTTTGGTGCATCTCTTTTATAACAGACGCTCTTTTGTTGTGTGCAGAACAGGTTACGTAGATGCCTAGGCTGATGTCCGCAATTTGTTATTCGCTAAGCTATGCATGCTTGTTAATTAGTAGATGAGGGTCCTTTTCATAAGGGTTTTCACGCCAGAAACTACACAACTTGTTCCACTAGATAGCTGTGTAAATGCCGTTAAAACAAATATCGTAAAAGGATGCAAAAAATTTATCTTGCAACAAAGTTATTTCTTCAATTGAATCTTATGTAAGAACTGTTGTTTAGCAAATTTGCAAATGCAATTACAGATTGTCGTCTTCAAACATGAAAATAACCAGCCCATGAGATAACGGCACTATCATAGATTCTGAAGTTAAATCACTATTTAAACCTGCATTACTACCTATCCAGTGGACCTAGAGGCCCAAGTTTTAATATGTGATTTTATCAATTCGACACTTCCAGTGAGCGAGCGGCAAAGGCTCCAGTGAGAGAGTGTAAATTTGCAGACTCGTCTGATCATTGGATGCTGGCCGATGCGATAAGAGCCAAAATTGCATGTGTTGGCAAAATATTGAATTTGAATGTCTTTATTCTTAAAGTGTGTCACATATAGTAGATATATACTTCTCAATGAAACTGGTGTATATGTTCGTGTTTTTGATTTTGAGGATCTTGATTACAGAATCGAACGGTAATTTATTCAATCAATGGCAAATGCTCCTTTAAACTGCGTACATTGCCTTGTTAGAAAACCATGATGTTTTCAATATTGCCATCAATATCCGCCATTTTGAACAATGATGAAAATATAAATCCAAAACCAGCTTGTGAAAAACATTTCCTGAATTGTACTGATTTGCTATCTTTGAACTTTACATAAATGAAATTTTTACTTTATAAATAGGTACTTATATAAAGTAGGACTGTGCCTTTCACAATTGATAGTGTAGATCATATTTTCTTGTCCGTTTGGATCATAGATTCCATTGTGAATCTTTGCAACCATAAGAGGATCACTGCGGATGCCTTACTGGTTGAAACTAGCGAGAATGGTCCAGAAAACTTGCACACTCCGCACTGTCAATTCTTTGGTGTATCATTTGCTTCCAAAAGATAATTTTTTCTTAGAACGTTTTAACATTAAACCGCACGACCAATCTCGTTGTATGCACAAATGCCAGCATTCTATAATATATGTGTTCTATTAGATACAATATTTAACGAGGTGTACAGCTAGGGAACCTGCTCCAGCTAACGAGAACAGCGTATATTGCGTCTTGTCTGATAATGTTTATGCATCAGTAGATATATGGCTTTGACTGATGTCAGTTCTAAGACGGTGGCTCTATTCTGGCTATTTTGTTGTTGTTGTTTTTTATGCTCCCATTTGGGTTTCAATGTTAAGTCATGGCCTCAAGCTAATATGCTCAACTCAACTGAGAATGGCATTTCTGCTAATTAATGTGTACACGTGAAAAAAGTAACTGTGTATGACCAGGAAATACCACAATCACACACTGCAGACCAACCCACGGCACCGTGAGGCAGAACATCAGATTACTTACAGTCAAATGACATCGGGTAGATGATTAGAGTAAGCAACCAGCTCTCTCGTCCTCATAAAGATGATTGCAAAACTAGAAGGACACATAATACTGAATTACAAGGCAAGGTCCAAACACAGAACCCTCTCATACAATGAGAGCAACAATAAACAATGAATCAACAACAACAGAATCACCGCCTTAGAACGGACAGCAGCCTAAGCCATCGGTAGCTAAAATGCATTTAACAGGTACCAACTCTTCGCCTTAGATTCCGTTGTTGTTAAAACACAAAAAATAAATGTTAGCTCGCATAGAGGCTCTCTTATTATTGCAATGTATCATCAGAGAGAAGCAAACTAATCAAATAAACACACTGTGATGCAACAAAGAAATGGCTTACGACTCACAGAAAGTCAGAGCTTAAGAAAACCTCAAGGGAGCCTAAGTGTGCCCAGCCAAAGACAAGCATAAGGCACCAAGCAACCGATTGAAGTTTTACGTCAGGTTCGTCGTTGAGTCTGAGGCCTGACCCACCGTCGTGCAGTTCAAGAGAACTTATAGCTATAAACTGTGATTGGGTTTACAAGAAGACATGCAGATTGTCGTATGATATCCCTCTTATGTCAAACCTTTTTTTATAACGTTTGGTTATCTTTTTGAATTGATCACGAAAATTAGGGTTTCAAACAAATATTTTGAAGGACCTCGGACAGTCTTAATGAATGATTGCCCATAAAAATGACCAGAGAAAAGTTTCAAAGAAAATGATATTTTTTCTATGAAAAAGATAGTAGCTTTAACCCTCGAATTATCCACAAAAACCTTTTTCTCATTGGACAAGTAACAATTGAAAAAATGGGTTGAAAACTCTGTTATTGCTATTCAACATATAGAAAATAGAAATTTTTTTACTGAAGTGCTTCCCCCCCCCCCCCCCCGTGACCAAACTAATCCTGTTGCATACAGTTGTAGTTTTACATTACACACATCATATAAAAACGGCATGATTGGTCACGGGGGGGGGGGGCGCTGTCAAAATGCTCAAAGACACTTTATGATAAAAGCTTATTAGAAACTTATTTTGTACAAACCTGTAGGTAAATATCAATTTACAATGGCATGTATCAGGGCTTTAGTTATGAGTGCGTACCATGTAATTAATTGTCTCAGTTCTAAACCAAAACATATGGTGTGGGTACTCAAAAGAACCGTCACAATGAGACGGTTCTTTTAAGCACCGAAATAAAGCCTAAATCTGATGTGTAAGAAAATATTAACAATTTAAAGCACAAAAACTGTGTTTATCTAGACTATGATTTATACAGTATGAAGATATTATACGCCTCAGTGCACAAGTTAAACTTGAAACATTACAGGTAATAGCCAAAAGTCATTGACAGCACTCTTCTTTATATGAAACAATGAAATCTTCTCAACCCGAATTTTATGCAAACACATCACAATTGTTTTAAGTTTTATGCCGCAAACATAATATTTACATGTATTCAGGTGAATACTCGACACAACTTTGACTTTCTGTGAAATAAAATTTGGTCACAAAATATACCCCCACCCCCTAAACCCTAAAGTCTTGGCATAATCATGCAATATTTTCAAAATATTTTTATTTTGCTGGGTGCACTAAATGTAACGGTTTGATTTAAGCACAAAAATATAGAAGTCAGTTATGCATTATCCTAGCCTAAAGGTTGTCAAAATTTGGGCAGATTGAATAGGAAACTGTCCGAGGTCCTTTATTAACTACTAGTAAATGTGTTTCTCATTAAAAGCCAATAATAGTTAGCCCTCTCCGTTTAAAGTTTGTTCAATTAATTCAGTTAGTTTTTCTTTGATTAGATAGCGAGCAATGTAGTGTAGATGGTAGATAAATCATATGAAAGTAAGTAAAAGTGAAAAGATCAGGAATCGATATAATCAAGTACCACATACAAGCTAGAAAATCTTTCAATTTTAATTTATTTAGAATCTCACCTGAATTTTACTAGGTCCAAATAGATTTTTACCTTTCCTCTCATAAACTGTTCTACATTATTCAATAACATGGTTTTTAATAGCAGTGAGGCACGAAGTCAAAAGTAAAGACAACTCAGTAGTAGTACATGAACTAGAATTAGCAATGAAACCTGATTTATTGTGCACTTTATGATGTTTAGGTAACAAGTATGACGTAGGAAGCCTGCTATGATCCTCATCAACAAACACATCAAACTTAGCAGCCATAAGACGCAAATGCCTATCAACGACGGTCTCTCGTCAAGAAAAATATGCTCATAGGTATTAGTAGAGCTAAGTTCTTGCTTTAGGGTGTTAAAGTATTAATTATTCAAACGACCAGAACATTGTTAGCAGGTTTATCTACAAGCGCTAAAACAAACTTTCTATGGAATTCCTGGACCCCTTTCTTCAAATTTCTAAAAGTGAATTCAGGTTTAGGCGGAAGAAGATCAAAATAATTGCTATAAAATGAAATTCTACAGGCTTATTTTTGAAGACGACCTTGTTTCTTATTTAGGGGGTCCTAATTAACAACTTGGCACCCATCAACGGTAACTTAAATTGGCTCCTGGACTTATATACTTCGTTCAGACCTTGGTATTGTTAGTTTTGCAGGTTTGTATGTTTTATCTGTGACTCTATCTTTTTCCCTGCTTAAATATTTCCCTTTTGTTTAATCAAGTTAAAGAATGCATGCTACCTTTGCCCTAATGGATTTACTCTTACATGTGTCTGCTTCCTTAAAATTATATTTTCAGAGAAAGATTCAGAGCTTTCAGCATGGATGGCTGCTCTTTGGATTGGATATTACCAAATATGGAGTTCAAACACTGTGACAGTGTTTGTCATGATGTATAAAATAGCACCCGGAAGGTGCGTCCGGGTCTTTTGTTGTTTATTGCTGGGCTGTTTAGGTGCATTTTTGTCAAGTTAGACTTGTACAGCTATGATTTAGATAAATGATTTTGTTAGGCTCATGGCGTGAATGACTAACATGGGATTTTTGAAAATTTTATAAACATATTCCATATTTGTGTGTCTTTGTGCTTCAATCCAAATACAAGACCAGTATGTTTGACCAAATAAATCAGTGATATTATGTTCGATTTAGTATTTAATCTCTCGGTCACATGTAAATCCTTTCATGTCGACTAAACAGTTCTAGAGACGATTCGAATGAGAAGTAGTTTGTGATAAATAAAGCGAGAGTGCGTCAGCGTTTATACACTTTACAGTATCTACTACTCTATAAACTTATCATGTGTTTCATTGTAGAACTTTGAAACTATAAGAGGGTCACTGATGAGGCCTAAATGGCCGAAACTAACTTGTCTGGCCCAGAAAATTTACACACTCTTGTTTCAGTTCTTTGTTGCATGCTTTGCTTCCGAGGGATAACCTTTTTAAGAACATATTGCACTTTCGTACAATTGCGCTATGGAAAACCAACTGCAATCTTCCAACTTTTTAAAGAAATAGCTATTTCAAAAAACTAAGCGCTTTATATGTATATTATTTTTTTTAATAAGCTGATATTTCTATAAAATAACTTTGGTATAAAATGTTCTGGCTGTTCTATTTGTTGCTTAAAATGCAAGAAATATACCTAAATGAATCCTGTGCCACCTGCACAAAATGAATCCTTGGCCACCTGCACAGGTTTCATATTTTGTGCATATGAGGGACGATCAAAAAGTTCTCGGCCCCTTGCACTTCAGGCTACCAGGGAATGAAAATTTGACCATTACTTTTCAACATAATCGCCCTTCAAGGCAATGATTTTATTTGATTTGATTACTTACGCCCCATCAACAATCTTTCAGTTAAACAGGGGCGGGTCTTCCTGGGTTTAACCAGTACTGAGCTAGGATAAATATGTCTTGCTCAAGTACCACAACGCAATGACGCCGGTGAGGTTGAACCCGTGGACCCTCGGTCTCGAGTCAAGCACTTTAGCACTGAGCCACTGCGCTTCCATTCAATGCAATGAACTTAGCTCATCTCCATTTAAGCTTTCTTATCCCTTTAAAATAGAAGGCCTTTTCCTTGTCCCCCAAGTACTCGTTTACTGACTCTATGATGCCTTCATTGCTTCCATACTGTGCACCAAGAAGATGGAATTTCAGTTTGGGGAAATGATAGAGGTCAGAAGGAGCCAGATAAGGAGAATACGGGGGGATGAAGAAGGATTCCAAGTTCACATTTAGTCGCAGCAGTCATGGTAACTTGTGACATGTGGGCAGGGATGTTGTCCTACATAGCAGAACACCGCGAGTTTTCCTCGCCTCTTTTTTACGATTTCCTGGCTTAGCCGTCTCAATTTGACTGCATAATAATCATCGTTTATATTGCGACCCTCAACTGGTCAAGATAATCAATCATGATCACCCCTTGACAATCCCAAAAGATTGAGGCCGTCACCTTCCCTGCCGAATAAGCCCTCTTAAATTTCCTAGGAGGGGTGAGCCAGGGTGCTTCCATTGTTTGCTCCGTATTTTTGACTCTGGACCCATTTCTCATCTTGGGCTACAACTCATTCGATAAAATTGCGGGATCATCTTCATAGCGAGACAGGAGATACCTAGAAATATTGAGCCGAGTCCTTTTTTGATCATTAGTCAACATTCGCGACAACCATCTTGCAGAAACCTTTGACATACCTAAGATATAGGTTAGGATTGACTGTACTGCCCAAAAACTTGTGCCCACTTCGCTTGCTATGCTTCGCAGGTCTCGCCTCTTATCACACATAACCAGGGTATGCACGACCTTGACATTTTCATCAGTGGTGGTATCTTTGGGGCGGCCAGACCGTCCATCATCATCAACGCTCTCTCTCCACCTCTTAAACTCTGCTGCCCATTTTCCACTGTGCTATAAGGAGACTCCTTCCCAAGGGTTTCCGTGCAGTCTTCATGAATTTCCTTGGGAGGCATTCCTTTCTTACAGAGGTACTTGATAACCGCTCTGATTTCAAGTTTCTCCATTTTACAAATGTGTCACACCCTCCTCTCTTAAAAGCGCTTTATATAAGCAACCAAGCATGACCGCAGCATGCGTTTTACATCCCCAATGTCCTTCAATTATATCAAATGACCGACTGACGAAGATTTTATTTCAGTGAATCTTATCGAAGCATATCGGGCGGCGAACGTTTTGATCACACCTCGTACCCTGTGGCTGTATATCTTTAAAGATTTCAGCTAGTCATTGTAGCTGTACACACCAGTAAATGTCTTATATGGTCACAAAACCCGAGGACATTTAGTCTAGCACCGTGTTGTACTTAAGTTATGCGCACTGCTTGATTTTAAGTGCAGCTTAGAACAACCTCTTTTATTCCTGAAATCTCTTTCAGTTGTATATTAAAAGACCCCAGGGGCATGAGAATACCTTTTGATAAATAAAGGTCAGACATAAAGGATAAAAGTGGTATGCATAAGCGTTTGGCCAGCCTCTGATAAAACGGTATTTATAGCATATTTTGAATGTCTATGGGTTACTGACCTATGATAATAGAAGTCTAATTACAGAAATCCCCTTTTATCTACGTTCATGCTTACAAGCTGAGAAGGCCTTGGTGGGACCGCGCGGACGTGGGGGATCCTTTGAGCCTTTGTTGTAAACCTATGCGATAAGTGTCATATAAAATTCTATGTGTTGGCTCATTTATTGAAAATTTCAAATCACAAAAAAGTTAATAAAACTCTCCGGCATCGGAATAGAAATAATGCAAGAATTATTTCTATATATGACAGTTCCGATTGATAACATTCGAGCAAATCCCTGAGAAAAGTGCGTTAAATTTTGTTATACGACATAGAATAATTCTATAAAACTGCTTGTAATCTCGCTGTACTCGCGGGATTGCGCGAAAAAAAAACGCTTAACATTTAGATAGCAAAAATATGATGTCCGCCCCGATATGTATCACCATAGTGCCACATAAGGTCGAACTGTTGTTTTACCAATTCTTTTTAAGTGATGTCTTAAAATGAAGAGTTTTGAATCTTTATTATTACAATGATTTGTACCCATAATTGATACTCGCAGTATGTAAACTGGAAATGTGCCAGTGTGACACAGATGTCCCTGATTGTGTGAGAGAAAATGTCTTTGTACCGGACGCACAAGAGTGCTACAATATGCCCCGATCACATTTGAAATTGGTGGAGCATTACTATAGGTGTAATACAAAAGTGAAATAAAATTTGTTTCAAACTGAAATACTGCGAAGTACTTTTTACTAACACACTGCTCCCATATAGTTATTGTAGTTGCGTCACAATTCAGAGTGATATTGCATTTCAATATTGAGAAATGCCTTCCTACGAATTTCTCATTTCAGTCAAATGCATATCAGCAATTTATATAATGGCAGGCCCCCAGATAAGAGTGCGTAACTGAAAATGATTTTTTTTATTTCTCAACCAAAACATATGTTGTGGGTACTCAAAAGAACCGTCTCAATGAGACGGTTCTTTTGAGCACCCAAAACACATGTTTAAACTGATGGATAAGCAAATAATCGCAACTTTTCGCGAAAAAATTGCTTAACTGGACCTATGATATTAGCAGTGCACAAAGATGGCTCTTGTTTAATTTGATAAAGGCTTGATGCAAACAGCGTCATCCATATGACAATCCATATGGCTCTAATCTCTTTTTCTTTTCTATCTTTGTTTGTTTGTCTTTGTTTTGTTTCTTTGACTGCCGCTTTACAACCACGCAACTACCAATTTAGCATTGCATAATGCTGAAACTTAACAAGATAAGCTGTCAATAATATAGAAATTGCAGTCTATTATTGTCAGCCAGGTGTATACCAAACTACATGAAAACGTGTTTACTCCACCTTGCAAATTTAACTTAAACAATAAAGATAATTGAGAAGTTTGTGAAAAAATGTCTATAGTGTAAAATCTCTAATCAATCGAAAATATGTTGTCTGTGCATATTGGAAGTGACTCTATGAGACAATTCCAACGTGTATCAACAACATATGATACTGAAAAAAGAAGGGAAATCATTTTTAAGTTAACGCTTATCAAGTATCATGCCATATACAATATGTCAGCTGCCGATCAATTTTAAAATACCTGTCACTATATGGCAAATTGTGTATATTAACATGATAGCTACATATTTGAAGAACAAGCATTTTGCTTATCTGGTGGATGCAACGTTGTTATTCAAATTCACCTGTTCAACATGGTTCATGAAATGTAAATAGAACATGTGCACGTCTTCAACGATTTCTGATGAATGTGCTGCGTCAGTGTCTGGCATCGCTGATGCTTGCGTGACTGGTGTGACCACTAGATTGGTGCAGACGTGTAACGAGGACCTGCCTATCAATAATTTCGTGAACTAATTTAACTGTTTCATAACCATTTGACATAACGAAACGAAATTCTGTACTGTCAAAGATCAATCATTCGCCAATCAATTTTGAATAGACCGACATAATGTCAATAGTCTGTCATATCAAAAGCGTTTGTTGTAAAAATGGCATCGCAAAATGTAAACCAAAAAAATGCAAAGTATTGTGATAAAGTTTTAGAAATTCGGGATGATTTGCATGCTGTCTATATTGAATGGTGCTATTTCAAAGTGGATGCAGTGAATTGCTTTAAAGACGGTAGAGAAACAACCGAAGATGACAAGTATACAGGCCGACAAAAGCGTTGATTCCAAAGTCTGCTGGTAAAGTTATGGCGATTTACAAGATATAATCTTAAATCCCTTTGTTCCTCCAAAAACTACTGTAACTGGAAACTTTTACGCAACTGTAATTAAACCTAGGCTGTTTTAAGCTATCAAAAGAAGGCGACAACAGCTTCAGCGATCTGAAATTCTGCTGTACCATGATGACGCGCCAAGCTATAGCAGCCGCGTTCTGTTGGACACAGCGAAGGAACTGGATATAAAGAGCTGCTTCAGCATCCACCATATAGTCCAGATTTGGCAATTTGTGACTTTGTGGCTATTTTCAAATTTCTAAAAAATGGGCTGTATGGTCAGTAATAAGAACACCAAGAGGCGTTGAGGTGCGCAAAAACAGCACAGCGAGTACTTATTTTCTAAAACAAATAATTTTGAGACTACTGACAGATCTTGAACTCATCTTGTTAGATATGGCTAGTGGAGGGAACCAGACAATCTACAAGAGTAAAGATGTTCTGACCCGCCGTTGATCTCGAGTAGAGCTATGGTAGCGACTATCGATGTTCGAATCGAAATATAGTTACTATAGTAGGAACTATAGTTCGATTCGAAGTGCGCCAAAGCCATCCATCGCTTCAGTAATTGAATTAGGGCGATGCAATGTAACTTTTTGACTGACATCTTGGACTTGGTTTACTTAAAGTTTGCGCTTTGCTTAAAATGTTCAAAGAGTGCATCTAAGCACATGGGAATCTGCAGCATCTTGGATGTTGGAACTGTTTGGAGAAGTTGGCGGATATGTTCCTGAATGATTTTCATTGGATAAGTTTTTCGATATATGACGCAGTAAAAAGTTATTGCGAAAAATTAGTTCTAAAAACTTAACAGATGGAGTTTGTTTGTTTTTTTGTTGTTGTTTTTTGCGTTTTTTAGATCTCTAACAAATATTGATTATGAAATAGTGTCAGGCCTTGCTGAGACAAGATGGGTTCTCTTATGACATGTGGCTCAATCAGCAATGCAGTGTTTTAACACTATTATACAATAGGCGCAGTTTGCTGTTAATGCACATGTATCGAAAAAGAATCATTTTTTGAAGAAAATTGAATATCGTGTATGACAAGTGCTATAAAAGTTCTCCTATTGCTAAAATTATAAGTGTCAGATTAACTAAAACACGTAGCTCCAGATGAATAGAAAATTAGAAAATAAATTGACAATGACTATAGTCACTCTCTTAACACAGTGCTAAATGTTTCACACCATTCTCAATATAAACACGTGATCGTGTCTCTGTTTCAAAACAAATATGATTTGTTGTCCCCATCTTAAACAAACTTTAACTTTCCATCAGTGTTGAAAATTAAATCTAGACTCAAAACCAAATATGTGTTCCAAATTAAGGTTCATTTTCTAAAAGTTGTTTCAAAAAAACTTTCAATTTTGGTATCGTTAACATGAGTTATTTCGCCTTCCAATTCCACTAATTTATGTGATAGTGAACCCCCTCCCCCAAGAAAAAAACCAACCCTACCGCACCGCCTCCACTCTAGGTACTACTCTATTCCACAATATGCGATTTTGTATTCTGTTTCCCAAAAGCATGTGACGTTTTGCTGTGGGAAAACGTCTTATAACCTCGAGGCCGGATGTGCTGTTTGTGCTTGTACTCTCTTACCCATGTGAATCCTAGACAGTTTATAGCATCAGCCAACATATCTCCGAGCAGTGACGGGAAACAGTTCAGTGCAGGAAAATAGGCGTGCATATAAGGGCTCTGCCAATGGGTTACCTGAAAGAAATAACATTACTTAAATATCAAACTGTAAAGAAAATTTGATATATTAAGTTGGCTTACAAGCATTATGTGAATGACTACAAAAGTGATGAAGCAAAATGGATGACAAGCATTTTCCCTAGATCTTCGCCCAAATACAAGCGTCTGTGAGGGTTGAACCCACGAATGCGGTGTGCGCGCATAGCACTGCAACGTCCAAAAAGGATGCTCAAGTAGCGTATATAACGAAGCCAGACGCTGCAGTATACTCCGTATAAGGGGTTCTATTAGCACAAATGTAATGTTATTTTCTGCGTTGAATTATGATATTTCTCTCAGTCTGTACCAACTACACTTGTCTTTTTTATCACAGTGGAGAGAGACATAATTCATATAAATATTCAGACGTAGCGGTGCTAGGCGCGCACGCCGCATTCGTGGGTTCAACTCTCACAGACGTCAAAAAAATTATATGGATTGTGTCTCTGCTGTGATCAAAAAGACAAGTATCTTTGGTACAGACTGATTCATCGCAGAAAATAGCAAATACAAGCGGTTGGCACTTCATTAAACTCTTTGCCTGCTGGGTAATTGTGCATGTTTTTGTCGTCTACTAATTTGTTTTCTAAATCAACTTTTTCGAAAAAATACTTTCAGGAATACCATCAGCGTGTTTAACAGTTTGGAAATAACCCAGGGCAAAGCGTTAATAGTTTACATTATGCTATGTGTAAAATACCCGTTTTTCATTTCGCATTGGGCAAACATAGGAAAAAAGTTCTAAATAATTTTCTTGAAATATGCCTTTTATAAACTGATAGAAATAATAGCGTCGTTGGTGATTCAAGCAATAAGGAAGTTAAAACAAACCTTTTCATATTTTCACATTTAAAAAAGTAAGTGAGAATGACCAGGAACTATCACAATTACACACCGCAGACCGAGCCACGGCACCACAAGGAAGAGCAGCAGAACACTAACAGTCACAAGACACCAGAAAGACAGTTAAAGTAAAGCAAAAAGCTCTCTCTGATTGCAAGGCTAGAAGTACTGCATGACAAAATAAGGACCAAACACAGAACCCCCATAATCGACGGGAGTAACAATAAACAATGAATGAAGAACGGCAATACCACCGCTTTAGAACGGATTGCTTGCCAAATTTTGTTAGAAATGTATATAAATACGCATCTGACAAAAGTTTTTATTATCATATGGGCTTGTCCATTCCTATAATTTTAAGGTGGTATATTCGTCATCGTAGCTATTTAGTAATTCATGAAACCAGACACTCACCCCTGGCATGATCACTCGCTCAACGTCATTGATTATAACATTCCAGTCCTCTCCCTTGATAGGTGCTGATTCTGGTACCAGGTGGCGCATGTAGCCAGGTGATACATTCGGCATCACTCGGCGATTACGTATATTCTTCAGGTAATCCGCTATATAGTCCACCATTTCTTTGCCTGCAGAATAAATGAGAAAAATGTTAATATTATATTGCAGAAAGGCGCTTTTCTGCAATAGACCTGCTTGAATCTTTTGTGTGAAGTTAAAATAGGCACCAAATATGGTAAAATATCAACGAGGTACATCGTTTGAAGGATGATGATGACTCAAACTAAAGCTTAGCGGAACTACTTTCAATTTACAGATGTTGATACAACGGCAATTTGAAAAAAGGGGGACTATTGTTACGGATTCTTTGCAAAAGATTATATTCTTTAAACAGCGACCATTGCTGAGGAAACGCAATCTGGCTCGCGTTCCAGTTGGCTGTTTTGAAGTCGCAAATTGGTCTGCTCATCTTGAATGGCCTTACTTTATGTAGGCATATCCCTGGTGCATTAACTAATGTGCTTAGGTTTCTTAAGCTATACGAATCTTACATTTTGTCTTAAATATGACGCCATAATCTTATGCATTTATTACTCGCAAGCATGACTGTTTGAAAAATTGGTCCAAAATATGAAAATTGTTTGCAAAACATCAACGACAACACTCAGTGCAAATTCAAATTGAAATCATAAGCGCTTTATGATTTTTGCCGTCATGTGTACGTTGGACCTGTATGATGTCATCAGTAGATATCAAATTTAACCCTTAATGCGCCAATCGCAACAAAAGTCGTCTGCGTTTCGCACCTACTGAAATGTTTAAGAAGCCTCTATGGCAAACAGTGTGGACTCAGATCAGACTGCTCCTATAGGAGCAGTTTGTTCTTGGTCCATGCTGTTTGCTTCTATACTTAATTCGTCAGTAATATTAGGCAATTTTTTTGCAGCAGACGATTTTAACAGACGGCATTTTCAGATGCATTTTTTGGGCGCTTTAAGGGTTAAGTCAGTTTCTATTCTCTCCACTCTCTACATAAATAAGCAGTCGTGGCTGACCAATTTTTAATACCATTGCTAAGAAAACGGTGATTAGTGTAAATACAAACAAATCAACTTAATGCATGTAAAAGTGATTCTTATATTGTTTACATAAATTGTTTTACATGTTACCCGGTAACTGTGTTTTCTTTTCCTTTTAAAAAATACGCGTTTTCTATGTTTCATCTTTTCGACAAAAAGACTGAGAAGTACGCATTTTGCAATTGCCAATCAGATGACTGATCATTTTTGGTCCTATGCAAACGCTGATTCACAAAATATGTCAACCATACTGTATTGGTTCATATCATGAGCCGCGACAAGTGATTTCCAACAATGTGTTTTGACAAGTGTAGACACAGACGGGCCTGTGCAGCCTCCTATTAAGCTGTAACAGTCATATACTATTCAAGCGACCAACAAAGGCTCTGATCAGACTGCGCATATGCGCAGGCTGGTCTGAGCCTTTGCTGATCGCACATACCACATTGTTGGAACTCTTATATTTTTAGATGGCTTCGAACACGCAAGAAAACCTAAGGAAACTTGCAATTCATCAGCTTTATCACTTTGTTTCTACCACCCTTTTTCCCCAGATAATCTGTCTTATATTATGTAATACGTACGTCAGACAATAAAACATATGTTTTTAACTTACAGCCTACAGCTTACAAAACATAGTGTCGAGTGGTTATTTAGTACTGATCAGTTTTTTCCTTGTATGAGAAAGCTAATTAAATTGTCTATCAAATATTTATGTAAATCTCTGAAAATCTATTTGTAAAGTCTAAAGAACTGATTTAAACTCTACAAAGAACGCGAGAAAACGCCCATTCTAGTACATATGGACAAGATATACGTGTTCATATTGTTAGCAATTGCATATGAGCAAGTCAGGTCGCAGTCACCATTAACTGTGAATTTAAAATAAAGCACAATTTGAAGGCTTTTACGAGTATAAATACTTAGTGGAGATGCCATGATTACAAGTTATGGTATTTTAGTTCTAAATCGTAGTGCTCCTTTTGCGCAATATGTGCTTTAAAGGAGACATCTACCCTATATGCACAAAATATGAAACCTGTGCAATTTTTGCGACTCTCTGAATAGATTGTGTTAACACCAGGGTCTCTCTATAACAGGGTTAGGAAACTCACTGTTATTTTTACCAATGCTGGGAAAAACATGTCCCCGAGGTTATAATTTTTGTTCATGCTCAACTCAACAGAGTAAGCAATTCATCTTGCTCATGGCAAATGAAACCACAAATTTACAGACACTATCCTTTATATAGGGATTTGGGGAGAGCAGGAATTGCAGGAGGGGTCAGTAAGCTCATGGATAACGTACATTGACCTTGTAGTGCTCTATCTTTTTTTCAATAGAGCCTGTCATTTCTGTCTCGGTATATCGTGTGCAATTTTTTTTCTACAAGGCGTCCTAATTATTAGTGTAGGCCCCTGTGTCGAAATTTGGGCTCCCGTGTGCATTTTTTGGTAAAAGTGATTCTTATCGATTTTCAACTAGAGAAATTTATGCAGTGTAAGGAAAAAGATGTTTACAATATGCCCAATGGATGACAAGATATCATCTAGTAAGTAAGGGTGCAAAGATAAGGAATCGATACAATCAAGTACCACACCTGACCCAGGATAACAATGAGAAAGTGACAAACTCACAGTTAGACACCACAAATGAAAGCCAAGAGGTCAGCCCTTTCCCAGCAGGTGACCAAGGCACATATAAACAGACACGC
Source organism: Loripinus fragilis (assembly GCA_964019695.1). NCBI lineage: Eukaryota > Metazoa > Mollusca > Bivalvia > Lucinida > Lucinidae > Loripinus > Loripinus fragilis. The sequence continues at coordinate 28,017,509 of OZ026530.1, read as the reverse complement.
ACAAAGGCATAGCAAACACAAGACAGTAAAAACATAAAAGATCCACAAAAGAAGTACGGTCTTGGAACGGTCAGTAATATGTTTTACAGGGGGGCTTAGACCTTATTAGCGGTCTTAGCCTCAACGAGGGACGCAGAGGCTCTTTCCATCCGATGAACGAAAAGCCCCATTCTTTAGGAGCCCTGTGGACTTAACTTTAGAGCAGACTGATACCAAGCTGGAATAAAGTGTATGTTCTTATCTTTTACTTAAATCAAAAATAAATATTTCCTAATGTACTGATTTAATTTTCACAGATCATTTATTCATCTACTAAGTAAATTACAGCACTATTTATCGCCTTAATTTTAACATCTTGGAGCAGCCATCTTACACTTATCGGCTACATATTAACCTGAGTTTACCTCTATATGCAAGTCAGCTAAATGATTGAAGCAGCACCTTTCAGTTGTTTCTCCATTTCAATATTGGATAATATATATTCCGTTTTAATTACAATCAACATCCAGATTGATGAAAATTAGAATGCTACAACTATCAAAAGAAACGTATTTTGCTTTTAAATAAGTTTTATTTGTTTTTAATCTGTCTTTTTGAATCAAAATGAGAAAAATTGTTACAAAATGTGCCGTCTGCTATAGTTATAATTAATTATAGTTAATGGTTAAATTTTAGAAGAAGCAAAAATAAATATTGGCCAGGTATCAAAATATACTCATCAATGCACACACTGCCAAAATATTACGCTGAAACATTGTATTTTTTTTACATTACCAAGGATATATATTGTCGTATTTTTTTGACCCTGAAGTTCAAAGGTCGTGGCATATGCTAATTTTATCTCAGACCTGTTTTCGATAATTTTCGCTTAATATACGGGAATAAATAAGGTTTTCTGAAAGTCAATGTATCATAACGGTAGTAATATGACTATATCGTCCGCTGTGGTGTAGTGGCCTAAGCTTAGGACTCTTATTATAGAGAAGGCAAGTTCGAATCTCGCACTTATTTTTTTTTATCTTTTTCCAGTAAATTAGTTTCTATGTTCTGATATGCCAGAAAACTCTAGAAAAGCGTGAAAATGCTTATTTTTGTGCAATTTTGTATATGTACACGTGGTTACACGTGTAGTCGCTAGTAAATCCAGACTGTTTCGCCTAAGAGCCAAGGTTAGTCGTGGGCATTCTTGATTTGCTAGCAACTGCAGTGTTATCCTGTGTACATTGAAAACAAAAAAAAAACATCTTTTTCTCGCTTTCCTGTTTTAAGCGCATACAAACCTTCCTGACAGGAAAAAATAATAAAAAGAAACAATCTTCGTGAGATTCGAACTTACATGCTATATGCTACGCGTCCTGCGCCTAACCCACTACACCACAGCGGACGACATTGTCGAACCGCTACTTATATCAGACATGTCATTTCAAATAACCTAATTAGTTCCGTATATTCGGCGAAAACTACCGATAACAGATCGGAGATAAAATTAGCATATGCCATGCCCTTTGAACTTCAGGGTCAAAAAAATACGACAATAACTTTGCTTGGGTTGTGTATAAGTTGGTAGTACTTCCAGTTTTCCTATGTAGAGCTCATTGACATGAAAATGGCTAGACCCCTATGGACAAGCAAAAGTAGTTAATTACAGGTTAATTGAAGAGCATTCACAAACCTTTAATGAGGGATTATTCCTGCCATACTGTAAGCTCTATAATAAATGCATTTGAAAAAAGTGTGAATTTTCACTTTAACCGTGCCAATGAAGACATGAACAAGATAATCACTGCTATTTGGGGCTACTATGAACTCTTCGTGGTGAAAAATAATACTACATTTTAACAGGTACAGTGGTATCTGAGGATATTGCAGAGAGCAATTTGACAACTCAGACACAGCGCCAACAATGGTATGAAGAAGTTGAAACAGGATGCCCCCTGATGGTGACAATTTTGAACACCTATTCCCAGAAGAAATGTAAATTCATTTGCATGTATTGCTTTGTAAGTGAATCTTCAGACAAAAAAAAATACGATAAGGAACTTCAGAAAACGAGAGACTAATTTTACCCCTTAATTTATCTGGCAACAGTATAAGAGTTAGATCCGAAAAAGATTCTTGCTTATCCCCTTCTTCCTTTGACTTTTGTCCATATTGATGGAACTAAAATTTCTACTGACAAATCAACTATTTTCAATAAGCTCGAAGTGAGGAATATTAAAGATACCGAAAATGTGGATGTTCGTATCGTACAGTCTCTTGTATATTTGCCATTTATATTTGGTAGTGTAGAAAATGTAGTTATATCTTGGCAGGAATAGAGTGAGAGGTAAGGTGTCTGGACCAAAATAACACAGGCCAAAACATTTCACACAAGCGTTGAAGTCAGAATTATTTAAGATATCTTTGTTGCAATTACTGGCAGGATAGTGGTGCTGAAATAAGTATGGTACTGTGCCAAAGACCAGTGAGCTGTTTTTTGATTGGATGTAGTCTACAGCAGATACAAAGTATTTGATGGACAATATGTCTTAGATCTGGGGGGGGGCTAGACAGGAACAACACACGCAGGTATATGGACATGACACACTTGTCTTGAGATTTATTCAGAACAATGTGCTCAGCTGTATTGGTAGTACATGCTTTTACTGGATATGACTATACATCTTTATTTTAGCATAAATGTAATCCCATCCTATGATGTCGTAGAAAGATCAGCTTGATTTATATATGTTTTAATGAAATTGGAACTTCCACTGACAAACTCATTTCTACAGATGAGATTACAGAAGCGTTTTACGATATGTATATAGGAAGTCCCAACTACACAATGTAGATTATGATGCTCGCTGTACTGTTTTAAAGACAAGTACGCTCTAATAGATGAGAATCATCCTTTGTTGAAGATTTTTTTAAAAAAAAAAAGCTGGCGAAATTGTCTTGCCACCATGTACACTAGAAATGAGCCCTACTGAATTTGGCTGTATTTGGAAAGCTGGTCAGTACATGATGAACTTAATTGCTGGTAGAAAAATGTCAGATGATGTTGAAACCGCCATTGACCATTCGACAGATGAAGACATGTATTTATCAGCTTCTGATGACTCTGATAATGAATCAAACGCTGTTTATTAGATTGTCTTTGAAGCTTAAGATATCTTATAAAGATACTTCAGTATAGTGAGTCAAACAACTGTATTGGCATAATGTTAACAGTACAGTCAATAGCAAGACTACCAAATCAAAAAGACTTTTTTCTACGGCGTTACTTATTAATGCATAAGTAACTAATATTACTTCATTTATGAAACAGTGGTTGCTTAGCCTATACTTGTAATTGGTTTTGAAATGTACTATTCCTGAAAAGGTGTGTGACCATTTTTCTTATTGTTTAATGAATAACGTTTCGATTAAAGTTTCGTTTTTCAAAGGGTAACGTAAAACATATGTTGACTGCTCTTATTAAAAGAGTATTTAAAACGTCTTTTCAGTTTTAATGTCGGAAGTTCAACACCTGTTCTCCCCACGGACGAGGTCATATCGTTTCAGCTAGTCTAACTATATTGTAACAATCCGCACATTTACTTAATATTTCAGCAAGAAATTGTTCAAATTGTGTGTTAATGTCAGCGTTTTTTGTTGTTGTTTTATCAATCATTTAAAACGTATTTTCATAGATTGATTATGAAAATAAACAATTCGAGGTGTAGAAGTAGTATCATTGATTTATTATAAAAAATTCGATATGTAGATAATTTCCACGGACTGAGGGGCGACAAAAATAATTAACACAGTAATCCCAGAATGATATTTTCATAATGGGTTTGGTTAAAATTTAGGCCTATTGTCTTCCATTGTGTATCATACTGGAGTTTTTTTGTTTATACCTTATCTTAATTTATCGCTGATAACATGTGTCATCATCGAATTATTTTGAATAAAACGATTTCGACGAGTTAATGTAGTATATGGCATCTAGGCACTCGTTTCTCAACACTGACTGTCTGTTTCTTTTCTTTTTTTTAAAGCTACCGTACTTGTAAATGTTTAAGCAACATGAAAAGTTGCGGTGGTTAGAGATTAATTATATTATAGCAAGTGAAATGGAAAATATTATGAACACTAAAATTTCTATCTAATTTTTGATCGGCCCACTTACAGTTATGTGAAGGAAGAAGTTCAATATTTATGTATTCATACGCGAAGTATTGGAAACAAGCATAAGTTTTCGCAAAAGCTTACTTCCTCATTACTGTCTGATTTTGATTCTGAAACTGAATAGTTTATTAGCGAAACGTCAAGCATTTAATGACTCGTTTCAAAGCCGCTTTAATGTATATCTCATCGCGAAAAAAAATCTTTATTATTATCCTTCATCTATTTTTACTCATAAGAACCTTTCAACAACGCCGTTTTTAATATGTAACACATGTTATAGTGTTTCTTGTGCTTGGTGAAACTATATTTAAGGTCACTACTGACACCAATAACCATAACTATTGCATGACTAAACACAGTTTGCATTATAACTGCAATATTTGTTACAGTATTTACTGAGATAAAAGGAAATTGGCATGCTGGACGCAATTATGATGAATTGAATTATCTACATATTTCAGCAAAAGTTACTGCCCCTGATAATTATTTTGCCATTGTTTAATATGGGAAAACTGCAGTAAAGTAAGCAAAAACTCAATAACTTGAAAAGTTATTGTCTAATTTGGGCGAAAATTATTCTGAACCATAACTACTTTTATTCAAACATGAGTCATTTCTTCTAAATGCTAATATTTACAAAGAAAATTGGTTAAATATCCAATCTTCTCCAACAGATTGCTTACAGAGGATCATATTGAAGTTAAAGCATATACAAGATAGTTGGTTCGATACATTTTTACATCTGCTAACTTAAATGACAAACATTTTCCATCAAATATGAGTTAATGCTCTTGATTTTGCATTTTAAGGTGAAAAATTAATAAAATATGCCTTAAGAATGCCCCCAGTAATCCAAAAATATTGAATAAATATTTAATTTTCATACATTAAATTATGAACTTTAATATGAAATGATTACGAGTGTAAGACTCTGTTTATAATATGCACTTTTAAAAGCGATTTTATTGCCTGTATAGTTCCAAATGGTTTATTTCAATTGCATTGGTCATGACGTTACATGTTCCCGCAAAAAGTGTTATGTAACGTGTGGTCATAACATAATTTATGACATGACGTTATCCACTGAATAACAGTAACGTCATATGATAAATATGAGCCGCAACTTGAGATTTCCAACAATGTGGTATGTGCAACCAGCAAAGGCTCTGACCAGCCTGCGCATACGCGCAGTCTGATCAGAGCCTTTGCTAGTCGCTTGAATATTCTATGAGTGCTAAGCTACTGACTGAACATATTTGGAGTTTCTAGGCTTAAAAGGAGGCTGCACAGACTCGCTTGAGTCTACACTTGTCAAAATGCCACATTGTTGGAAATCACATGTCATGGCTCAAATGTTTTTGCAACTGTTTGAGCCATTTTGAACTCTTTTATTGCACCAGAATAGAGAATCATTGAAAAAAGCGCGTGGGGTGACAATAAATATTTATTTGTCAAGGGAAACTTTCTTTTACGTTTTTCTATTATCTTCACTTATAGATAGCTTTAAAGCAGTATTACAAACACATTAGAATTCATAAAAATTGTAATATGATTCTAGTGATCAAACGTAAACATTGCAATAATATTGATTATAAAAGTTTGTCAGTCTATATTTAACGGCTAGATTTGCATAAATTAACCATTCTTGCATTTCAAGTAAACTCACATACTCACAACACGTCATCATCATCAGCTACTATATCATTGGCCTGTTTACTCATTTTGTCCCTAAATATGTTTAGAGAAAAAGGGCAGAGAATGCATGTCTTTGATAAGCTATAGCTCAAATACTTAACGGTGACATCAATTTTTATTGTGTTATATTATTATTAATAAAATGAAATATCAAATTACAGAAAAAGTAGAAAATCTATTTTTGGTCAGTAGTGATCTTAATTTAACGTGTTCCTTAAAATACTGTGGGCTTATGCTTTATTGTCTTGAGAACTTATTTTTGATAATGTGTCATAAAGCAATGTTAGATCTGAATGGATGAAAGAAAAACACTTAATATATAGGTTACCCCATTTTGACGATATTTCAGTTACTGGATCATTTAAAGAAAATACTATTTGAGCTTACAGGATGTACAGTTCATCATTCATAATCAGTATTATCAGTATGTTTGCAATCACCAAACCATTATGAACTAATACCAGCCATCAAATATATTGCATTCAACTAATGCATTTACTTTCTAAAGAAATTAACAAACACTATTAGTTTTCGTGGCTTCTTTCAAAAGTAATATCACATTTGTTAAAGAGACTAGGTCTGTAACTATGAACATTTTTCGAAAAAAATATTTTCTTTTTAAATCATTTGTAAAAATAGAATTAAGTTATATTTTCATAATAAATATGGTCAGTCTATATTTAACGGCTAGATTTGCATAAATTAACCATTCTTGCATTTCAAGTAAACTCACATACTCACAACACGTCATCATCATCAGCTACTATATCATTGGCCTGTTTACTCATTTTGTCCCTAAATATGTTTAGAGAAAAAGGGCATAGAATGCATGTCTTTGATAAGCTATAGCTCAAATACTTAACGGTGACATCAATTTTTATTGTGTTATATTATTATTAATAAAATGAAATATCAAATTACAGAAAAAGTAGAAAATCTATTTTTGGTCAGTAGTGATCTTAATTTAACGTGTTCCTTAAAATACTGTGGGCTTATGCTATATTGTCTTGAGAACTTATTTTTGATAATGTGTCATAAAGCAATGTTAGATCTGAATGGATGAAAGAAAAACACTTAATATATAGGTTACCCCATTTTGACGATATTTCAGTTACTGGATCATTTAAAGAAAATACTATTTGAGCTTACAGGATGTACAGTTCATCATTTATTATCAGTATTATCAGTATGTTTGCAATCACCAAACCATTATGAACTAATACCAGCCAACAAATATATTGCATTCAACTAATGCATTTACTTTCTAAAGAAATTAACAAACACTATTAGTTTTCGTGGCTTCTTTTAAAAGTAATATCACATTTGTTAAAGAGACTAGGTCTGTAACTATGAACATTTTTCGAAAAAAAAATATTTTCTTTTTAAATTTTGTAAAAATAGAATTAAGTTATATTTTCATAATAAATATGGTCAGTACAGCCAAAAACTGCAAGAAAAAGTGAATTATCTTATTAAAATATGTGTTTTTTTTCTCTTATTGGTAATTATTTACGTCCCTCCAATAATTCTAGACGGTTGATTTTAAACATAAATGCTATTGTTTTGATAGTGTTATTTTGTAAAGATTTACGAAAATGGTGAAATTTTTACCTGAATTTGAGTATTTTACTGTATTCTTGAAAAATAGAAACTTTATTTCAAAAATTAAAAGATCAAAAGTTACAGACTATGCAGCTTTAATATCTAGGTTTTTCATAAGGATATCAATGAAAAATTATCTATTTTTATATTTTATTATTTAATATTAGATACAAGAAATAATATTTCAACACATATTTTGAAAAACACACTTGGGATCAAGGTACCGCAATTTAAATGCTATTTCTAGACATTTCCTACCCTGGGATATTCCGTTGCGCAAAGCATTTTTGTCTATCAGCCGATTTTTTAAGAGTTTGATTTTTGAATTTAGCATACTTTTCTACATGCATAAGAATACACCTTCAAACTGTTGGACCTCAACACTTTGATTAAAACTACTTCTGGCTCTCGGACTATAAGAGAAACTAAAACCTATTATGTGATCAAAGCGAGATGAGTGAGTGTTACAAAAAGACAATTGACTTCTGACTAAATTCAATAGGCATGTTCTTTATTGAGATTTATTTGTTCATCACGTTTGAACTTGAAGTACTTTTAAAATCAGTAAACAAACAAGCACATTTGGAATGAATAACTAAAGAATCCACAGTAAGTATAGTGAGGTCGCCCATATTGGTCGCCTTGATCTACTGACTTTTGTGCAGGTATTGTATCATTATTCGTAAAGCAATTACAGTGAAACTTGTCTAAAGCGGCCATTCAAAAAGGAAAGACATATAGTAAAATAAGATTATAGACTCATTGAATGTTCCTCTCCACGGAAATCTTTAGTAAAAGGCGGAACATTTATGCGTAGTATGAAGAGATAGTCGCTTAATGCAGGTCGAAAGTATTGCAAAATGCTCCAATTCACTAAGCTACCACCTGTCTGTCATGCAAACCAAACATCTATGTGTCATAAACCATATCAGAATTAAGGGTGAGGATGGTACCGTGTAACTACTGTAGTGTAGCCCTTTAATTGGAACACTGTTTTTGGCAATAACATTTAATCTAAAAAGCCAATTTTAGATATAATTGGAGAAATATATTTAAACCAAAAAACCCTAATCAAAAATATTTTTGAAGTTTGGATCCGTTTTCGTAAAGGCGTGATAGGATGGAATTTTAACATCCTTAATATTTCGTGCCTTATAATATTCCCTTCTAGTACCTTGAGCGAAACGGATCACTGACTATCAGTTTAACATAAAGCAATGTATATACTAACATAAAAAACTTGCAATTTTAAATCTAGCTGCATATTGGTGTGTGTTGCTGTTTATCTGCCTAGTCGACAATATTTTGTTTATTTCCAACGTGTTACAAAGACAATAAATAAAAATACACCAAACAGCAATGCCTACTGCCCTAAAGGCTCTCTCATTTGGAAGCCCTTGGTCATGTTATTCCGTGTATAAGTCTGCTTATTAATCCCACCACTCCCACATGCCTGATGTAAGCACAACAGGCATATTTATTTTCGATCATATAAAGTAACGATAATAGTTAAAATATAAAATTAAATGCTGCTGTTTGCGTGTACAAAACAAAATAAACAAAATGAAAGTGTTTGGTAGATACAAAATACTAAAGTAACCCATTATTCCTAGACCTATATAAGCAGCTTGGATTTCATTGTAAACCATACCAGTTGAATCATCTGCTTGTAATCACTAATTGACATTTTATAAATGAGCAAATACTGCGAACTCCATCCAAGTGTATCGCGCTGACAGTACAAAGTGGGTTATGAAAGCCTTTTTAGGGTATTTTCATACCAACAAAAACTAAGTTATTTATTTTTACAAGCTATCAGAGCATTGAGATTGATATCATTCTCCGTCGGAATTTAAATCTAGTTAGGTTTTTTTTATTTCTATGCCCATCCAAACTCTCAGTGTGAAGTTTTTTTTTAAACGAAAAGTTGTGTGCAATACTACAGTAGCTTAAGCCCTCCAGTGATTTCCTTACTGACCGTTCCAATTCAGTGCTCCTTTTGTGGAACTTACTTGTATATGTCTTTGTCATACTGCCATGTCTGTTTCTTGCCGCCTAGAGGTTACCTGTTGGAAAATGGTTGACCTCTTGGCTGTCTTGTATGTGAGTATTCTTGTGTTTTTGTCACTTTCCCATGTACGATGTCATGTGTCAGGTGTGGTCAGATTGTATCGATTCCTCATCTTTGCCTTCTTTCTTCCCTTTTAATCTTTTTTTTGTCTATTTTTGAGTGGCTACTTTAGACAGGTTTAACTGTATAAACGATAAAGAACACTATCTGCTGACAACGAAGCACATGGCCTAGATCAAATGACAGTAAAATGTTTTACAGTAAAACCTGTGTAAAACAGTCACTCTCAAAAAGACCAAAAATTGTTTTTTAAGACCAATGATCGCTTATTGCAGGTCAAAAGTATTGCAGAATTCACCAAGGGAACTACCATTAAGCTACCATTTGTCTTTAAGATCTTAATTTTGTCTATTTTTTGAGTGGCCGTTAAACACAGGTTTACTGTACTTTTTTATGCAAGCACCAATCAAAAGGCATTTTAAACAATGTGACTATACCACTTCTCACTGAATAGATATATCAAATCTTAGTTATTACAATGATGTTGAAGTAATGAGCAATTTATGCAAATCTTCACTGTTATGGTCGGAAGGTAATGATGCCCGTGGACCGCGTTTCTCACCATGATTCCCCATTCTTGGCAATCAAAATGCCACGTTCAGATTAGTATTATTACTGGTATCGGATATATGATAGATACCATGAGGGTCTGGATGGGTATAATGATTAGTGAATAATGGCCCTTTTTTATAATGAATAATGAGCCAAAAAATAATGAATAGTCAATAATTAGCGCCTAAAAATTAATGAATAATCCTTTTTTTTTAATGAATTGAAGAAAAAATCAATGAATAGTGCATAATCAGATTTCTTTGCCACCTTTCTAACTTTTAATGAATAATTGGTCTTATCTTAATGAATAACCCAAAATTTTAATGAGATGAATAATGGGCTAAATTTTAAATGAATAGTGAATACCAGATCCCCCCATCCAGACCCTCATACCATGGCATTCCTTACACTTGTGAAGTAGAAAGACGAACTATTTAAAATACATGTGTGATCGTTCTTTTTTCTTATCACAGGTAGGAAATATAAAACAAATAGTAAGCCAATGTAATATTGTATTTCACTCAAAACTGAAAGTGAAGACGTTTATTCAGAAATTGCAATGATTGTATCTTTCAAAAGGACAAGTGAAACATAGCCAAAAAGTTTGCTCCAAACGTTCCTCATACAAACATTGCGAAACAAAACTACATGTATATGTATCTAACAATGATTTATAGCTGCCAAGTATATAATCTAATATGAGCCAATAATTAACTCGTGCAATTTTCCTTATTCAATTACATGTGTATTGTGTGTAAGCCAGTGTCACAATTATTGTATCTTTGCCAGAACCAATTGCTAAAAATATACAGCCTACATCACACGGGTAAATGTATACGTCGATTTGATGGTATTTACGCGTATTGTCGGTACTTGATAGACCGGAAGTGGTAGATATTTGCATTAATACTATATAGAAAAACATGCCAAATGCCTGAAGGACTATAGAATTGGATCATTTTAAAGTATTCGGCATGCACATGGCAATTTATGTAGGCATTTAGGAATAGATTCGAGTACCGATCTGGACGATCGGTACTCGAATCTATTTCTAAATGCTTACATAAATCGCCATACACATACTGAATACTTAGAATGATTTAATTCTATAGTCCTTTAGGTATATGGCATGTTTTTCTATATAGTATTAACGCAAATATCTACCACTTCCGGTCTATGAAGTACCGGCAATACGCGTAAATACCACCAAATCGACGTATACATTTACCAGTGTGTACATACTGCCTTTGACCCAAAGTCATCCTACTCGTAGTTATCTCAAAAACGCTAACGAATAGTTCCTGACATGATGCTCCTCCACAGTCAAACTGATATGGACCTACTCTTGTACATGCTTCCCTGTCTGTGCTATTTTGATTTCAGACCCTCGATTGGTTTAAGTTGTTTAAAAAAATATGAGTATACATCCTCGTGTACATTTAAGAAATGAATTCGATGTATGGAATCGCGGTTGATCGAATCATGAATACTTCGGGTCTCCTGCAAAGTTAATGTGAAGTCCTTTGTTTATGGAATCATTAATACTATGGGTATCTTGCAAAGTAAGTGAAGCCCATAGGGCTCCACGTTACTAAGGGCTTCACGTTAACTTTGCAAGAAACCCGAAGTATTAATGATTCTATGAACATTCCAAAAATTGAATGTATTGCTTATATTTACATTTTCAGTCATGTCCCCTAACATTGCGCAGCACCTAACATTGCGCACTAGCCCAAGTGACTATGCCACATTTAATCAGATAAAATCTTTTTTTGATATTTAATATCAGGTTGCTTTGGGAAAGAGAAAAACAGCAAAAGGTTTTCACTTTAAGCTTTCACTGCTGAGCAGGGGTGAATTTCGGCAAAAAAATTGCAAAAGTTGTTAAAAATTTCAGAACTAAATTTCAAATGACCCAGACTTCAAATTATTTATTTTAAATCAAGTTTTGTTGAAGTAAATTGCTGAGAAGAATCTGGAATTACTTTCCCTGGAATATTTTGTAAAAGCAATTGATTGCAGAAGTTATTGAAAAATTTGCAGAAAGTGCGCAATGTTAGGGGACTATTTTCGTTATCTGAAAACAAGGGGGTCGTGCACTTCAAATCAAAGTTGCTAGAGATTTGGAAACTTTTTTTTTATTTTGAACTCTGGGTAAATAATAAATAATGATTACTTAATTTGGCTGTGCACACTTTTTCAATTTTGTTTCTTTCTTATTATATCCAACGGATGTTAAAAGGCTTAAGTGCGCAATGTTAGGGGCCTTCATCGTTATTATAAATATCTAAAATATAGCAATTATTTATAATTTAGGAATCAAAGCAGTTTTGGAATTAATATTTAATCACATTAACGGATTTGTTGGAGTGTAAAACGGAAAAGCGTAACAGCCTGTGTGAACACGGACAGCCAATGGAGCAAACAAGAAGCTTGTTTTGCACGTGCGACTTAGGTGTGGCTCGCTGTCAATCACAACACCAGTGTCACTTCTGGCGAATGAATCGATGTTCGAAGCGTATTGCACGGACAAGTGAGCTTGGCAGCTGTCATTCAAATTTAAGGCTTGGAATTTAACTAATCCTTTTACATTATGTAACTTGTATATATTTGTATGTGTATCTTACCAAGTTGAAATAAAATATGTTTAAACTAATTGAAGATAAACTTATTGATCTTATTGAAAGAACCTTCCAGAGAGAAGGCTCTCCTTACCTTGCATGTAATGACAGAAATGCATTTTTTACTCCAGAAAACCCTAAAAAAGATCATGCATGGTCGTGTCAAACTGTATGTGATGCGCTGACCGTTTTGTTGGACAACATTTTTATTCTTTTTATTCGATTTGGCACCAAGCTGTATAGACAAGTAGTTGGGATTCCTATGGGCACTAATTGTGCTCCCCTAGTTGCAGATTTATTCCTGTTTTGTTATGAGAGGGACTTTATGATGTCTCTTTCTGATGATAAGCAGACTGGTGTTATTGATGCGTTTAACACTACATCCAGATATTTGGACGATAATTTAAATATTAATAATGTTTATTTTGACAATATGGTTAGTCAAATATACCCTTCAGAGCTTCAACTGAATAAAGCCAATACCTCTGATACCGAAGCCGCATTTTTAGACTTGCATTTGTCAATATCTAATGATATTGTTACTACCAAAATTTATGATAAACGTGACGACTTTGATTTTGAAATTGTCAATTTCCCATTTTTAGATGGTGATGTTCCTCGTTCTACATCCTATGGAGTCTATATCTCTCAACTCATTCGTGTTGCTAGAGCATCTAGCTATGTTGCTGACTTCAACACTCGCAATAAATTGTTAACTCAGAAACTTCTGAAACAAGGCTATCGGTATCATAAACTTCGCAAAACATTTTCAAAATTTTATAGACGATACTATGATTTGATTTCTAAATTCCAAGTTGGACTTTAATCTCTTTTGCGCCAAGGACTTTCGGAACCTGATTTCTATGGTGACTTGGTGTATAAATTGAAGAAGATTGTTGGCTCTAATAATTTTTCAGCGCAGTTCATTTAAATAATTTCCCAGTATAAAAAGATTGGCTATAACATTAATGTATTTCAACAGACTGCATGCTTGGTGGTCAACCCAATCACGGTTGGCAACTTTGCTTTCCTCTTTAGTGGCACGCCGGTGGGTCGGACTTCTGACTCTATGATGGTTCCGACTTAAAGACTTATCTATTGATGAGATGGTAGGGGCCTGATGCTTTGGCTGTTTGTCGGGCCCACCGGGGTTTACCTGTTGGATTTCTTTTTTGTCCGGTACTCAGGTTTATTTACTGCTGAGTCCTTATCTTAGCTTTATTTCCTTGTTATATCTTGATTTATATGTTTTAGGAGATGAAGCATTGATAAGTTAGGGGTCTTTCATGCAAACCAAATATCTATGTGTCTTGATCCACATCTGAATTAAGGGTGAGGTTGGCGCAGTTAAATCGGTTTAAGCCCGCCAGTAAAATATTTTACAGACCGTTCCAAGGCGGTACTTCTTTTGTCGATCTTTTATGTTTTTGTTTTGTCTTGTGTTTGCTATGTCTTTGTGTGCGTCTGTTTATATGTGCTTTGTGGTCACCTGCTGGGAAAGGGCTGACCTCTTGGCTCTCGTTTGTGGTGTCTAACTGTGAGTTTGTCACTTTCCCATTGGTATCCAGGGTCAGGTGTGGTACTTGATTGTATCGATTCCTGATCTTTGCACCCTTACTTACTTTGCTTTGAAAATGTAAATATACCATCCATGTATCATCTGTGCAAACAGACTAGGCGAATATAAATCAACTATAAATAATAGTGTACCTTCATGCCCTTTAACATGCATTCATTACTGTCAAGTATTATATGTATATGCTGCAAAACGCACCAACAAAGACCTGATAGATACAATACATTGAGCTGAACATGTATAACACATGACATAAGCAAGCTCCTACTCACTATAATAACAAAAAATATTATATAAACGTAAGCTCATTTGCGCTGCCATGCTGTGAGAGGAATAGGTTGTCTGAGATTCAATTATTTTTTGTCCTTTTTTTAAATGTATATTTTAATCTAACACTCCTGTCATCCTGTGCTAGGCGCTATTGGTATTTTCCCAAAATGTTCAGACACATGCCCTAAAAATTCAGACACATTGGATTTCTGCCTCAAATGGAACCCTAATAATAGGGAGCAGGATGATTGAAAGGTGGCAACAAAATGAAAGGCAATACAGACCTTGAGAATATATAACTACACCTTATTGAAGTATGAGCAAGGTCTGTGCTGTTCAACTCAAAACAACTGTCTGAATATAGAGGGTAGGTGCAGTAATGTTTTGACTGTATGCTTATAAACTGTTTTTAACCTTTCTTGCCCTTTAACTCATATTATATCACCGCCAGGAGGGCGCCGATTAGCATATTTTACCTAACATGTTTGTGTACTCAGTGCAACTGTAAGGTTGAATATGGTAATTATATGTTTCTTAAAGCATCACAAAACTCATCAACAAATAAACTTGTCAAGCTATAAGAATTCTTTATACAAATAAAACCAGACTACTGAACGGTGCCTTCGCGGCTGTGTAAACTGTTTCAAAACTGCTTTTGAAATTGCATGAAAGGTACATGAAAGAGATAAGCTAGAGATACAATCAACCATAAATTTGCGATAATTGGTCCCCCTTTGAGCATTCTGCAATACTTTTGACCTGCATTAAGCGATAATCAGACTTAAAAACCAACGTTTGGTCTTCTTTTGAGTGGCTGCTAAAGACGGGTTTTACTGTATAGCTAAGTATTACATCGAATTACACAAGGATAATACTTTCGGTTTCGATTTACTCTTAATATTTTACTTGTTCAACATTCTTTTGGATTCGAGTTGCTTAAGGGTTGTTGAGAAATAAGTTAATCTCAGTGTCTCTCAAATTATCTGAACTCGTACAACATTTTCAACTCTCGTTATTTTTTATATATTTTGTCAATCCTTGATCGTTATAAGTACCAATATAATTGAAGGTCTGGATGGGGTATAATGATTAGTGAATAATGGCCCTTTTTATAATATATAGTGAATAATGAGCCAAAAGATACTGAATAGTGAATAATGAGGGCATAGAAAATAATGAATAATCCTATATTTTAATGAATCGAAGAAAAAATTAATGAAAAGTGAATAATATGATTTCTTTGCCACCTTTCTTACTTTTAATGAGTAAGTGGTCTTATTTTAATGAATAACCCAAAATTTAATGAGATGAATAATGGGCTAAATTTTTAATGAATAGTGAATACCAGACCCCCCATCCAGACCCTCATAATTGTTATTGTATTCACTAAGTTTGTCCAGAATGTTATCACTGTTCTATGCCATCAAACGTATCTGTAAATAGAGCAAGATTGTTAGACGACTTTTTATCTTCTTCCAATTGTTTAATTGACCTTGTAGACTAGAACATAAAAGTACTTGTGTTTTCACTCGGAATCTTTACAAAAATCAATGCTCTAAGTGATGTTCTTTTATCAAAATTTAATTACCTACTTCTATTGTCTTAATCTTTAAAGGGAATTTATAGGAGACATTTGCTCGAGAACCCCAAGTTTATAAATCAATTTAAGTGATAAACTAAGTCGACCAGACGTTTACAAATGATTCCAGTTTTACACTAAAAGATGTGGCATTTTTCTTCTTTAAAAGTTTATGTAGTTTCAATTTTTTATGTTTAGCTTTATTTCCAATAATAACTGAAGCGAGCAAACTCATAATAAACGAAAGGCAAATGGCGATAAACATGTATTCGGGGCTTGTGACCACGTAAGGATACCATGCCTCGATGTTATAAAACTTGAGTTCATTCTCAAACTCAAAATGAAACGCAATGATTGGCTACCTGCGGACAAGTGTCCGCAAGCAGCCAATCATTGCGCTTTATTTTGGGTTTAGTGTAAACAATATTTTGTTCAAATATAAAGTACATCGAGATACAACAGATACATCATATATACAATACAATACATTTGAAAGGGATTGTGACTGTACTCAAGTTTTATAACCTCGAGGCTAGGTTAAGATACCAGTCTGCTCAGCTAGAATATTTACACATTGATTACGTACACTGTTGCATATTTCTGGGTAATAAAATAACAAAAGACAAGATGCTATATCAAAGAGTAAGGTATACAAAGTAAGAAAGGGCAAAGATCAGGAATCGATACAAGCAAGCACCACACCTGACCCAGGATACCTATGGGAAAGTGACAACGTCACAATTAGACATCACAAACGAGAGCCAAGAGGTCAGCCCTTTCCCAGCAGGGAAAGCACCTTTGGCAAATTAAGATAAAATGAAGTCTCTTTGGGATGTTTTGAGTGCATTCCACTTTAAAGTGTGGCTTATTCATTAAAAAGAATGTCTTTATTCTTTAAAAAAAATTATCTTATATAATTAAATCTTTTTATCAAAAAAAATGTATCCCCCAGGGGGTGTAACCAACCCTTGTTTACCATCTCAGGCCACCAGGATTAGTTATCCGACTTTCTGAATGGCTCTAAACTTTGTTCTCTTATGTCCTATAATCTTTCCCCAACGCCACTTTGTGCCACACTATGGCAAATTGTTGTTAACTATACCCCATCACACTGAACTCTTTCATAATTCATTCTTGAAATTATTGCTCAAATTGTGTCCTAAGTGGTGGACAATAAAGCAACATACTGTTTTCATGGATAGGCTAAGATACTCCGCGTCTCATGATGTTGTAAATACAGGGTATCAGTTTGGGTGGTATTTTTATTTGGCGCTTTTGGCGGTAATAACAAAAACAGCAATAAATGGACACACTCTCTTAGTATGTTGGTATCGGTATCGTCAAAAAACAATTTTTGAACGGTAGAGTGTGTTTCAACGTAGATGGGAGTACGTCATAAAGGAGCTACCATAAAGGGAAAGAATATGCTCCCTATATCTTTAATGGCTTAAAGTAAGTAAGGGTGCAAAGATCAGGAATCGATACAATCAAGTACCACACCTGACCCAGGATACCAATGGGAAAGTGACAAACTCACAGTAGACACCACAAACGAGAGCCAAGAGGTCAGCCCTTTCCCAGCAGGTGACCACAAAGCACATATTAACAGACACGCACAAAGACATAGCAAACACAAGACAGAACAAAAACATAATAGACCCACAAAAGAAGTACCGCCTTGGAACGGTCAGTAAAACACCCCACTGGAGGGCTCAAACCGGTCTAACGGCGCCAACCTCACCCCCAATTCAGACGCGGATAAAGACAACATCATCAGGATAAAATGGATACAATGCCTTCTATGACATTTGATAATAATGATTACAAATGACAACCTGTAAGAAACGTGATATAAATTGAAGTATTATCATCTGTGTTTTGATATATACAGACATATATATAATAGGCATATATCAGTTAACATAAATTACAGGCCTATAGTTAAGAGTGCGCAGCAAAAAAAAACTTATTTCTCAACCAAAACATATGTTCTGAGTACTCAATGAAAAATTGTGTTGATCTAAACCTGTAAATTGGTTAAGGAAACACTATTCTATAACAAACGGATTTCAATATACATGTAGATTTAAGTAACATATATCACATTTATACTTATACTAAGCAACTGAATGGTGCATTTTGTTTGAATTTCAAGCAGTATTTCATATTGAATTTCCCTACCTCCCTGAAAGTATTTTGTTGTTGTTTTGACCATTATTATATGTTTCGTACACCTCATGGCACCTTAACGACACGATTTTATGCTTTAAAGCTGCATAGTCTGTAATTTTTGATCTTCTAATTTTAGAAATAAAATTTCTATTTTTCAAGAGTACAGTAAAAAAAACTTAAATTCAGGTAAACATTTTACCATTTTCGTAAGTCTTAACAAATTATCACTATCAAAACAACAGCATTTATGTTAAAAATCATCTCTCTGGAATTATTGGAGGGACGTAAATAATTACAAACAAGAGAAAAACACTTGTTTTTAAGATAATTCACTTTTCCATGCAGTTTTCAGCTGTACTGAACATATTTATTGTGAAAACATAACTTAATTCTATTTTTACAAATGATTTAAAAGAAAAGAAAATTTTTCGCAAAATGTTCATAGTAACAGACCTAGCCTCTTTAAAACTGGGAATAACATGAGTGGTAGTATTACGCGTAAACGAACTAATTAAAAGAGGGCTAACATGCCTGTTGGATTATTTTTGCTCTGGTGTTCTGTTTTGTTTGCTGTTGGGTCCTTGGTTTTGCTTTAACTACTTTTGTTTATTGGTTTGTGTGTTCTGGGGACGGTGCATGGGTGAGTTAGGGGTCTTTCATGCGGACCAAACATCTATATGTCTTGATCCATATCTGAATTAATAGTACAGCAGACGACTGGCCAAAAGTCCTCTCCTTAAGGACTTTACTGGTCAGATCGGTGCAACATCTAGAGACATATACCAAAATGTTTGTGTGTATGTCCAGCTTCAGAATCCGGTTGATGACATCGTCGCTGATGAGTACTAACAGAGTTACGGCCCTTGAACCGTACACACACGTTATATAGGATTATGCATATGCTGTATACAGTTGGTCTAGAGCATTGCATTTATTCATAAGGACACGTTAATACAATATTGTTATGACTTGTATGGTATTGGTTGGAAAACAACATTTAAAATAAATTATCAATACCAATGATACATGTACCAAAAGCTGTGTTTGTCCGTGTGTCTGTTTGCAAATAGTTTCAATGCAAAAGGAAAATGCAAAATTTTCATTAAAAAAATCTTTATCTATATTGAAATAGTTCAATTGCCATATTTCGTCAATTTTGTTTCATCAAAATAAGTAATAGTCTACGCTCTTTGTATGTCAGAGTTAAAATTTGTGTTATGACCTATTTAAATGTCAAGGGTCAAGGTCAAATAGACATATTTAAAATCACAATATTTAGTATATTTTATTAGCCCACCTGAGTCATAAGCTCAAAGTGAGCTATTGTGATCGTTGGATGTCTGTTGTCCGTCGTGCGTTATCAACAATTGCTTCAAACGATATCTCACCCTAAAATAATGGCTTGAATTTAATCAAACTTTGCTGACAGGAATGGTCCTTATATGGCCCTCTCAAATAATTGATGAAATAGTATATCTAGATCACATGGGTAAAAATAGATTTTCGAAAACTTTAAAAATCGTCTTGTCTGAAACCACAAGGCTGATATCCTCGATATTTTGTGTAGGATTATCTAGTAGATATTTTTCTTTTTTGTTCAAATTATGCCCTTGGGGCCACAAATTGTCCCGCCTCTGGGTTCACATGTTTTACATAGGCCGTGGGTTGGTCTGCAGAGTGTGATTGTGGTATTTCCTGACCATACTCACTTGCTTTTTTAAAATAGGAAACATGAAAACATATTGTCTGAAACCATTTGAGCCTTGATATTAAATATGTAGCATCATCTAGTAGATCTCTACTAATTTTGTTAAAATTATGGTCCTAGGGCCAATTGTGGCCCCCTCCAGATTCACATGTTTTCCATAGGTTTATATAGGGTACACATAACAAATCTTCTTGTCTGGAACCACTTGGCATACAGCCTTGATAATTGGTATTTGTATCATCTAGTAGACCCCTCCACCAGGTTTGTTAAAATTATGCCCATGTTGCCAATATGGACCCATCCTGGGGGCCACGTGTTTTACATAGGCTTTAATAGGGAAAGCATAAAACAATATTCACAGAGTTGTAGCGCCACCTAGTTCTACTTTACCAAGTTTGTTCAAATTATGGCCCTTGGTTTTATATAGTTTTTTACAGCAAAAGTATATAAAAAAATATTGTCTGAAACCACATGGCCCAACGCCATTATATTTAGTATGTAGCATCACAAAGTAGACCTCCACTGAGTCTGTTCAAATAATGGTCGTGTAGACAAAAACAAGCCACGAAGGCTATATAGGTTTACTTAAAACACAAAACCCTTCTTGTTTGACCCACAAGGCCTGGAGCTGCCAAGTTTATTCAAAAATGGCTCCACCCAGGGGTATCACATGTTTTACATTGGCTTGTATAGTTAAAACATAAAAAAAAATCTTCTCTGGATCCACTAGTCTTAGAACAATGTAGTATCGCCCAGTGGTTCTCTTTTCTTATGCTTTATTGTTGTCACCTTTTTGGAATACAAACGCGAATAGCATCAAAGTACTGTGAGGTTTCCATTATATAAACGTTGCCATTAGAGAAACATCATACATACTGTATATGCTAAATTTTCTGAGAACTGGACAGGTTCAACATAATTTTGATTGTACTGTCATCACTACCAATGACTTCAGATTCAACACATACAATATATTTTGTCTACACCTTGGTGTGTTATAATCTAGATCTGATAGAAAATTTGTCAACCATTTGCAGGCCCTGTTTATTTGGTGTATTTTAGAAACATGTCCTTGGAAAAATATGAATAATTTATAACTTTAATTGCAATAAGGTAATTGAAAGTGGTATGAAATTAAAGTACATTTATTTCTGAGTAAGAAAGACTAAAAACAGATCATTGTTAATTTATAGAGCGGACTTTTGACGAGAAAATGTGAGTTAGTAAGGTTATCATTTGAGGTTAATGAAATAATCTGTAGGTTACAATATGTCTTGCAGGGTCGTCCTGAAAAGGATGTTTAGCAAATTAATTTGGTTTATCTAAAGTGTAAGGGTAACTAAAACTAACAAGATACAAAAAAGCATTAGAGTTTTCCAAAGCATAGACGAAAATATAAGCAAAGCAAAGAAAATGATACATAATATCTGTATATAGAAAACTTAAAAGCTACATACTGTTTAGATTTAGAATAGTCATCATTTCTGACGAAATATGAAGCCATTAAGATTGTCAGTATATTCGTACCTCACCCACTTTGTCAATGATCATTTACTCTGAGTTGATGAAAGAATAAAATGCAGATACACATTTATGTTGGGTGATACAGGAAGACAAATGCAAACGTCATCAAATTATATAAAAAGAAGGCAATTTCAATATTTCACCAATATTTTGGGACCATTGATTCATTTATGTATAAGGCCTATTATATTGATTTTTAATCTTAAAACGACGCAAAATCAAGGGCAATAATGCATGTTCCATGCAGTATTTAATATCGCTAAAGCAATACAAAAGATGCTGTAAAGATTTGTAAAACCAAATGTCTCGTATATCTTATTGTAATCAGATCCTCAGTAAGCAAGTTATTGGAGGAAAATTCGATTATAGATCCATTTTCTATGTGTGAGACTTGCCATTAAGGGACAGCAACTCGTGGTTCAAAAATAGAAATATGTAGCAGAAACAAAGGGGTACATGCATTAAGGGGCTTTTTTGGCCTCTAGAGCATAAAACTGAAAGTTGCTTTTCACCAATTTCATCCTAGTGTTTTGTTAGATGAAAGCCCTAGTGTAAAATTCTGGCCTTTATTTTCATTTTACCGGTTGCTATGGTAACCAAAATGGCTAAAAATATAGGTTTGAAATAGAGAAATTGCTATTTTAGGCCAAATTTGAGGCTTTTGGAGACCGATTTTTTAAGAATAAGATATCAGCACAAGCAAATACCAAAAAAAAAACCTTTTAATATATTATGTGCCGTGATAATTCTCATCATCTATTAAAAAATTTTTTGGTATTTGCTTGTGCTCTATATTATTTCCTCTGTTACATGTCTCAAATTTGCTCCAAAATGGTCATTTTCATATTTTCAGCCTATTTTGGCGGCCAATTTTGTTACCATAGCAACCGTAAAAGTCGAATCAATACGAGAACTTTACACTTTGGCTATTGTTCTAATAAACTAATAAGAAGAAACTTGTGAAGAGCAAATTTTATTTTTTGACCTCATAGGATGGGGGGGGGGGGCAAATTAGCCTCTTTATGCACGTACCCCTTTTGATCTGCAGTTTGGCATAGTATTGGTTCAGGATAGATTTAATCCTATATCGAAACTAAGTTTTCAAATTTAACTTATTGAGCTATTATTATTTTACTGCACTTTTCCATACAAAACAATGGTAAAAATAATCAAGGGCAGTAACTCTTCCTAGAATATCTAGATAATTTAATGCATTATAATCGTGTTTGGCGTACTAAGTATATTATCCCCAGTAAGTTTCAGGTATAAATGGTAACATATATTCAAGTTATAAGGTAAATTGTGTTTAGCCTTGCAAGAGTTATGGTTATTGGTGCCACTAGTGACCTAAAATGATTTTCTTGGGTGTGCTTGACAATCTTAAGAAAGATCGTGTAAATGCACTTGCAATACAGTTACACTGTTAGAAATTATTCTCTTCGTATCTAGGCTATAAAAAATTTGGGTGATTTAGTATTATAAGACTTTTATCAATGTTAGCGTTTTCACCTCATCTTATAGGTGGGTGGGGTATTTACATGCTATTAGTTGCCCTAGCATTCTATTTGTAGATATTAGAATCTAGAAACCGTGTTGACTATACTGAGGCACTGATCTTTAAATTATTATTCATTTTTAAAGACATAAATCTAGCGGGAAGTTTCTTTAGTTGAAAGTTTCTAATATATGTTTATTCAAAGCAGCTGGGTTTTGAAATAGGATATAACTATAATATACGAAGAAAATAGTTCCAAACCCTTTTTCTCTGACTAAAACTTAATTTATTTACTTCTTCAAGTGCTGTCATGAATAGTGATGGCTATATTTATTTCCTGAATGCATGATTTTGATCATATTCCAAAACTGACACCCATAATCTCTCATAATATGATCAAAATGGGTGGGGGTATATCAAGGGGACTTAACTCGGTCAGTTCTCAAAATCAGCGCTGTCATCAACTGCTTCTATTTACTAGAGACTCTACATTTTTGTTTGGTACATGTACATGTATATGACACTAGATGTTAGCAAAATTTGACCAAGTTCACCCTCAAACAGCCCTGAGATCTGCAGTAGTAATGGGTGGGTGGGGTATTTACATGCTTAGTATTGTCCCCAAAGCATATCCGTATACAGAAATTGGAATCTAGAAACCCTGATAACTTAGATAAATAAGTGTCCTTTAAATTCTTAGTCATTTCTAAGGACATAACACTAATGGGCAGATTCTTAAATTGAAAGTACCAAATATATTTTTATTCAGGAGTTTTGACACCAAATTTACTTTTAAAGACGAACAAAAAAGTTTGAAAGCCCATTTCTCTGACTAAAACTTAACTTTTCTACTTTTTTAAGTACCGTTATGAGCAATGATGGGCATTTTTTTCTTACTTGATGTTTCATCTCACTTATTTAACAAACTAATGATCATAACCGCTTATAACATGATCAAAATGGGTGGGGTAATTCAAGGGGGAAAACTCGGTTAGTACTCAGAATGAGCGGTGTCCTCAACTATTTCTATTTACTAGAGACTCTACATTTTTGCGTGGTATATGTACATGTACATGACACAAGATGTTAGCAAATATGACCAAGGTCACCCTCAAACAGCCATGAGATCTGCAGTAGTAATAGGTGGGTGGGGTATTTACATGCTTATTATTGCTCCCAGAGCATTCCGTATGCAGAAATTGGAATCTAGAAACCCTGATAAGATAGATAAATAAGTGTTCTTTAAATTTTTAGTCATTTCTAAGGACATACCACTAATGCGCAGATTCTTAAATTGAAAGTTTCAAATATATTTTTATTCAATGGAGTTTTAACACATAATTTAACTTTAAAAGACCAACAAAACAGTTCAAAAGCCCATTTCTCTGATCAAAACTTAACTTTTCTACTTTTTCAAGTACCGTTTTGAGTAATGATGGGTATATTTTTCTTCCTGGATGCTTCAACTCAATTATTTAACAAGTCAATGATCATTATCTCTTATAATATGATCAAAATGGGTGGGGTAATTCAAGGGGAGATAACTCGGTTAGTACTCAGAATCAGAGGTGTCATCAACTACTTTTAAAAACTAGAGACCCTACATTTTCATTTGGTATATAACACTAGATGTTGCAAAGATCTGACCAGTAGACCCCTCTGACAGCCTTGAGATCTGCAGTACTATAAGGTGGAATTGGCGCGCCGTGAACCGGTTTAAGCCCACCACTAAAATAATTTACTGACCGTTCCAAGGCGGCGTTTCTTTTGTGGATCATTTATGTTATTTCTGTCTTGTATTTGTTATGCTTTCGTACGCGGTGTCTGTTAAATGATGCCTTGTGGTCACCTGCTGAGAAAGGGCGTATCTGTGATGTCTAATTGTGAAGTTGTCACTTTCCCATTGGTATCCTGGGTCAGGTGTGGTGCTTGATTGTATCGATTCCTGATATTTGCCCTCTTTCTTACTTTAAAAAAATAATACATGTAGTTTTAAAACATCTTTCTCTTGAAGTGGTTTAACCCTTCGTATACTAATGGATTCTTCCTCCTGGCTTGATACAATGTACTTTGGATAGTCCGTTGTACATATCTGGGGAGGATATACACTGAAGGAAATTATTATTTTTTGAATCCAGAACATTTTTGGCCTTCTTTAACAGATAAAAACGGATGGTAACGACACTCTGCTTCTATCTATACCCAATACCGGTGTTATAAAGGCACTGGCTACCACCAGCTATGTATTGCTTGTTTACTATGTTTTGCACGTGGCGTCCCCACAAATCAATGAAGCAAAATATTCTATCATTTCATATGCAGCTTGTAAGTATACATGTATAAAAAAAATACAGCAGCTTTAGTTTTATAGCTTTCTTATTCAGCCCACGTTTGTCTGAACATGAACGATCTGGCGCAATTGGAATGTTAAAAGCTGGCGTGCGTGTTTCTGACGTCGCCGGATATCATAATTACCATCCGTCAACTATACAGCGCCTCAGATGTTGTTACCAGGCTACTGGGACGGTTAAAGATCGACGCAGGTCTGGTCAGCCAAGAATGGTGAACGGTGTTCAGAGACAACTTACGTCGATTATGTATCCACGATATTTAAACCGACGATATCCGTTCGGGTCGGCTACTGTCAGTGCCAGACGACTAGTAGGGCTCCAAGGGTAATTTGTTTCTGATATTTTAATAAAAATATTTTATCACAATAACTTAAAATCGTGTCCAATTTCTAGACAAATTTCAAATTGCAGTTTTAGAATCATAGGGTATCGTTATTTGATAATTTGTTGCTCTAATTTAATTTTTTGTCAGAAAATTTAAAACATGTTTTGCTGACATATTGATGTTCATTTTTGCCAAATCTCAATAAAATTGAGACATCAAAAGTTAGTAAATATGATGAATTTCGATTTTTGCGTTCTTAAAGTCCTTCAGTGTACATGTATATATGCCAGGATATAATTTTCGCAAAATTTTGTATTTTTTGTCTGCAGATCTTTTTGTACCTTTATAAACAGTGTAGACCCTGATGAAATGCAGCATTATGCTGCATTTCATCTGAGACTTCACTGTTTGCAAAAGAACTCGTTTAGGGATTTCCTGAAAACAAAGGTTTAAATTATTGCTGACCAATAGCCAGCTCGGTTTTGCTTTCTGTATTCTGTGTTATATACATGTATAAGTTTTAATTTGATAATCATATTAAGATTGACGAAGGGGCGCAAACTGATTCTTCATTTTAAATCGAACCAATTAATTTCCATTCAATGGATAACATATTTCCATGATAAACTATAATACTCTAATTGAGGTATTTTCTCATTTTGAGAGGTCAGGACAGAGGTACAGAACCATCTTTTTTCATATGCCATTCGTTCTGAAATATTGGGCTCTGGAAAAGTCAGTTCTAGGGGCGTGTGTTGTTACACTTTCTATCAACTCCCCATCTTCGAAAAGTTTGTTGCATCTCGTAAGTGAGCATTTATCGAATGAAAATTATTTTTAAAATGCCACCGTTTCGTGTGTACAATAAACTCCAAATATTTTAATGAGAGAGGACAGTGCTAGGATTAGTGGATTTGGCAAACAGTCATGACCAAATTGAGATGCTTTAAACTGTATTTTTGCAGAACGCGTCGTCTTATCAGAGTAATAACTGTTTGCTTACAGAATGCTCTACGAAATGTTAACTGTGAAAATTGAAATCACCACCCGACAATCCCAAAACTGGATATAAATCCACCCTACTGATAAAAAAAAGGAAAGCATATTCCCCCCAAATGGGTTAATAACATATTTGAGGCAGTACTTGTAAGTATTCACTGAACATCGAGTGTTAGGTCATATGTTTGGTTTAAATACTCCTTACAGTCACACTCCTGAACTGTAAAAAATTAGGGTAACGTTACATCACCTTTTGCTATAAATTACACTTACTTTTCTACTAAAACAACTTGAGACCAACTGATAAATGTTAAAACATTTCTATTTGTTTATGGTGTAGTTATTCTTCTGATTAATACAATTCAACAGAACATATTTTTTTTAATCAGATAAAAGGTTACACCAATAGCTATCAGCGGCAGTTCAGCTGTTACCAAATTTCAAGCGCAGATCCAGAAAGTTTTGTCAGAGAGGGTCCTTTTTGTTAGGGGAGAGAGGATACAAATACCACTATAAGCGGAGCAATCATTGGCCCGCCAGCGAAACGCCATTTAAATGGCGTTTCGCTGGCGGACCGATGATGGCCCAACATTGAAGTTTGCACTTTGTGATTTTCAGAGGATCCGGACCAGTATTGCTAACAAACCCTATATTTTCGTGATTTTTCAGTGGGGTCCGGACCCCCTGTCCCCACCCCCTTTCTGATCCCGCGTGTGAATTTGGTGCATCTACACTTATTTATTTATTTACAGTGTGCAAATGCCGCCTACTGATAATTCGTTTTACTTTGAATGATTTGAGTTAATGCATGTCTATCATAAGAATTAGTTGGGTGTGTGGGATGTTAAACTTATTAAATATATGAAATCGATCTTCTAACTAAATCAGAAATTATAAATTGTCATAAAGCACACTGAAAAGAGTAACAGAATTGATTGGTTTGACATAATAGTTCCAAAATCGTGGGTCCAGTTAAACATGTTTTTGTGCGTGAAGTTGTAATTATTTTCTTACCCGTCGATATAAACATATATTTTGGGTGCTCAAAAGAACCGTCTCAATGAGACGGTTCTTTCGAGTACCTACAACATATGTTTTGGATGAAAAATAAGAAAAACTATTTTCAATTACGCACTCTTTTCTGGAGGATTTCGCATACAAATTGCATTAAATGATGTCACTGACAATTGAGTTGTCTCATACAAAAAGCAAACATAATATTTTGCGCCCAGTGAAGACTCGGATCAGCCTGGGTATCCATCTTGTCTAATCAGAGTCTTTAATGTTCGTCTGAGGACATCGTGATTCATTGGCGATCTGTAGAGCGAAGAATGAAGATTCTGATCAGACTGATCAGTTTCTGCACATGGCGTACATGTCATTCACTTGTTTAGACATGAGGCGACTCATTTATTTCCAGGAAATATAAAAGTGCAGCATGTTTGCTTTTATTTATCTGCTTTCATAAAAATACGAGAAAGTGTATGCAAAAGAAAAAAAATACCAAAAATGACACGTTCTCTCAGTGAATACTCGGATCAGTCTGTGTTTTACTGTAGTCTGACAGGCGTATAGATAATAGTGCGATTTTCTTATTTCTCCAATAAAACACATGATGAGGGTATTCAAAAGAACCGTCTCCGTGCGTGCTAGAGCGTTTCCTGTCTGTTGTGTGTTTTTGTTTTTTCATGCACTTCAATGTAGGCAAGACATTTTTTCTACCGAAAATGGTAATATGTAATTCTCATTTCCCATGAAAACAAGTGTTAAAGTAGTCTCAATAATTCGTAAATATGCTAGCACGCGTGATAGTTAGAGCATCTGTGAGAAGCCAAGACTCCGACAAGAAAGTATGGGAAAATGTATGGGCGGATCCAGAGGGGGGACAGGGGGTCCGGACCCCGCCCTCCCCCCTGAGAAATAAAAAAGATATGGGGTTTCTTAGCAATACTAGTCCAGATCCCCTGAAAAATCACAAAGCTACCAAGCCAGCATTTAGTGTTGAGCCAGTATCGACCCGCCAGCGAAACGCCATTTAAATGGCGTTTCGCTGGCGGGCCGATGATGGACCTCATTTTGATCCTCTCTGCCCTAATAAAAGAAGTCATAGGTGGACCCCCTCTTGCAATTTTTTCTTGATCCGTTCATGAAAGGGCGGTTCAGACCTACTTGTAGACCTCAAGCCTCGCAGGATGCGTAGACACAGGCGTTTAACCCATTTAAGCCGAATGGAAATTCCCACTATCTTCAATTGAACTGGTCCATTTCCGTTTTAAGGGTTGTCGGGTGGTATTTTTCATTTTTATTCAAATTTTAATAGAGCATCCTGTAAACAAACAGTCGAGATCCTGATCAGACGCCGCGTTTTGCGGCGTCTGATCAGGGTCTGCACCGTTTGCATATGTCCCACAAAAAGGACGCTAGGCTTATATGGTTTAAGGGATACCTTTGTCTGTTCAAATGGTACATATGCGATGAGTACCAAAATTCCCCAGGGGGGGGGGTACTCTGATATTTTCACACATACGTAAGCTCGGGCTATTTTTTGTGGGTTCAAAATTCTGAATTTCAATATTTTTAGGGGTTTTCAGAAAAAAATGAATATTTTTTGGGGGTATGAAGATTTTGTGGATGCTTTTTTTGGGGTCATCACAAAATTGGGCTAGTTTGAGGGTCATTTCTATGCAATTAAGGGTCAAGGTACAGAATCGGGATATTTTTGGGGTTGCTAAAATTTCAAATCTTTTTTTTGGGGGTGCTTGAAATTCCTGATATTTTTTTTGGGGAGAAAACGGTAGATGCTGGTTCCGAGCCTACGTATGCGGAAAAAATAGAGTACCCCCTCCCCCCCCCCCCCCTGGGCAAAATTCTGTGTGCTGGCCTGCATTATTCTAGGGATTTCAGGCAACTAGTAAACCGATTTCCCAACATGCTGAAAACTAACTGCCCGTCTGACCATTTGAATCGGTTCGTACACCTTTGAACTGGTTCTAGTTCATACAAAGAATATAGAAATCCACCTCGAGTTTCCATGTAGAATATAGCTATCTCACCCGAGTGGTCTGAATTTTAAACAGGGGCGAGGCTTGCCGAGTCCCTGGTTAAGTTTCGATTCCGAGGGTGAGATTTTTTTTCTATCCTACATGGGCAGGCTCATGATGGATTGTTTTTCTCTCACTCTTCCAAGGTTTTTATGTCGGAACATAAAAAAGTAAAAAAAAAAGAAAATTTTCTCCAATGAAACCCTAATTCTGTAACACTGTTGCAATAGTAAGTATAGTATGCTCAAATCAGGATTTTGGGTCTGCCACCAAATCCTGTACTTAGACAGGATTCTAAAAAAAGCTTCAACACGATGAGAAATCATCTTGCTCAAATGAACCTGGGTTTTCCTGTTTCAAAAACACTATAGATCCCGATCAGATGGTTTCTGACTTACACATTTCATCAGGATCCACACTGTTTTTACTCCAGTTTAAAATACATGCGTACA
Organism: Loripinus fragilis; assembly: GCA_964019695.1. Lineage (NCBI taxonomy): Eukaryota > Metazoa > Mollusca > Bivalvia > Lucinida > Lucinidae > Loripinus > Loripinus fragilis. The sequence goes on along the minus strand of OZ026530.1, from coordinate 27,987,261 downwards.
GCTGGAATGCTGCATGTAAACAGGATAAAAATGAGGAGGAGTGTTGTACAGTAAACCTGTCTTAAGCGGCCACTTAAAAATAGACAAAATAAAGGTCTTAATGGAAAATGGTAGCTTAATGAAGGTCGAAAGTATTATATTTTTGACCTGCATTAAGTGATAATCGGTATTGAAAACCAGTTTTGGGTGTTCTTTTAGAGTGGCCGCTTAAGACAGGTTTTACTGTATATAAAAGGAGTCAGCATGACAAGCGTTAAATTTCGTTATTATCAGCAACTTACCATGCTTTCTGTAATCTTCAAAATCCATTTTCTTAATTTTGTATCAGCGTCCCTTTAAAGTGAGTTGCCAGTCCTTATTATCTAGCGATTTCTCGTTCACAGAAAAGTTTTTAAGTTACTACAACATGTACGTTTGATGAATGAATCCAATTTAGTCACGCCAAATGTCCCGAACCGATCAATTCTTAAGCACTCTCACAGACGAGTTCTCGTTCTCCAATCACAGAGGCTAAAATCAGTTAATGAATATAAATCATTGCGACAAACAGTATTATGTTAAACATCTTAAAGCTTTTTTTACACTAGAGTCACCTTATAATCAGGATTCATCAGTTCCATGAACAAGGTGCTGAATTCTATTTTCGCGAATAGCGCTAAAAGACATATATGCGACGTTCAAATTTCGCGACTAACGCTTGATTTACCTTTATTAGTAAACGACAGGGTGATTTTGTTATTTCGCGAGGGTTTAATTTTCACAAAACTTCGCATAAGCGAAGTTTCGCGAAAATAAGCCCTCGCGAAAATTTCCGAATGTACAGCGTTTCTTTCTTTTTGTAACACCATCCCACCCTATCTTGTGGTGTGGAATTTACTTACAGGCAAAAGTAGCTTGAAAATTCTGCAATTAAGTATGTGAAAAAACAAGCTCAAAGTCTTGGAATTAACAACGAAAAATATTTGAACTCAATCAGTTTTTTTTTTTTAATTGTTTTAATGTAAGAAAGGAGGCAAAGATCAGGAAACGATACAATCAAGTACCACACCTGACCCAGGATATCACATGGGAAAGTAACAAACATACAATAAACATCACCAAAAGCATGCATCTTCCAGTTGATATACCACAGACTACATTTGTCAACATAAAAAATACGGTTCTTATGGTATGCCAAATAATTCAGATATTAGAAAATATTATGACAGATTCAACAATTTAAGACGCATAATAGCAAAACCTAGACAAGAAAAAAATGAGGGCACATGTCCTAAAACTAGTCCTAGACATAGTATTGGTTTATTTTCCATTTTCTTAAATAAATTATCTAATTTTAATCCCTTCATTCTGGAGGTGAAATAATGAAAAGTTTTAACAGATAAACACAATACAAGAAAGTTAACCGAATTACTTTTCTTGCAACATGTAAGTGGCTGAGATATGAGTTGGATTTTCTTTCTATATATCCCCAACCGCCCCCGTAAAATGAATTATGCGGCTGCGCGTATTTGATAGTAAATGGTGTTTTTCAGAGAAAAACTGTAGCCAAGCTGAGTAAACGTTGAATAATAAGTCTGTTTCGGGTACCTGTCTGAAAATTTAGGTAGGGTAGGCACACATATTTTCTTAATTACTTTTTTTCTGGAAAAAATATGCATTTTTGAAAGGTATTTGGCCTTTCAAAATGAAAAAAATTTATATATTTTTCCCAAGAAAATATTTTTAAAAAATCTAGGGTTCATCAGTAAATTTAGATAGGGTCAGGTTACCATAAACACAGGTAGATATTTGGCGATAGCATGTCTATCATATCACTAGTTCCTTCAAGTTCAAACGTGTACAACCGCTTGGAGTATACGAAATATGAAACCTGTTCAATTTTGCACAGGTTTCGTATTTAGTATAATCCCCGATATTGTAACTACAAAAAAGAACTACATGTATCATTTGATTTTTAGGGAATTGCACTTTTAAAGTACAGTCAGATCATTCTTGGCATAATTTTAAATGCCTCTATATTGCCACTGCACCTGAAATTCATCTAACTGTTTCGAAAACTGATAATTGACAAATATGGTATCATATGATAAAAATAAGAATAAAAAGACATCTGAACACAATAATAAATTTCCAGTGCGAAATACTTTTCTCCAAGAACTGTCACAGATGAACGAAAAACTGGTAAATGAAATCATGCGACAGAGAATAAATACCAGATGAATCGATGGTATGGATTCAGAGCATATTTTCGGCAGGTTTCGGATATTCTTTTTTAAAATGAATCTGACCAAAGCCAAAAATGGTACAGTGTATATGCATATAAAATGATCAGCTTGCACACCACACAGCAAAAATTAGACATAGATCAAAAGGTGAAAATTTAACTGGTCCAATATTAAACAGCAATACAACAGGGGCCAAAACATGTAGGGTTTTATTTCTAGAAACATGCATATCCCAACAAATACTTCAAGAAACATGTATCATAGCATATAGATGTTAAACAAAACGATTTTTACAAACATAAATTTAAATGGATAAGCATTCAAGTTAAACCTAAAAATCAACAAGTGATTATAGCCAGGAAATGCCACATTTGCGCAGAACAGAACATATATTTATTTATTTATTTATTTATTTATTTATTTATTTATTTATTTATTTATTTATTTATACAATTTTTATAAAGGGTGACACAATTAGCTTAGATAACTATTCTACCTCGCGGCCCTCTGCAACATACATGTAAAACTCTAAACAATGAAACTTATATACAACATAGACCAGCAGATACCGCTGGATTAAAACAATTAGCATCAAAGTGAATGATACTAAAACATACTTAAAGTGACTTACACCATATCATAATGTTAAGACTAAGTAAACATTATAGAACGAGCGCATAAAACTTTACAATGTTTGAAACATATAAAATAGCTGCATTTTAAACATAAATAATAATCTGGAGTCTAGTAATAGTTAGGGTCTCTGGATATCACTGAATACTATGCTATAACAAATTGAAGTAAACCAGATATCATCTCTTTGATTAAGAGTTTAAACAATGTTTAAGATTTTTCTTGAAAGTCACCAGAGAACCAGAAGCCCTGACCGTTTGAGGTAAAGCATTCCATAGTTTTGGAACTGAGCAAGTAAATGAGTTATCAAAGATCGTCGTACGTGACAATGGTATGTGTAGCAGGCCATTTTCCGATGATCTTAAGTTTAATGAATGGATTTCAGATAAGGGTGTCAATAACTCTGAAAGATAACCGGGTGTTGAATTGTTTAAAGCTCTGTAGGTAATCACTGCTTTATTATATTTTAATCTGTTCTCTACTGAGAGCCAGCCAAGTTCTTGAAACATCAGGGAAGATGGTGTGTCAAAGTTAGCTTTAAGAATGATACGAGCAGCCCGTTTCTGCAATTTTGACAACCGTTGGATGTTTGCAATTGATGTTGTACCCCATGTGATGGAGCCATAGTCTATCAAAGGAAGAATATATCCCTGATAAAATCGTTTCTGAACACAGGTTGGTACGTATTCAGCTAATTGTCTCAAAAGTGATATTTTAGAGGATATAGCTGAACATAAGTTATCTATGTGGGCTGACCAGGTCAAGTACTGGTCGAGATGAACACCAAGTAGTTTCTGTGTGGACATGTTTTGTATGCAGACTTCATCAACCTCTAAGTTCAGTTAACGACTGTCATTAATTCTTTTTTTTAGTACCTATAGTCCTACATGTGGTTTTGTTATAATTTAGTGGAAGTTTGTTTTTTCACTCCAATATTTTGCATTATTAAGGTCTCCCTGTAACTTGATTTCAACGGTTTCAACGTTTTTATCATTTCTATGCACAGTCCCATCATCAGCATAAAAGTCTTATAAACAGAAATCGAAGTTAAGTGGTAAATCATTTATGAAAATAAGAAAAAGTGTAGGACCTAATATAGATCCCTGAGGCACATCATACCGTATATTTGCAAATTCTGTCAAACCTGTCTCGCTCAGTATGGCCTGATGACGGCCATCTAGGTATGAATCAAACCACCTGAGAGCAGAGGGACTGAAATGGTATAATGAAAGTTTATCAATAAGTACTTTGTGATCTACTAGATCAAATGCTTTGCGGAAGTCGAGGAAAGTGTCCAAACTATATCTCCTTTGTCAATGCATTCCATCCATTTATCAATTAGTTTTATTAAGGCTGTTTGGCAACTATGTTTAGCACGAAAACCAGATTGATTTTTGTTAATAAGATTGTGTTTGTTAAGATAGCCCATCAGGTGTTTGTTCACATGCCTTTCGAAAATCTTTGAGATTGTAGGCAAAATCGATATTGGTCTATAGTTGGAAGGATCAGTTTTAGTACCGCCTTTAAAAATTGGAAATATTTTTGCCTGTTTTAACTGAGATGGAAACTGTCCTGTAGCTAAACTTTTGTTGATAAGTGCAGCTATTGATGATGATAAACAATTTACCGTCAGATTTAGCAGTCTTGGCCCAAGTCCATCGAGCCCTGTGGCTTTAGAAGAATCTAATCTTTTTTATATAAGTGGAAACTTGCTCAGTAGTTATGAAAGGAATGTTAAAACTAGTATTACTTGGGACCTTAGAGTTTACAAATTGTCTTATTTTGTCATAGTCTGAGTTTGAGACATTTGAATTATTGTCTTGAAATTGTTCAGCTACTGAGGCAAAGTATTTATTTAGTGTTGAAGCTATGTTTTCTGAGCCTGATATACGTTCATTGTTAATTATAATTTCTGATGGAAGATTAGAAGGGGACGATTTCGACCCAGTAGTAACTGCGCGTAAATGTTTCCAAATGGCTTTTGTATCTTTACAATTATTGACGCTTTCAGAAAAGTACTTTCGTTTTGCTTGCTTTATTAACTGTCTGGTTTTGTTTCTAAACTTTCGATAATCATCCCATCTTTTTAAACGTTTACTAGTATCTCGTCGTTTTTGTATTTCAGCTATTTCAGGCGTAAACCAATAAGGTAAACGTTTGGTTTTAACACGTTTTGTTTTAATTGGTGCATGGATGTTTAAGTGTTTAAGAATAAGAGAAAACCATAAGACAAAGTCATCATCTACATTAAGATGATGTGGATGAAAAGTCTCAAGATCTGTTGTCAATTCTTGCAAGAAAATGTCTTCGTCAAAGTGCTTAAATGAACGATAAGAAGCGCTTATATGTTCTTTTGGGATATTTTACTACTAACCCGACGTGTTACACATACAGGTAAGTGCTCACTAATTGATAGATCTGAAACAAAGCTTTCTGATATATTAGCTTTGGCAGTAGTGTATACATGGTCAATCAGGGTAGACGTGGTTGGCGTGATGCGTGTTGACTCTGTAATTAATTGATAAAGGTCAAATATTTGATTCATAGGATCATTGACGGTTTGGGCCTTATACGCCTATTTTTCTGATTCCCAGAACGCTGCTTTTGGGCTTCTAGTGTGGTGCATGTAGTATCAGTGCAATAGATAAATCTAATGGCAAGAGCCAGCTAGCAAAATATTTGCAAAATTCCTACGCATTCGAGAGTTATGGCGGGTAGAAAGGGGAGGGGGTCTGAAATTTCATGAAAATAAAAAGTGCTTTAAAAAGTGATTTCTGCACGTTTTCTTGATTTATTTGGTAGGCATGGTGATATCTATTGACTATACCATACGCAGAGTATTAACGAATCACAATAATTGATGAAATTGTTTTAAAAACAAAATATGTTTTGTAATAAAATGATTTTGGGGAGATAATTTAGAAGTTACCTGTACATTTTTGACTACATGTACCGTAAATAATACAAAACTGAAAGCTCAACAAAAGAAATAAATATTTTTGAAGGAATGAAAGTGTCCCATTTAGCATTGGAAAGTAAAACTGATTCTAAATAGATCCTTTGAATATTACTTTTGCTTTGTTTAAAGGTCATAGCATGTTGAATGTATTTAAAGTGTCCGAATATTTATGGTATACATAAGCATGTATATCCCTATATGAGACAATATATTGAACACTAAAGTATTTACCTGCTATAACTCTTTGCATGCCAGTGGATAATTTTGTTGTCTGCCAATAGCCTTTTGCAAACAGTTTGAACCCAGATGAAGACTAACAGAATGATCTGGATTCACACTGTTTGGCACTCTGAAGGTGGTCCTGGGTTGTTTATTTTTAAAAGCGTAATTTTGAAGAAAGTCAGCAGACGAAAATAAAAACGTGATCAATTCCCTAGCATGCAAATATATAAGTACAGGACGTTTGCAAAATAATATGTCATTTAATAACAGTGAGATTTTTTCTTATGAAAAAATGCATAAAACCTTGCTAATTCTACTTTTAATCTTTAAGTACTTTATATTAAACTAGCACAGAATACAAAGCAATTTAGGAGGCTGGTTCTAGAGAACTTCATTACTGTCATTAATTTCTTATTTGGTAGAAAAGGTATTTCATGGGCTTAGGCCCTGGGTTTTAGGGCTGCTGAACATCTTCCCCCCCCCCCCCCCCCCCCGTGTGCCAGCAAGCCACTTCCATACAATGTGTAAAATATGGTAACACATATACATGCAAAAGCTTTTGCTGGCACATGGGGGGGAATGATATTTTAAAAAATGTTTTCGGATTTCTATATATCTTAATGTAAAACTGATTGTTCTACCCAAAATTTTACATCCTTGAAGCATTTAATATCGAAAACGGATTTCATAGCCATAAAGTACGCAGGTCAGGGTAGCTTCAAGGTGAAGAAAGGGACGATTGACAAACTTTTATTTTTACTGAAAACCATAGGCATTTACCCATAGCAAGTGTCAATGATCCTTTAACCATTTAGTGTTTGTACATGTGTGTAGATCAATGTTAAAATCACCCATGACTATATATTCAAGACCAGTCGCTTGTGCTATAGAGAGCTCTTCCTCAAAAAGGTCAATAAATAAACAAAATCGTTGAAGGATATTAAAATTATTTTGATTTTATAACATTTGAGAAAATAAGTTTTCAAACAAAGTAATTTTGTATCTGATCGAACTACCACTATACAATTCAGCATTATGTAAAATGAAATTTACGGGTCATTATTTACGATTAAGTGCCACACCAAATATACCAATTGTCTCTACCCAAAGTTCACAAGCAATAAATTTAGCGCTTATGATATTTGCTGAAACCTTTGCCTGGTCATTGCTGTTCTAATTCAAACCACATACGAGTGTTCACACCCATTTATCAGTAATTGCCCATATAATGGGACAGCTTATTCAACAAAAATGCACAGACAAGGCATACTCAAGCCAATATGCCAATATGACAACGAATTGGCAGCAAACACTGAAAACTGCAAAAGTATATGTCATACTTTTGAGGAAGAGCTAGCAATGATTTTGGAGCCAGTCATTATGGAATTCATGCGATAAATTTTGGGTCTAATCATTTTTTCACGTTTGTCACTTTTCAGTTGAGGGTTGCACCATTTGGATTTGTACTGTACTTAAATCATTGAAGCGTGACTAAAATCAAGCATCCACTTTGATTGCAGATATCTGGACCTATTAAATGCATGCATAATTAGTTAAGTTTTTATTGCATTGAATGTTAGATGAAACTGTATCTAAATATTCTTCTATTGTTTTTCTGAGTATATTGCATTGACGTAAACTGTACAGTTTCTTGTCAGACACATGATTATAACAACAGATTCATTAATGATCACAATAGATGTATGCATGATTTGACAACAATGTCTTAAATTGGTCCAAACAAAACTATAAAACTATATATGTGCTTTCATATTAGTTACATAAATATAAATCAGAATTCTGTTTTAAAAGAAAATACAATCTTAAGATAGTACCACACTCACCAGCATAAAGTATGTCCAAAAAGTTACCATCTTTTGATATGTTAAAAATAGCTCAAAACTCATCTATTTTGACAAAAATAACAGGACCTTACCGTGCTTTTTAAAAAGTTATTAAACTTTAAAAATCGTTAAATATGAGTTTTTCAAAATATCAATTTCTCATATTTTAAAAAAAGTTGAAAGCGAGAAATGCCATATTTTTTCCTGGGAATACGCTACATGCTATTGGCTAATAAAAGAACACAGAAACAGCGAAAAAAAGGCACTTAGCTTATTTTTTAAGCTAAAATCAATTTTGTAAAAAACATTGAGGCCAAAAATCGTTTTAATCTAGAATAAAAAATGTCACACAACGTAACTACAGAAACAAAAAACTTATTATTTTGAAGGAAATTTGCATAGAAACTTATAATCAATTAAAAAACATATGCCACTTTTTGTGCTATTTTCTTTTTTTTTACCTCTGAAATAAAAAACAGGCATGGCGTGCCATTCCTGCTTCGTTGTTTAATTTAGAGATAAACAAAAATGCTTGAAGCGTGACTATATCTACAATATTGATATGTTGTTCTAGAAAAAAGGGTTTCAGGCATTTATTTACATTTATTATAAAAGCTTTGACATACACAGATGACCCAGCCCGACTGGCTCATTTTACGCATTCTGCGTCAATCTTTTAAAATAGAAAGACCCAAAGGTCATTAATCAGAGGTCGTGGTACATCTATAGGTCCGTGTGCGTAGATAGTGTATTGTTTGAGTTGGTGTTGTTTAATTTAGATCCGTGTGTAAAAAGCCTATTATTTGTCTACTCCTCACGTTCTAGGACCCCCTAGAACCTTTATAAGTGCGTGCGTGTGGGTGCGCTTGTGTGTGTGCCAAAATGAGGGTTAGCGTATGAGAGAGAGAGAGAGAGAGAGAGAGAGAGAGAGAGAGAGGGCAATTCACGTGCTGTTGATTCATAGCATTTTTGTTGTTGCTTCTATTCTTTTCTTTTTTTTTTCTTTACTTAACGTAAAATATACGTATTTTGGATTCGTTACAAAATTGAAGTCATCAGAAGTAACGCGTATAGAAGTGTACTGTTGTCAGGATGACGCAAGTCTTTGACATGGAAAAGGGTTCTATTTCGAAAACGTTGTTGCAAGTTTTCTAGTGAGTTAAATGACCTTATGCAATAATGTTTTTCTAATACACTAATATCTGCTAGACCCCTCAGGGGTAGTCATAACCCTCGCCTTTCATGTTTGGAATTCAACACCACCCTGGTGTTCTAGCAGGTGGTAATGCATAGAAAATCACATTTGATGCCATTATTGAAGCTATTAAACGAGCTGTAAAAGAGATGAAATGCAAGGCTTGCCAAGAATTTTGTCACTTTTGCGTGACAAGCTTAATAAATTAAATAATACAGGAGCATGACTGCTAGGTTATATTTATTGTATGACCCTAAGACTACTTTTAAATTGCGTTTAGAAATTCTGCAGAACTACGCTTTGATGGTGCCATATAATTATATTAGAAACCGTTACGGACGTCATTACATAGCGTTACCAAAATGTGTAAACCACATGTCGTTATATCACTCCCATGATAAACACAAACGAACAAACAAATAAGTAAACAAACAAACAAACAACAATAGGGCTCAAACCAGGGACAACTTGGTCTCAAGTTGAACATTCTACCACTGCGGCAATGGGTAAAGAAGGGATGATACACGAGTTTAGTTCTTTTCATAAAGGCAATTAGTTAATGCTTAGACAAGCATGCATATGTGAACGGCCATATTAGATTATTCACAGCTCGCATATGTTTACAAAATAAGACTCAGTCAAACAAACTCCCACTGGCTAGTTAAAAATAGCACAAAGGCACCCCCAGCATTTGGCAAGCGCTCTCACAATGTCCCATATGTTGCTCTTGGGTTTCATCCAAGTTTTTAAAAAAAGGGAGCCCTCCCACCTACGACGTTTCATTTACAAAGATAATGGACTTAAGGACATATGCTACTAAATACTTCCCATTTTGAAATAGTTTCAATACTTTGCATACAGTTTGTTTTATGCCTGGGCTATCCATTTATGAAATAAAAAGGATATGTCACCGTGCTTATTTTTTCAGAATCTCATATTGAAGTTTTCAGCATTTGACCAATTTTCTAAAAATATTAAATAATAACACTAGTCCTAAATATCGAGCTAAAACACTTTTAATCTTCCGCCAGCTTCTTTCTATAACTTAAATTATTGCCCATGACCTCAAACCTTTTTAAAAATGTGCAAGTTTATTTGTTATACCATGCTGTGACAAGATACTGCATGATATATTTTGGCAATTTGTCGAAAATTGAATTTGTGTTTAGAATAAACTTTTTTTAAAAAAAATCTGATGTTGAAAATCTAAAAAAAAAATTTATAATTTATGGCAATTATAATGCCTTTCAGAAAAAAGAATAAAAATCAGGGGTCACCGAACTAATTCTCTTTCAAGAAGGCCAAATTTAACCCCACCCCCATAGGTTTTATGCGTAATTCAATATAAAACTAGAGGCCCTGAAGGTCCTGAGGCGCTCACCTGATCTCCTTAATAATTGTAAAACAAGTCAAGGTCAACTACAGCTTATAATGAAACATATTTTGTTTTACCATATATGGGGTTGCAGCCATTTTAGTCCAGTAACCTAATCAATCTAACAGCCCAGTGATTTCTGAGAAAAGATGTTTAGATAGGTATGTAGTGGTCCAAATGAGTGGCCTTGGATTAAAGGTCACAGGTCAATTTGACATTTGGTACTTATATAAAACCATTGTCTCATTAGGTTAAATATTTCTCACAGGTATTATGATTTCGGCTAAAACAGTTATAGAAAAATGAACATTTTAAGATTTTCCCATTATAAATGCATTGGGAATCAAATTGACCTGCCATAAAGTAGGTCAAGGTCAACCTAGGTTCATCATTTGTGCAAACCTGGTAGGCACCACATCCTCAATGCTACATAGTAAGTCCCAAGGCAATTGGCGTTTTGGTTCCAGAGAAGAAGATATTTAAATAGAGTTTTTACCATATATGTGCTTGGTGGCCATCTTAGTCATGTGACCATAACAATTTGTACAAATTTTGGCTAACAATCATCACTCCGGTCATATGAAATTTGATTTCCATTGGCCTAGTGGTTTCTGAGAAAACTATGTTTAAATATGTTGATGGGACTCCAATATGAGCGACCTTGGCTGAAAGGTCAACCTTGACCTTTGAAACTTATTGTCTCATTAGTTTTAACATATCAAGTAAGAATAATGACTTTGGCTTCAACAGTATTCAAAAAATCAACTTTTCAAAAAGTGTCCGATTTAAATGCATTAGGAAGCAAATTTGACCTTGACGTTAAGTAGGTCAAGGTCAACCTAGGATCATTATTTGAACAAACTTGGTAGGCTTAACACCCCCAATGCTACATACCAAGTCCCAAGGTCATCGGCCTTCTGGTTCTGGAGAAGAAGATTTTTAAAGGGTTTTTACCTTATATGGGCGTGGCGGCCATTTAGTCATGTGACCTAAATGTTTTGAATAAATTTTGCTTATCTTATCATAAGGAGTCTTCACATGAAATTTGAGTTCAATTGGGCCAATGGTTTGTGAAAAAAAATTGTTTTAATATATTGATTGGACCACAATATGAGCGACCTTGGCTGAAAGGGCAAAGGACAACCTTGACCTTTGAAACTTATTCATAGCGATTGTCTCATTAGTTTTAACATATCAAGTAAGAATAATGACTTTGGCTTCAACGGTATTCAAAAAATCAACTTTTCAAAAAAATCCCATTTAAATGCATTAGGAAGCAAATTTGACCTTGACGTTAAGTAGGTCAAGGTCAACCTAGGATCATTATTTGAACAAACTTGGTAGGCCCAACACCCTCAATGCTACATACCAAGTCCCAAACTCATTGGCCTTCTGGTTCTGAAGAAGAAAATTTTTAAAGGGTTTTTACCATATATGGGCATGGCGGCCATCTTGGTCATGTGACCAGAACCATTTGAACAAACTTTCATTCCCGCGTCCTAAGGAGTCTCCATATGAAATTTGAGTTTAATTGGCCTTTAGGTTTCAGAGGAGAAGATGTTTGAAAATGTTGACCGACGGACGACGGACGGACGGACGGACGGACGACGGAGTGACTGGTATACTATTAGCTCACCCATGAGCCTTCGGCTCAGGTGAGCTAAAAATCAGGAATGACCATTTCGGCCGTTTTGATGATGCCATTTTACTAGTATATGAAGCAATTTAGTATTAAAATGTTAAAAAAGAAAGAGAAAAACACACTGAAAATATGTGCGCACATGGGAATCGATCCTGGTCCTCTGGCTTCGTAGCCAAACACGCTAACCACTAGGCCACGAGGTCAGGTCGTGCGCCGCTCTAAATAACCGTATAAATAGTAGAGACTCTCGTAACCAGGTGAATTGTGTACGTCGTTTGATTTCGACTGAGTCTTTAGTGCTTAAACGATCAGTTCTGATAAGATGTCAATCGATATTTCGGACACACTTTAATTACTTTATTTTGTCAAGAAAATGTCGGAACACCGATGTGAACGCCGCGTCTGATCATAAACTTCACTTTTTGCTTACAGAATTGTTTTTCGATTTTTGACATAGGATGTAAATAAAATACCACCCAACAATCCTAAAATTCGTGTCAAAGTCGGTCCGTCGTCCGTCCGTTTGTTTGTTTGTTTTTGTTACTTTACGTCCCATGTCAACAGCTATGGTCATTGAGGGACGGTCAGTTCACTTAACCACACTTTTTCCTGGGCAGGCTTGAGCAAGCGGTTAACCAGTAATTTGTGCACATACTTTCGCTTGTAACTGACAACAACCATTCTTGAATAAATCAGCGGAAGGGAGGAGAATGACCGTAGAAATTATTTCATGATCAATCTCCACGAAAGTATGGTACCGGGCCGGGATCGAACTCGCGACCCCTGGATCTGCAGTCAGACACGCATCTGTACCCAGACACGTTACCGACTGCGCTACGCGGCCCGGTTCGTCCGTCCGTCTGTCCGTCCATCCGTCCGTCCGTCACGTTTCTTGTAAATGTATCTCCTCCTAAACCGTTAGGGGTAGCAACTTCAAACTTTGTAGCTGAATAGGTCACACGATGTAGAGGGTACTGGGCAACATTTCGTGTGACCTTGACCCCAATGTCAAGGTCGAAGGTCAAATATTAAATTTTCTTGTAAATGAACCTCCTCCTAAACCGTTTGTTGTAGCAACTTCAAACTTTGTAGCTGAATAGGTCACATGATGTAGAGGGTACTGGGTAGTCAAAGATCAAATACTGTTTTTTCTTGTAAATGTATTTCCTCCTAAATGGTTAGACGTAGCAACTTCAAACTTTGTAGTTAAATAGGTCACATAATGTAGAGGGCACTGGGTATCATTTCGTGTGACCTTGACCCAAAAAGGTCAAAGGTCAAATATTGAATTTTCTTGTAAATGCTTCTCTTCCTGAAGCTTTTGACGTAGTAACTTAAAACTCTGTAGGTGCATAGGTCATATGATGTAGAGGGTACTGGGCAACATTTTGTATGACCTTGACCCGAAGGTCAAGGTCAAATAATGTATTTTCTTGTAAATGCATCTTCTTCTTAACCATGGGTGTAGCAAAAATAAAACTTTTCTTGTGCATAGGTCACATGAAGTCGAGGGTACAGGGCAACATTTTGTGTGACCTTGACCCACTTGACCTTTGGGTCAAGGTCAAATAATGTATTTTCTTGGTAATGCATTTCCTTAACCATTGGCCGTAGGAAATTCCAACTTTGCAGGTATATAGGTCACGTGATGTAGAGGGCAATGCTTTATGTGACCTTTAGCTTGGGTCACTGTCAAATCAAATATTTCTTGTAAATGCATTTCCTCCCAAACCATTGGACATAGCAGCTTCAAACTTTGCAGGTGCATAGGTCATATAATGTAGAGGATACTGGGCAACGTTTTGTGTTTGTCATTGACCTAAGGTCAAGGTCAAAAGTGAAATAATGAACTTATTTGTAAATGCATCTCCTAAACCATTTGACATAGCAGCTTCAAACTTTGCAGGTGCATAGGTCATATGATGTAGATGATACTGGGCAACGTTTCGTGTTTATCTTTGACCTAAGGTCAAGGTCAAAAGTGAAATAATGTACTTTTTTGTACATGCATCTCCTCCTAAACGGTTGGACCTAGCAACTTCAAACTTTGCAGATGCTATGGTTAGCTCAAAAGCGGGTATCTGCGATGGTGTACCATCGACTGAAGTCTATTTTTGTCTGTTTTAATGGAAATTCGCGCCAGTAAGTATGGTTGTGACCTGTCTACAAATCTTCACTATTTCAATAGCAGTCGCGCCTCGAAGCTTTTCAAGCCATTATACATGAGATTTTGGTACTTATTGAATATGTGATAACCCACTATTTAACCCATTTAAGCCGAATGGTATTTCCCAATCTTAATAATTGGACCAGTCCATTTACGTTTTGAGGGTTGTTGAGTGGTACTTTTCACTTTCATTCAAATAGTAATAGAAATCCCTGTAAGCAAACAGCGGGGACCCTGTGGCGTCTGATCTGGGTTTGCGCTGTTTGCCTATGTCCCACAAAAAGCACACTAGGCTTGTATGGGTTAATTCATGCGTGTGCAGCTGGCGCTAAATGTCTTATCTTTGGTCAAAACCTTCATCTACTTCCATACACAGTCTCGCTTGGGCCTTCGCTGCTCACCTTCACCGATGCAATATGTACCAAATTCCATGGACGGGCTCATATGAGCCGTGACATATGATTTCCAACAATATGGCATTTTGACAAATGTAGACTCAGACGAGCCTGTGCAGCTTCCTTTCAAACTTGGAAACTCCAAATGATGTTCTGTCGGTAGCTTAACAGTCATAGAATATGCAAACGAATAGCAACGACTATGACCATACTGCGCGTATGCAGGTGGTCTGAGCCTTTGCTGGTCGCACATACCACATTGTTGGAAATCTCATGTCGCGGCTCCATATAGTTTTTATTTTTATACAAGACAAATAGTGGCATGTATATTTGAGCCGTGGCATGTGATTTCCAACAATGTGGCATTTTGACAAGTGAAGACTCAGACGAGCCTGTGCAGCCTCCTCTCAAACTTAAAAAAATCCAAATGATGTTCTGTCGGTGGCTTAACAGTCATAGAATATGCAAACGACTAGCAAAGGCTCTGATCAGACTGCGCGCATGCGCATTTGCTAGTCGCAGATACAACATTGTTGGAAATCTCATGTCGCGGCTCCATATAGTTTTTATTTTTATACAAGACAAATAGTGGCATGTATATTTGAGCCGTGGCATGTGATTTCCAACAATGTGGCATTTTGACAAGTGAAGACTCAGACGAGCCTGTGCAGCCTCCTTTCAAACTTAAAAAAAAATCCAAATGATGTTCTGTCGGTGGCTTAACAGTCATAGAATATGCAAACGACTAGCAAAGGCTCTGATCAGACTGCGCGCATGCGCATTTGCTAGTCGCAGATACAACATTGTTGGAAATCTCATGTCGCGGCTCAATATAGTTTTTATTTTTATACAAGACAAATAGTGGAATGTATATTTATAAAGTTAAATGAAATATGATCTTAAAATTTTGAAAATTGCTTCTGAATGTAATCACGATTGAAGAAAAGGTACCCAAACAAAACTTTTAAGTAAAACAGACACCACCCATTTCATCGATTTTTCGTTTTCCTAGGGGACGGTGATCCACCATCTCGTGGGAAAACGAAAATACGAATAAACCCTAATAAGCCCAGCGTCCATTTTATGGGACAGCGGCAATCAGTGGAAAACCAGAGCAAGGCCGCAGACCGCAGTGGTTGAACAAAGTATGCAATATTTGAACGCAAAATGTATACTAAAACCAAGTTCTGATCGGTCACCTTACATTTTACGCTAGTTCAGAAAGTAAAACATAGAGTATACAAAATTCATGTTTTTTAAATAAAGCAATACTTTGCCAAGACTCTGCAAGTTATTTCATTTAAAATGACGTGTACTTCTTGCACGGATGCAGTTAGAGAAAAGGTACCCTCATTTCAAAAAGTCACACTTTTTCTACGATATAAACGATAACACAGAGCCCTTATAAATTAACGTTTTTGTTTGTTTGAAGCTGTTACTGGCTACCGTGATATAAGAAGAATAAACCTCAAAAGTTTTGTTTCCATCAGGCTCGTCGTTTTTGTTAGTCAACAACATAAGACAAACACTTTTAGCAGGTTAATCATTGAAATTCAGTTTTAAGCTTGCAATTTACATAGAGATTTGCACTGCTTTGTACGTTTTATTATCAGCGACACGGCATTGAAATTTTCAGCATTTATTTATTATCACCAGACGTCACCGTTCTTCTTGAGAATTGAGAAAAAAAAAAAATATTATGCTACCAAATCGATTTTCAAACTCTCACATTGAAACCGGAAGTGTACAGTAGTTTTAAAACTTTAATCGCCAAACATGGACTAATCAAGTTCTACTGTGTTTGGTCTACAGTGTTCAAATTAAATTAAGTGCATTTAACAATTTTAGAAGAAGCTACTGGTGAATTTTCAAAATCTTGAAAAAAAAATAAAAAATGTAACATTTTTAAAAATGCGTAAAAAATCTACCATAAGCAAAATTTCATTTTTGGGTGTTTTCAAGTCGGACAGACCAGTTTGTAATCACCTAAATGTCAATTTTATGGAAAAAAAACTACTCTCAAAAGCATTTTTGTCTTTTAAAAAATCATTTGTTTGTTTGTTGTTGTTGTTGTTTTGTTTTTTGTTTTTTCATTTTTAATCCCAAAAAACTTTGAAGTAAAGGAAAACTGTTCAAAAACACCGCTAAACGTTTGCCCATTAAAATGCACATATATAAATTGGCAAAAATTCATTTCAATTTTATTAGCGTTTTGTAGGAAATGAGCTTGAAAAGTGACCGATTAGAACTTGGTTTTAGTATACTTTTGAAAGTTCAATAAAATTGTAAATAACAACCCCAAAACCCCTTTAATTCGACATGAATTCATCCAATTGATAAGGCAAGAATTTCCATCTGGCATAAATGGATAAAGGGTATTCATGAGATGATGGATCTTTGTCTCTTGTGATCACAACAGGATTAGCATGCGCGGATCAAAAAAAAATTCAGAGATGGGGGGGGTCCAACTCTGACAACGATTTTTTTTGTTTAGTTGTTTTTTGGTTGATGAAGGGAGGTATGATGCAAATACTACTATAAGCGGGTCATCATCGGCCCGCCAGCGAAACGCCAATACATGGCGTTTCGCTGGCGGGCCGTAGATGGACCATGCTAGCTTGGCAGCTTTGTGATTTTTCAGGGGATACTGACCAATATTGCTAAGAAACTCTATGTGTTTGTGGTTTTTCAGGGTGTTCCGAACCCCCTACCACCTCCCCCCCTCTGGAACCACGCTTGAACTGTTCGCCAGTCAGAAGGGAAGCCGATCCTGCCACTTTACTCGTGTTTGAGCTACCCGTTTCAGCATCTTTTGTAAATCTTAGAATTAATTTGTAAAATTCTTCAAGTACACACCCAAAAAGGTGGCAGCTGAGCTGGCATCGCCCAGTTTGGTGTAAACTTACACTTACTATCCTTCTAAACCAACATAAGGGTCCCAGGCCACAAGATAAGAGTGCGTACTGGAAAATCACTTTCCTTATTTCTCAACCAAATCATATGTTGTGGGTACTCAAAGAACCATCTCAACGAGACGGTTCTTTTGAGCACCCAAAACACATGTTTAATCTAATGGGTAAGTAAATATATGCAAATTAAGGTGCGCAAACGATCCTTATCTGGACCTATGTAAATTAAAGGCCAATATTCATCCAGTGATTAATTTTAAACGTTTCTACCTGTTATTGTTGTAGTTATTCTCTTATTCTCCGGAGCAACACACTAGAACAGACCATAGTTTTTAAGAAGTTGAAATGTTACTTTTAAAATTTCAATAAAATAGACTTTCTTCTGAATCCCTTTTTTGTATTTCAAATGATCTGTATGTGAACTTCTTGTATCATATGTACACTGGCTGTTATAGAAAAAAAAGTTTAAACTAAATACTCGACCAAACTCAGTTGTAGTTCAGCTGCCACCAAATCAGGTATAAAGTTACATGTATTCTTATAGTGTATTTGGTGTAATACCTGGGCAATGACTTTTTTCTCTGCTCGTGTCAAACCTCCATTTATAATTAGTCAATATACATGGTATTTGTATTGGGACACCCTCATTATAACTATCTTATATTTTCAAATAACTTGAAAGGTTGAAAAGAAATCAGTGAATATGCTAGTCAATTACTTTTTTGTTAAAACGGTGCAACGTACAAAAGAAAAATAATTGCAGACTGGCTCCAGAAGAGGTGAATTTCAGATTTATAATTTTTTTATCTCCACCAAATACAATAGGTCCAGATAAGCAGATCAGTGAATGTTCAATTGCATATATAGAATCTAATGCATAAGTTTTAACATATTTTTGGGGTACTCAAAAGAACCGTCTCGGTGACGGCGAGACGGTTCTTTTGAGTACCCACAACATATGTTTTGGGTGAAAAAATAGAAGAAAAATAATTATGTATGTCCTTTCTTCTGGGGTCCTAGTTTAAGCATATGAGTATAGTGCTCAATGGAGTCACCTCTGTTTTAAAATCAATTTTAGAGGGGAGATGGGTGATTTTTCTTTATCATCAAAGTATATTGTGTCTGTTACTAAGCAACAGTACTAGTGAAATTTTAAGGCTGATCTGTGGCTGTGCCAAAGAAAGCTATATTAATCATTTTCCTGCTGAACCAGGAATTATCCCATTTTTAAAAATAGTCTAGCTCCAGACACTGTTTTCCACATTGGTTGAAAATGTATGCTTATAACTGGCTAGCATGATAAAATTAGGGAGGAGTGCAGTACATGAAAATATTCAGCGTAACAAGGGTTAATCTTTGTTCTACTGAATAAAATAATACATCCCATCCACTTCTTTTTCCAGCCAATTTAGTTGCTTGATTTCATTTATGACAAATAATTCACCGGCAGAATTAAAAACATTGTTTTTCCTGATCAGCTGGCTTCTTTTGCACTATTCAGATTATCTTGATCAGCACTGTTTTCATCTTGGATATATCCGGGAGCAGCGGCTCAATGGTTTACTTTGGTACTAAAACACGTTGGGTTTTTTGCTTGTTTTGAAAGTGTTTGCATTGTAGGATTGATTTTTTTTCTTTTTTTGTGAATTTTATCATGGAGAATTACTTTCAAACAATGGATTAAAATAATGTTTTACCAAGAGATTACTTCTGATGATCGGGCCACTATCGGCCCGCCAGTAAAGCGCCATTCGGATGGCGTTTCGCTGGTGAGCGGATAGTGGCCCGATTTTACGTGCTTATTGGGTTTCATTTTCGAGCAAGTGGATTGAGGGAAATGAGATTCACGCTTATTAAATAATTAGACTATTATGACAGCTAGTCAAATTGATAGAAAAAATAATGAAAAAGAGCTTTGATGTTTTTCTTGTGAATGAAAAGAACTGTATACCGTATGATTTCTTTATGTTCAATTACAAGAACTGTATTATATTTTGATTATTTTAAGTTGACAAGAATTTGTCACGAGTTGTGATTGTCATACTTTTTATAAAACTAATGCCAAGAGCAAAGAAATGGCCAAATTGGTGTAAAGATTCAAGTAACAACATCTATAGAGGTTGTCATCCTTTGTAAATATACCAAAAGCAAAAAATAAAGTTTTTGCCGTTTTTTTTTTTTTTTTTTTTTTTTTTTTTTTTTTTTTTGCTAATGATCAAACGACATGACCTATTGATTGCCAAACTGTGTAATTCTTCTGACTAACATATCTTATAGATAATCACACTTTGTTTATGTTCAAACAACAAAGCATATTATAGATTGCAATACTGTGTCGCCATACTTTGTCACTGCTGGGATAACATTGAACTGTAGTTTTTTAAAAAAAAATGAAAATCCTCAAATTACAGGAACTATACGTTGTCACTGCTAGGATTACATGAGCGTTTAATTGCCATACTTTGTCACTGCTCGGATTACATAATCTTTTAATTGCCATTATTTTGTCACTGCTCGGATTACATTAGCTATAAATTGCCATACTTTGTCACTGCTTCTTTTTCAATGACTATGAATTGTTATATTTTGTCATTGCTTCAATTACAATGACTAATAGTTGCTAAACTTTGTCATTGCTTGGATTACAGTTGCTATAAATTGCTGTATTTTTCCACTGCCTGAATTACCATACTTATTATTTGCCATACATATGTTAAAACTTAACCATAAGTGAACATTCAGTGATTTGCTTATCTGGACCTATAGTGTTTAGTGGAGATAAAAACGGTCTGCTTCCATTTCATTGAGTATGAATTGTCATACTTTGTCACTGCTTTAATTACAATGACAATAAATTGCTAAACTTTGTCACTGCTTGGATTATGCTATACTTTGTCACTGCCTGGATTATAATACATATAAATTGCCATACTTTGTCACTGCTTCTTTTTCAATGAGAATGAATTGTTATTCTTTGTCACTGCTTCAATTACAATAACTATAAATTGCTATACTTTGTCACTGCCCGGATTAAAATAACTATAAATTGCCATAGTTTGTCACTGCTTCCATTTCAATGAGTATGAATTGCTATACTTTGTCACCGCTTTAATCACAATTAAATAAATTGCTATACTTTGTCACTGCTTGGATCACAACAGCTATAAATTGCCATGCTTTGCCACTGCCCGGATTAAAGGAAATATAGATTTCCCTATTTTGTCACTGAGCGGAATACATAAAATATTGATTACCATATTTTGACACTGCTTGGATTACAGGAAATATAGATTTCCATATTTTGACACTGCTGGATCACAGGAAATATAAATTACCCTAGTTTGACACTGTTGGGATTACATGAAATATAGATAACCCTATTTTGACACTGTTGAGATTACATGAAATATAGATAACCCTATTTTGACACTGTTGGGATTAAATGAAATATAGGTTACCCTATTTTGACACTGCTCGGATTACAGGAAATATAGATTACCCTATTTTGACACTGCTCGGATTACAGGAAATATAGATTACCCTATTTTGACACTGCTTGGATTACAGGAAAAATAGATTACCCTATTTTGACACTGCTCGGATTACAGGAACTAGAATTTACCATATGTTGTTACTGATCGGACTACTTACCCTACTAAGATAATGCTAAGACAAAAAGGCATATAGATTGCCATACTTTGTGAATTCCACAGATTTTAGGAATAATTTATTGGCATAATTTGTAAGCGACGCCGACGGAACGCAAGGTCTGTAGATTACCAAAGTAAATGAGATGCCTAGAGCTCGTATAAAGTGTTTCATCATAACAGTGGGCATTGTTTCTGCCCTAGGGATTATATTAGCATATAATAAGGCAAGATGTCATACACCACAGTGTCTTCTTAGTTATCAAGATGGTGCAAATGGTAGGTACACCACCACACCGGATAGGCGGCAAACGAAAACACTCTTAACAATCGAAGAACGCGGATCAAAAATCGCTAGAAACATTGTTTTATGTTTTTGATTGAAGCATGCGACAAATGACAATCGAAAACTATGCTTCTAACTATTTTAATCCACGTTCGTCGATGGTATTGACGTTTTCGATTGCCATCTATCCGGTGTGACCAAACTCTATCACAAGGTAGTAAAAACAATTCCTTACTATTACTACTCTCTGAATTCGAACCGTAGCTAAACAGTCCGCTACGATATCGACAGTCTTGTTTACCTGGGCATGCGAGGTAAAATGCTTAATTTTATTTATTTTCCATTGTCGTATTTCATTAAACTTTGCATCTACATGTACTTAGTATTCACTGCAGATTGTATCAAACTATGCTTTGGGGCTGTGTTATCGAAGCTTCAGACTGCAAGAAACCGTATCAAACATTTGATTCGTAGCGTGCTCCATTTTCACTATTCACTTATATCATTCTTAAACAAGCATGCTTGTCAAAGAATTGTATCTTAATTAACGGCCTACTTTGATAGGATCATTTTTTACTTTGGTTTCCCACTGGCCAAAAAATGACTAGATTGAATTTCCGCGAAAACGCTCGTGCCATGTAAACAAGCTGTGTGTATCGTAGCGAACTGTCGTTACTGTTTGGGAGAAGTTGGCAATTATTACAAACCATATACGCGTATTAGACACAAACATGGGTGTTCACTATTAATTGTAACATGTACATTAGCATTCATCTCTACTCGATCTCCACAACACGTAGTATGGAAGCAGATTTACCCTTTTTCCTCTAGTATTTTATGTAGTAAAAATGCCGTCTACTTTTTCATGTCTGCTACGTATAGTCAAGTGCACTTCAGACTAGATTTTATCATGGACACAAACACTATGAACCCTGATCTGGGTTCATATTGTATCTAAAGGGGACAGCAATACAATAAGTAGGTTTTGTCAGAAAGAGCTCCATGAACCATCAATTTTGATACAAGTATCACCAAAATCGGTTGAAAAATTGGGAAGTTATGAGTATTTAAAGAATTCAATATGGCAAACATTTAGCCGCCATTTTGAATATTTAATTAAGTTTTCGGAATTTTTTAACTGCTTAATTTTAGCTATCAATACTATCACAGCATCTGTGTTTCAGCAGATATGTAGCTTAATACATACGGAAAATGTTTTAGTAAAGATAATTGCAAGTAATCCATTGGTTTGTCTTTTATTTTGATTACGCATATTTAATTAGGCTGTGTGACGTCACCAAGTCTACAATGTGGCCGCCTTTTCAATAAAATATCTCTATAGCGATATTTTATTGAAACAATACATAAACTTCATTTATTCTGCTGATAATCAGAATAATCGATTTTAATAGAGCTGAATCCACATGCAACAGAACTTGTTTTCCATATGCCAGTTCCGGCTAACGAATGGAGCTTTTTGGTACATAGTTCTACGCGTAATACTCCTTATATATACACCCGAGCCATGATTCGATTCTCAAATTGTGACGGACTTTCCCGAATGGTCGGCCACATATTGATAAGGTTCAATCTAATTATTTTCATTTCAGACGAAACATCGAGTGTCTTTAAAAGATCACAAAACATCACAAACGAACCTGCCTCCACCATCAAACTGTCACCAGAACGCCTTCTGAAGAAAGCATGTCGTCATGTCAACATGGATGACAGTGGGCACCGGAACTGGCCGGAACCGAAATACTACATTGAGCCGGGTTCAAGACTAATGTACTGTCCTTTACACGGCATCAAGCCTGATTTCTGGAAATATTTTTTCAAACTTATGCGTAAAGAAAGAAAGGGGAAAGCAAGTCAAGCAGTTAAAGATGTCACCTTGTATTTTTCGGACAAAAAAGTAGAAGATTTTGATCTAATTCTAATGTCGATTAATCCGTATCTGTGGCTCATTCATGGATATGTAGACAAACTGCTTCTAGGCATGGAAATTTGTCAACCGACGTCACTTCAGCGTTTCATTGACAAGCTTATATCTGGTATCAAACTACGTATAAACCAGGGTTTAAACTATCCGCCATTTTTGCCATGGTGTCGACCATGTGATGTCAATGTTCATTCGATAGTAAAATACGAACATTTCGCTGCAGATGTAGATAAACTCCTACACTCACTCGGAACCTCCTCTTCCAAAATGTCTTCAGTTGGATACGACATCGAGGCCGCGCAACAAAAAGAAATCTTAGATTTGACAGCAGCGTCTGCCAGACGCTTCAAATCTCGCCATTGTACAAATAGCTCCGACTTCGGTCTAAGACTTTTGGAAGCATACAGACTCAAGGGATTCGTCATTCCGGATATGTTGAAACAATATCTATCAACTTTAAAAAGTGTTAACCTACATGCACTAGAGACAAAAGTGAGTCAATTTATTGAGGAGATCTCTGTGACGTCAGCTGATGACAAAATGAAATTGGTACATGAAATATACAGTGCTGTTAAACCAGAGACTAAAGAATACATACAGGCAATTTACAAGTTTGAATTTGAAGCGTTTGGTTACAGCAGCAGGCCATAGACAGGGATATAAAGTGTCAACTCAAACAAACACATCCGTTAAATTTAAGCCGTATTGACAGGGCCGTCGTCGGCTTTTTGAAAGTGGTACGGCCATTGAACGCCGTCGACGTTCATCGAGTGCCGAAAGCATTAGTGGGGGAGAGCACGAGAGGGGGTACCCCATGAAAATTTTGTAATCAAAAATGACTAAAGAAGCGATTCTGTTGCACTTTGAGACCATTTTTGCTTGTGAAACTCAGCTTATTTAACAGACATTATAGCCATATTTCAAATGCCTACCACATACGTTTTCGACTGCACCCCCTCCCACAACCACCAAAATATCGGGTCTCATCAAAGTTAACTGATTATTCTAAAAGTATCAATAAATTCTGATATAGATATCCCCGCTATAGTTGTTTCTTTTATTTATATTTTTATCTTATTTTTATCTATTGTTTTTGTGTAGTTGTTTTTTTTATTTTTGTTTTTTTTTTTGTTTGTTTTTTTCTTTATATCTGTTCATCATATTTACATACATGTAACCGTATATATATTTAAACCAGGGCACAGCATTCTCAGGCCTTTAGATAAAATGGAGAAACAAAAATATTTTCCCTATTTCTTAAGGGGATATATCTTTCAAAAGCCCTTACTTGCATGAAAATTTTCCTGTATAAACAAGAATTGCTTTTTTTGTCTAGGAGACGGATACCTTTGGCCACATTGTTGTATGATCAACTAATGCATCTCACATAGATCACTTTACGCCCCAACATACAGCTTTTGAGCAATCCGCAGCATGCTTATCAGTCTTTTTAGAGATACTTCCTGGTTTGATACCGTTAACAATGCTGTGAGACGCTGGACGAACTTTAGAGAAAACTATTTGCATGAACATGACCTACAATTATTGGACAACAATATTTAGAAGTATTTTGACCCAAATATTATGTATTTCTGGTATTATTTATAATTTTTCAATTTGACCTTGAAAAATTCATAAGCAAAAATTGAAAAATTTTATTTTTCTACCAGAAATTTGTACATTTTGGACGAAAATACTTCTAAGTATTGTAGTATGAAATTGGTACATGAAATATACAGTGCTGTTAAACCAGAGACTAAAGAATACATACAGGCAATTTACAAGTTTGAATTTGAAGCGTTTGGTTACAGCAACAGGCCATAGACAGGGATATAAAGTGTCAACTCAAACAAACACATGCGTTAAATTTAAGTCGCATTGTCAATTTGAAGAAGCCCTGCAGACACAAGACCTTAAAACAACGCGTCGATACGACGTTGTTTTGACGTCATGGGCCTGCTAGGAGGTTGTTGGTTAAAAAAAACACAAGAGATGTACGGTAGAACTTCAATGGCTCACATGTAATTGAGAGTATAAAATGTATTATTGCTTTTGGACAAAGGTCAAGTGGTCCCCAGGCGGCAGCTATAAAACTTTTTCGTATTTAACTCAAATGAGCATGAAATATATCATGCCAATAAACGTAAAAATGCCAACAACAAATCGTTGATCAAATGGAGAGGAATGAGTGAGTGTCTGTCGGCCCGTCTGCAGTAACATACCTACCTACCTACCTATTACTGCAGCACAATTCTATCCATATCTATCTATCTATCTATCTATCTATCTATCTATCTATCTATCTATCTATCTATCTATCTATCTATCTATCTATCTATCTATCTATCTATCTATCTATCTATCTATCTCATAGAAGACATGTATTCTTAAAGCTAAGACAAACCCCTAAAGCATATGTTTATTTAAATGTAATGATATATTTGTTTACTTTGTCACTTCTATTCACATTCTTTTTTCTTAAATCCTTCTGCCTAGTCATCTGCTCGTTAGAATTGTGCTATCTTACAGTTTGTATCATATGTCTATCGCTTTTTATGTAGTTCCTTGCATTGACTTGATGACTTTGAAATAATATAGAGCTTTTGAGTTGAGCGTTGAGTTTGTTTGTTTGCTGTGCTTTGTTGTTGTTAGTCCAACTCCAGGATCTTTCATTGATTTTGGCCTAGAATATCTCCGTGACTATTTAAAATGGTACTCTATGAGTAAATTAGAATGCCTTCATGCCGGCTGAGCAATGGTAGTAGAATCTAAGGGGAACATTAGACCAGTGAACTATATATATATATATATTATGTACCCCCACCCACCCACACACACCCCGGGTACACACCCACATGGTAGCTAAGGCTGTCCAAAGGGTGGATATATTGTTAATTAGTTCATTGTACAATTAAAGCATTCTTTTTTCGGTTAACATCAGGATTTGTCAACCCAAGAACAGTGATGTTCACCTCGGCTTCGCCTCCGTAAACATCACGTTCGAGGGTTGACTAATCCTGATGGTAGCTGAAAAAGAATGCACCAATGGTTTTTATATGACACTGTCTCTCTTTTCCTAGTTTTTATAGTCGTTTCATATTTATAAACTTACTCAAGTCAGGTGCTCCTAGTGCACTGAAAACAATTTATTTCAACAATTGTTTTTCAAGATTGTGAAACTCTTATGAGATATGCAAAAGAATTGCATTATTTTGAATTACTGTTCCCATAAAATGAACAAATACTCAATTTAAAACTGACTTGAGTGAATTAAGACTTTATATAAAGCTAGGGAAAAAGAGGCATGCAGTGTCATATAGCAAAACAATTGGTGCATTCTTTTTCGGTTAACATCAGGATTAGTCAACCCTCAAAAGTGATGTTCACCTCAGCTTTGCCTCGGTGAACATCCCTATTCTCAGATTGACAAATCCTGATGTTAACCTCAAAGGAATTAATCAATTGTATATTGTCACAACCAGTGAAAGCTAGTTTCAGCTAATCAGAGGAGATCTTTTATAGGAGTCATGTAACAATGTTTGTTGCTGCTCCCTTTGTGTGTTCCGTTTCCGTGCTTGGTCCTGGTTTTATTTTTAATTCCATGCGTCCTTTCTGCTGTCCTGCCAGCAAAGAGTGACAGTGACGTCATGTTTTGTTTATAACATTATCAGGGTTTTAATCCATATATCACTTGTGTATTAATCCTATCCTGTGGATAGGATTATATACAAGTGATCTATCGATTTGTGTCAGCTCAAGTGAATGGTACACGTTAGTGTTTTACTTAGAAATTGTGAACAAAGTCACTGTCACTCTTGGTTGGCACGACAGTAGCAAACATCTCACTGCGAATTAGCGAGCCAATTGCTTTACTTTTATTGTAAATCTGTTTAGCTGTGTTCTAATGTCTTGTCCTTTGAGTACAATGAATTGGTCTGTGACCTGTGGTCGAGACATATCTTGGTCATACTCACTTATTTTTCTAAGCAAAGCCGCTTTCCTATTTGAAGAATACTTGATTCTAGAGACCGTATTTTCTGTAAATCAAAATTGATGACCTTTCTTCTAGCAAGGCAAAAAAATCAGGCATTGTCTCTGAATAATTGATTAATTTTGCGAGAATTGGCGTGGCTATCAGCTTTCACAAGGACGACAACAAACCTTATCAAGCAGGAAATACCAGCGGAAATAAACTGATATAGTAACGCAGTAAATGACAAATTAATATTTCATTGGATTTAAATACATTGCTAATGGTCACGAAAGGTCTGAAGCATCGTCTTTGAAAGGTAAATCTTGAAAAATTGGCAAATGAAAGAGATATGTTCTATTAATATCCCTAAGCCAGAATTCGTCTTGCTTATTGTAATGTGAATTTTAGAAAAGCAAAATAAATCGGAATATAACTATGCGAATCTATAACGACTGTCCAGCCATCCTCCCACATAAAACGCAATGGTAATTGTCCTTCGTTAGGCAAGTGCATCTCTTGGGTGGGACTTTATTCAACCCTTTGCACTTACAATGGCCAACTCTCTCGTTCTGAATGCAAAAGTGTCTAATTCATATATCCTCAATCATTGATCCGATTCGGTTCTAAAGTCAATGTTATGACGTTAAATCAAAGGTCACATGTACATAATTGGTGTCTAATTCATATATCTTGAACCATTGGTCTGATTCGGTTCTAAAGTCAATGTTATGACGTGAAATCAAAGGTCGTATGTACAGAATTGGTTTCTAATACATATATCCTGAAACATTGGTCTGATTCGGTTCCAAAGTCAATGTTATGACGTGAAATCAAAGGTCATATGTACAGAATTTGTGTCTTATTCATATCTCCAAACACTTGTTCCAGATCAGATCACTGATATGACTACGAGTCAAATGGTCAAGGTCAAATATGTTAAAATCTGCCTTACGGCTTGTAAAGCGAATTTCTCTTATAAATGCAGAACCAAAAATAAGGGAACCATAGTATTTCATTTTGATGTATTTTCATTTTTACCCAAAAAATAAAAGTTATGGAGTCCAAGTCAATATCAGGCGGCACCTCCACTTGCAAGAACTCATGCACGACATCTGTCACACGGTGTATCGCTGCTCTCGGAATCTTCTGCCATTCCTCCTGAAGTGCAACACCAAGTTCCTGGAGAAATACAAGGCTTCCCTTAATTTTTGGTTCTGTGTATATTCTATGGAGCAACGAAGGTTCCAGATCACTGAAATGACCTTGGAGTCAAAGATCAAGGTCACATATACTTAACATCTGTCTAACGGCCCGTCATTTTTGGTCAGTGGTGTTCAAGTTTGGCACAATAACAATAGGCAATTATTTTGCCAAACTTGAACACCCTTGACCTAAAAAAGGCTCGTCATTTTTGGTCAATGGTGTTCAAGTTTGGCGCAATAATTGCCTATGCTAGCTAGATGACAACGAAGATTTCGAATCACCAATATGACCTTGGAGTCAAAGGTCAATGTCAAATTTACTAAAACTCTGTAATACTGCTCATAACTTTAGCTACCATTTCATTTTCTGACCGAGGTGGTAATATTTGACACAATGACTTTCTGTGGTTTGTATATTACAACAAATGATTCAGGTCATTAACATTACCATGGAGTCAAAGGTCAATGTCAAATATCCTTATAAGCTTCTCATTCATTTTTGACGGTGGATGTTAATATTTCGCACAATGATTGTTAATGGTGTGTAGATGACACCAAAGATCTCAGATCACCGTAATGACCTTTTTCGTTAAATATACTAAAAACCTGTCTTACGGTCCGTAACCTAAACTCCTCTTTTGTTTATTGATTGTGTCTTCGTATTCAGCAAAATGGTTGCTTATGGCTGGTAGATGACAAAGAGGAGTTTTAAGTCAAATATAATGAGGGGAAAAAGATTAGCAATTAGTTATATAATGGGTGTTCCCATAGGCGATCGTTTTAGCATTAGATCTTTTTTATTAGCAGGTGCGCAAACATGTCAGTTATTGAAAATGATCTAATAGCTGCACACAAGGTCAAAAGAAACAAATTCCGATTTCATAGTAAAATCTGATCTGCTGGGTATTTTAATTTCAAACGCTATTTAAAAGAAAGGGAGGTAATTTGAACAAATACGATTTTCAACTAAAAACAGTGGGTTTCATTGTAGAACTTTGAAACTATTAGAGGGTCACTGATGAAGCCTAAATGGCAGAAACTAGCTAGTCTGGCCCAGGAAATATGCACACTCTAGTTTCAGTTCTTTGGCGCAGTCTTTGCTTCCAAAGGATACCCTTTTAAGAACATAATTAAATTGGTGAACAGAACATTCAGATTTAAACCGGTTTTCACTTTTTGGCTTTAAGGTCTAAACATTTGATGGAAAAAATGAAACTTTTAGCAGAAGAATATTCGCTTTATTGCCAGATAAGCTGTTTTAGCAATAGGACTTAAAATCGGACTTTGCATTATGTGAAATGTCATCCGGTTAATTAAATCGTACTCCTAAACGTTTGACAACATATATTTTTGATATTATGCAATTAAAAATCCTATTTCTTCTAAACTATGAATCCCCAAAGTATATTGCTAAACTTTTTTCCCTCAGTATATACTTAAAATCAGTGTTATAGCTAGTAACTTTTCTTTTCATTTTTTTTATCACGGGTGCTCTTATTTAGCACAAGCATTGCGTACGGCAAGTTGATCACAACGAATGTTACAGATCACCGCTATGACCTTGGAGTCAAAGGTCAAACTGAATGTAAGGTAGTAGTTGATTCTAATCTTCAAGTTCGCGTTGTGTTTTAAAAGTCTCTTTAGAATTTCTAAGTCTTGTAAAATTTCAGTAACAACTTTCACAATTTTATAATTTTATTAAATCTTCTTAAGTCCAACTAAATACTTCAAGAAACCATCTATAACCCAAAGTTCCGAAATCTGAAGCTCTGCCACTGGGTTTCATCTTATATACCATGAAGTCACATGATAGAAGCTGACCACAGCGCCACCTAATGACATCATCACTAACCAATCATATTTCAAGTTTACTATATAGCGCCCTCTACATAGGAAAGCTTCCATTTATATCAACCAATCAGAAGATACAAAAGTGACTCATAGTCACACCAGTTGCGCAATTCCCCAAAGGTCATATGATTAAATGTATTGCGCAATCCTGCCAATTAATGTCAGAATTGACACAATCTATTTATTGGGCTTATGTAATTTTACTAAACTAAGTAACATCTGTCATCATGACCTTTTGAAAGTGTTAAAACATCCCATCAAAATTGACAGGCTAATAAATATGACATTTGAAAAACAATAACGAACTGGTGTCAGAATTCCCTATAAAAACATAAACATGTCAATCACAGATGTCAACACCGCACCTGGCTGAACACCTGTGTCCTACCCAAACCAAGCATTCACAAACATTGTAAATACCCACAGGCAATTCACAATTATTATGAACCCTCACAGACGAAACCAGTGACTACTTTATATGAAGTATACTTTTAATATGTCTTAAACTGCTTGTAACACAAACTCCCCATGCTTTCAGTTTTTTGACAGAGGCGCTTCATATTTTGTACAAAGATTGCCTATGGTTTGCATATGATAACAAATGTTTCAGATTGCCAACATGGCATTTCAGTCAAAAGTCAATGTCAGATATACACTAAGTGGCCATAAGTGAGTTTTCAAATCAACTAACAAGAAATCGACCAAAAATATGGTCTGAAACAATGGTCTTTTCTAGCCAGTTTAGACAATTTCCACTGATGATAATTGCCCTGGAAATATATACAGGGTATAAGTTTACGTCACCGCCAAAATGTATGACGTCATCATCTGTTGCTATTGAGATATTGTGTATCACAAACATTGGCTCCATTTCTTCAAAACAGATAGCAGGTTTTGAAAAATTGCTGTAAAAATGTCAGATTTTAATATTTTTTATTGAAAATTTGCAGAAATATTTGATATGTACTGTTAAACATTCTGCTAAAGTTCAAAGGAGCTCTAGCGATAAGGCGTATATTTTCCCTAGTTGACATGATTACAAAACCTAAATTTTCAAATTGCCCTTATGTTTTTAAAATTGGACTGTTTCGGTAGTAAAATATGCATAGAAAGCATCAAAATAGGTTTCAAAGCGATTCATCATTTACAAGGCCGTGAAAACTTGTGCCTTCTACTCCCACCCCTCATTTTACGTCTTTAGACTGGGTGCCGTTTAGACGAGAGTTTTAGTAAATCCTTTGCAGGTTTTCAAAAAGTAAATATTCTAAAATATTAAGGATATAAGTGCCCTTCATTTCCAAAAAATTGCGGTATTCCTTCTGCGCATGCGTACGAAATATACTTAAAGTTGTGACGTTTGTCATTGAAAATATGAAACTGGCGTCTTTCAGTTTGTTTTTAGATGCTTTCCCCCCCTAGACCCAAGATGCCCTTTGGACAATTAAATGTCGCTATACAAATACATAACATATGTAAAGGGCGTCTTGGGTCTAGGGGGGAAAGGGATTGTACAAGCGAAAGAAGACATCAAATATCTGACAAAAATAGACCACTTTGCAAGATGGTCGTTTTTATTGTACATCAACTGTATAAATAAGTTTACTGTACATAGCGTGGTTCCCTGTTTAACGGTCTAGTTCCCATATATGTTACTGAATAACAAGCGCAGTTGATGATCGAAATAAATTCTCATTCAATAAGAAGTAAAGTTATTACATGCATGAAGGAAACCCCGTTTTAAATATACAAACTCGAGGGCAATGGTGTATCGACGGCTCTTCTATATATATTTGTTGAATGTGCCTAGTTTCTCCAGTCGTTATTTCAACAAAATAAAATTAACGTCTCGTTTAGGGAGATTGCTCGCCTTATCGCTAGAAATTCTTAGTATAGACACTGAAAATAAAATATTGCAGTGCAGAGAACTGGACGGAAAATAATGCCATAAAAATGATCCGACGGCAGTATACATATGCTTAAAAAACAAACTAAATAAACAAATGCAGGAATATGGGGTATGTATGTTTTGTGAGGTATCATAACAGTGTTCTATTTGAAAATAATATGTTTTTAATAAATGCTGATGGATATAAGCTATGGTTGGTTCCTAAGAAAATCTGCTAATTTTCACTGTCAGACCGGATATTGGTACCACAAGCAGCATAACCAGTGATATAATATTTGCGTAATAATTATTTTCAGTTGAAAGTACCATTTGGGGTTACATTTTTACAGAACATTTATTTTTTAAGATGAACTATCCTATGATGACGTATAAAAGTTTAAGTACCCCCTCGTAAAACAAAAATTGGCCAATGGGTTAGGTATAGAAAGACGCTGTCTTTTCCATTTGAAAGACTGAAACATTTAAATACTAATTGCTTCAAACCCTCATATATAGACCCTAGAAAGACTGATAATTGTTGCGAAGTTACCAAGTGGATTCATTTGATAATTTAGATTTTTGGGTCAGGGGTACAAATACCCCACCCACCCCTAGTATGACGGTGAATAAATTAGGAAGATGTGAACACATCTTGTTCACAGCTCACGATTATAACAAATTTGCACCATTATTACCAAAAATATATAGAAAATAAGAAATCTCTATAGTCATGTAAAAACGGAAGAAGTTTAGAACCCACATCAAATTTTCAAACTGTTTCAAAAATCAGGGGTGGTCGGAAAAGTATAACACCCATGAACTCTAGGTGATATTATTTCTATAATAATTAAGCATTCTTAAGTTGAAAAATAGCAAATAGTGATATGTTCAGAATTTCAGATAATTTGCGGAACTCACTTATGGCCACTGAGTGTATACCCAACAAAAAAGAAACCCAAACAGTACAATTGGTAAAACAATTAAGCATTTCTAACAAAATGGTCATTAATAAATAAAATCGATTGTATTTTTTGTTATTTGTAGGCGAATAATTGAGCTTACATGTATAATGCATGAACATTTGATATCAGCTTTTCAAAGCCCTATCCTAAATGCCATTTTGATGAAGGAATTTGTGACACACGCGTGTATCAGTATATGGTATTTATATTTTGTGCCTCTCCTTGTTGGTTTTACACGTGAAATGTAAAGAGGAGGGGCTTTTAAAATAGTTTGAGCCATTAAAGTGTTGATTGTTAGTTCAACCATCCAAATGCATTGCGCTACTTTACTGCGAGTTATGTGTTTATTTGCAGTCTCCATAACAGTTTCGAACAACAAACTCTATTTACAGTGTGTACAAACAGAACCGCAAACTGAACATAATGTTTTGTAACTTGGGCCTTTTCAAAGTTAAGCATTTGAAACTTGCTTTTTATTTAGATTAAACTGTCACTAATCAGTGGGTTGAATTCCAGATTATTTCCATGCCTTGTAACACCATGTTTGTGTTGGCTTTCAAGGGTACCCATGAATCAAAAAGTCACAAACACAGCATTTAATGAGAGCTTCTTATATTCTTTGATTTACAGACTTCCTAGGGCCCACAGACATTTGAACGATATTTAATTATTTTTCCATTGTTCCTTTGATATTCTACTAAAGTTAAAAGGCACACGGTTTGAATTTTCGCCAAGAACATCGTAAAAGAGATAGCTAAAGAACGATCAATCAGGCATACGGACAAATTTGTTGCCTTAAGACACAAATTTTGTCAGTTATACCAGGAAGATCATTCTTTGGCTATCTTCTTTTCAATTCTTTTTGTCCATCTTGAATAATCTAACAGTGTGGCACGCAAACTATGTTAGGATATCAGAGGAACAATAGGACACTGATTAAATATCGTTCCCAATGTGTTAAGGCATATTCAAGTCTGTAAATCAAAGGATACATGAAGTTTTCATTACATCTTTTAGATTCATGGGTACCCTTGCAAGCCAACAAAAATATGATGATACAGTGTCTGAAAAAAATATGGAACTTGATCTCCAGATAAGTGACAGAATAATCTAAGTATCCTGAAAGTTTGAATTGCTTATCTTTGAAATGGCTTTAGTCATCATATTATGTGCAGTTTGCGTTTCATTTTGTACACACTGTATGTATGCTTATTTCAGACATTCTAGATAAGTATGATTGCATTTGGACACCAACACGTAAATGATGTAAATGCCAACCATCCAGGGTAAGGATGGTCCAAATATGAATGGTTTCTGACAAGACGCTATTGAGATATACACCACTTAAGAAATTTTAACCAAAACTTTGTCATACTTTTAAATGTTGCCCAAGAATTTGACCTTCAGTCCCACCCAAGGGTAGGGACTCTCTGGGGTCTGGAGTCATGATGTGAATGCCAACCCTCCAGGGTAAATATGGTCCAAATATGATTTCTTTCTGATAAGTGGTTACTGAGATATACACCACTTCTGACTTGAGAAACTAACAAACCAAAATCAACAACACATACACAAAAACTACATGTATATACACCGCTCGGTATAAATCCAGGGGTATAATAAACAAGGATGTTCTTAAAAATAATGTAATGACAGAGCCTTGCTTATTAACCTGATTCAAGAAACTGCGATAGCCACTTTGTCATCCTCTTATAGCCTGATTTCTCAACCCTCTATTACTGATTCTAAAATTCCCTGACTTTTCCCTGACTTTTGCCAAAACTTCAAATTTCCACGATTGAATTCAAAATTCCCTGACTTTTCCCTGACCTTGAATACTTTTCATTTTTCCATGACTTTTCCCTGACCATGGGAACCCTGGCCAACATTTTAGAAGATATAAAAGGAAAAAGATAAAGAAGGCTTATTTGAATCAGACATAAGCTCTGTATAGCTATTATTGCAACATAACAATATCTATAGCAGATACTTATCTGCCTTACCCTATTTTTCTAGCACGACCCCTTTTTATGCGAGCGTTAGCAAGGGAGCTGCTATTAACATATTTACACCTTTGGAATTGTGCAGCACGGATTCTGACACTCTACCAACTGAGCTATCAGAGTTGTAATATATGGTGGTTCATATTTGGGACACAGATTTTCAAATTATAAAGATTTTGGATTGCTGGTATGACCTTGGAGACAAAGGTCAAGGACAAAAAATCATACTATGTACATGTAGTTTTAAATGTAAGAGCCAATAATTGCGTTCTGTCACCATGCTAAAATGTATATAAAATAGAGTAAAGAATGGCTTATTACAAAAATATTTTGGGGAAAATGATCATTAGATGAGATGTTTGGCCATTGTAAAAGAATTACCACAAAGTACATGTAAGCAAAACTGATGATTCAAAAGGATCCTGTATAATTGTTCTAGGTTTGCTCTAAAGATCATTTGGAGATGGTAATTCACTATATTTACCCAACATTTGACCATACAGTGAGTCACTTTAATTACACACAACTTGTGGAGGGCCCCCATTTTTAGACAAATCCTTGAATCAAACAGTATATTATTTTACTTATCAACATTTTATCTATTTGATGACATCGAAAAAAAAATCGGAATTACTCATGTAAATCATTCTGCTTCAGACAAGAAGATGTTTTATGGTCAATGTAAAACATGTGACCAAAAGGATGTCTCCAATTTCGACCACTGAACCACAATTTGAACAAACTTGGTAGGGTACTACTAGGTGATGCTACATAACAAATATCAAGGATCTAGGCTTTGTGGCTTCAGACAAGATCTTTTTTATTTTTCCCTATATAAGCCTATATGCAAAACACTGATACCCAGAACAGAACTATTTCTGGCCCAAAGGTTGAACAAAGTTGGTAGAGGTTCAAAGGTGATGCTACGTGCATACCAAATATCAAGGCTCTAGGCCTTGAGGTTTCAGACAAGATCTTTCTAATTTTCCCTTTATAAGCCCATGCAAAACATTGACACCAAGGTCAGGGCCTATTTTTTGCCCCATGGGCAATAATTTAAAAAAACTCGCTAGAGGTCCACTAGATTAAGCAACGTACCAAATAAATGTATCAATGCACTTGGCCTTGTGATTTCAGACAAGAAGATTTTTACAGTTTTCGCTATAATTTTATAAGCCTATGTAAAACATGTGATCCCCTGGGGCAGGGCCATCTTTGGCCCAAAGGCCATAATTTGAAAAAAATTGTTGGAGGTCAACTAGGTGACTGATGCTACATACCAAATATCAGGATTTTTTTTAGTTTTCATTTTGAAAATCTATTTTAGCCCTTGTGACTTAGATATGCAATGGACTTAGACCATTTGAGCAATTATTATTGCATCAAAAGCTGTGTACCACAATATTAATAGTCATGTTTTAACCGGTACAAACTCATGTATTAACAAGGCAAGTCACATGCTGTTAATGCACAGCTTTTTTACTTTATATATACAGTTTCCTGGGACCGTCACAAAAAACTGAAGTCATCAAAAGTGATGTGCATTGAAGTGAACATAACTTAGTGACGTCTCCTGACATCAGTCTTTGCTCTGGAACTGGTGTTCATGCATTTGCGCACCATTAAAGGCAATACAAAAATTAAACTTTTCGAAGCATTTTTCCAAATTTCTCAAGCAACAAAATGACTTGTTACAATAAAAGCAATCAAACAAGTTATTCTGATAAATAAACATCTGCTGGGCCCCTCCGGGTTGTTAAAACACTCGCCTTTACGGCTCGGGTCTCAACATCACCCTTTGGGGCCCAGCAAATGTTAATGCATAGTAAACCATGTTGGATTCCTATATAGAAGAGGACTACATAAGGATCATCCCACCAAGTTTGGTCAAAATCCAGTCAGTAATTTAGGAGATGTCTTTTAAGCAATTAAGAAGCAATTGTTTACAATGCACAATGGACAACACACAAACAACTTCCAACAATTACAATAGCTTTTGACTCTAAAAAGCTGTTAACCTAAAAAATTAATATGTTTTATCCCTAAGATTTGACAATGCTATATCTGAAACTTCAATCAAATGTGCATGGGTAAAAGTTCAAAATTTTGAAAATACTGAACTTAAGAAATTCTGATCTAAAAACTTGCACTATGCCTACTATATATTAACAATTTCACGTTTAAATGGTCAGCTACCTTCGGACAGACAGGAACAAAAATCAGAGCAGCTAGTACAATCTGCCTTATTCAGCATTTTGAGGCTGACTTTCTATGGAAAGTCAGCCTCAAAATCCTGAATTCAGGAATAATCCTGAAAGCAGGTACCGAACCTCTTCAAGAAGCAATAGGGCCCCTTTGGGTCCAGTTGCTTCTTGAAGAAGGTCTGTATGGCCCTCTATGAAATACCTTGAGGACTGAAAACATGTCAGGACCCTCTGACGGAATTTTCTGGATCTCTGCTTACTAAATAATAACAAATAGACATTATACAAAATATACCATTATAATTGTTAATTAGATTTCAAATAAACATAAAGTACTCATAAATTAAATGTATAAAATCTTGCATATAAATTAACAGGAACATGATATGTTTTACACCACAATCTGATAATTACAATTTGTTTTGTTTGATTTGATTCTTTACATCACAAATCTTTCAATTATAAAGGGATGGGTCTTCCTGTGTTAAACCAGTACTAAGCTAGGATTAATGTTCTTGGTCAAAGACACAATGCAGTGACCCCAGTGAGGCTCGAACCTGCGGCCCCTCAGTCTCGAGTCAAGCACTCTACCACTGAGCCACTGCGCTCCTGCAACTCTGATAATTACTGTCAAACCCATGTCCAGCTGTAAATTACATGTAATTT
The DNA here is from genome assembly GCA_964019695.1 of Loripinus fragilis. NCBI lineage: Eukaryota > Metazoa > Mollusca > Bivalvia > Lucinida > Lucinidae > Loripinus > Loripinus fragilis. Next base: position 27,949,074 of record OZ026530.1, on the reverse strand, counting down.
GATAACACATATCAACTATATGTATCTGTCAGTCCACTGCATTTAAAACAATGAATGTATAGACGAAATGGAATGGTGTGGACCCTGAACAGCATGTTTCATTTGTCTGTTTTAAAAGGATGAATGGGATCAGCAGGACAAGGGTTTCCCAGGCCTTCAGTTTAGAGTACATAATTGAAAATTATTTTTCTTATTTCTCAACCAAACATTTCTTGTGGGTACTCAAAAGAACCTTCTCAATGAGATGGTTCTTTAGAGCACCCAAAACATATGTCACTTGGTCCAGATAAGGGAACTTTTTTCAAAATAATCGTGATTACTTTTTTTTTTAAATTAGTAAAAGATGTATAATAGTGATATGACAGGCCCCCAGATATGAGTGTGTAACTGAAAATTATTTTCTTATTTCTGAACCAAAACATATGTTGTGGATCTGAAAAGACCCGTCTCGAAGCACCCAAAACACATGTTTAAACTGATGGATAAGAAAATAATTGTGATTTTACGACATTTTTTGCTTAACTGGCCCTATGATATGAATTTTTGATTTCCTTTTCTTCATTTAGCCCATAGATCCAAATAAGCACATTTGAGCCGTGACTTGTGATTTCAAACAATGTGGCATTTTGACAAGTGTAGACTCAGATGAGCCAGTGCAGCCTCCTTTTAAGCTTAGAAACTCTAAATGATGTTTGGTCAGTAGCTTAACAGTCATAGAATATTCAAGCGACTAGCAAAAGCTCTGATCAGACTGTGTGTATGCGTAGGCTGACCTAAGCCTTTGCTTCTCGCACATACCACATTGTTGGAAATCTCATGTCACGTATAGCAGAAGGCTGAAATACACCCATACAAACAATTGTTTTGTTTTTCTTCAAACAAATGTGCCAGTAAGGTCAAATAGAAAATGCCAGTGTTTAAGGTAATCCTACCCTACCTCAATTTACTGGTGAAACCTAGAATTTTTTTCTGGTTTTCTGGAAAAAATATATACTTTTATGCAATTTGAAAGGTGAAATGCCTTTCAAAATGCTTAAAACAAATTCCAGATAAAAAAAACAATTAAAACAAGCAAATTCAGAGAATTTATGTCCCCCGCCATTATTGTACTTTGACAGTAAAAACGCCAGAAAAATGCCTAAGTTAAAATAGCAGAAAAAGTGATCTTCAGATCATGACAAAAACATCTGTAAAGTTTCAAAAGAATCGGCATAAAACTGTAGGAGGAGTTGCGCACACAAGGTACCCAGTATCCATTAACTTTGACAGTAAAAACGCCAGAAAAATGCCTAAGTTAAAATAGCAGAAAAAGTGATAAAAAATAATTTGAGGATTATATCCAAACCACATGCATATCTTCAGACCATGTCCAAAACACCTGTGAAGTTTCAAAAGAATCAATATAAAACTGTAGGAGGAGATGCGCACACAAGGTACCCACTATCCATTCACTTTGATAGTAAAAATGTCAGAAAAATGGCTAAGTTCAACTGGCGGAAAAAGTGTTAAAAAATAATCTGAGGAATATATCCAAACCACATGCATATCTTCAGACCATGTACAAAACACCTGTGAAGTTTCAAAAGAATCGATATAAAACTGTAGGAGGAGTTGCGCACACAACGTACCCACTATCTTTTCACTTTGATAGTAAAAACGCCTAAAAATGACTAAGTTCAAATTGCGAAAAAAGTGACAAAAAATAATCTCAGGATAATATCCAAACCACATGCATATCTTCAGACCATGACTAAAACATCTGTAAAGTTTCGAAAGAATCGGCATAAAACTGTAGGAGGAGTTGCGCACACAAGGTACCTACTATATTAGGGGGACGGAAGGACGGAAGGACGGAAGGACGGACGGAAGGACGGACGGAAGGACGGAAGGACGGAATGCCGAAAACTATGTCCCTCCGCTTTTCTTCGAAAAGGCGGGGGACAACAAGGCAAATTCGACGAATTTATATCCCCCGACGAAGGTTTATTTGAGAGAAACATGTTAATCACAAAACATAAATCCCATTTATCTAACCCTTAGTTCACCTACAGTATCATTCAGATCATAACAAATGCATGTCAAGTATGTTTTAGTGCTTAGTTCAATAAAAAATATACTTACATCCGCACAATTTCAATATCTGACCTTTAAACCCAACCTCAGAGGTCAAGATTGTGTGTAAATTCAAAGTGTTACCTTGCATGTAGATCTACACTTCTTCCACTTTACTTTGATATGCAACATGACCACTTTTAGAAAAGAACAAAAAATGACCTTTTGACCCCGCCCCAGGGGTTGTTGGTGTGTGAAATGACAGCATACTTGCTTTCATGGTGCTCTGTGCTCAATTCCCTTTAATTTGATATGCAAAATGACTACTTTCAGTAAAATATATAGTTTGACCTTTTGACCCCACCCCCTGGGTCAAGGGTGTGTCTGTGGGCAAAATATTTGCTACCATGTTGCTGCCAGCGTCATCAGCTTTAATTTGATATGCAACATGACTACTTTCAGAAAAATATATAGTTTGACCTTTTGACCCCACCCCCTGGGTCAAGGGTGTGTCTGTGGGCAAAATATTTGCTACCATGTTGCTGCCAGCGTCGTCAGCTTTAATTTGATATGCAACATGACCATATTCTGAAAAAGTTTAATTTTGGCCTCGGCCCCACCCCCTAAGTCCACCCATGGGCTCGGAATCAGGCCTTCAAACTGAAATCCCGTTTGATATGTTTCATATCTATTGCTGCTCTGCCTGCATGCAAAATTTCAGCAAAAAAATATTGATAATTGCCTTAGTTATTGCGAAATTTAAATATTTGACCTTTGACCCCTTAGGTGGGGTCAAAGGCGGTGGGGTAATGCCTTGACACTGCCATTCTTATCCACAGGCACTTGGCAATCATGGTCTATAGAGAGAAGTTGTTAAATATAATAGCTTTGATGAAATGTGAAGATCATCACACAAAAAAGCTAATATAGGTTTTGCCTTATAATTGCATATACTTAAACAAGGGCAATAACTCAAGTGTTAAGGGGTCGATTTTCACCAAACTTACAGGATATCGAGAGTTCATGGTACTAATCATTTGTACCAAGAATGAATTAAATCTGACCAATAGGTACTGAGATATGGTTCCGGACAGACAAAAAGTGCGGACGGACGGACGGAATGGACGGACGGACAGACGGACGGACGCACGGACGACGCCAAAACTATATCCCTCCGACTTCGTCGGGGGATAAAAAAATATGTGTGCCCACCCTACCTATAATTTCCATCCCTGTTACCCAAAACACACTTATTTTTTGATTTGGCCTAAATGACACAACCAACAAAATGCCTATACCCCAACAAAAACTCAGGTCAGCATGTGTCAATCATTAGATCTTAGCTACCCAATGAGCTTACTTTGTAGACTATGATAAGTTTAGGTAGATACTCTGATTGATTTTAGTCTTCAATAGGCGCACACTTCACTTTGCTAGTTCTGTCATGCACTGCTTTAATAACATTTAATTTAACTCTTGGCATGCTGGGTAATTTTTCATGATTCTACAAAGATTGTCTTCTACTGACTTTTTTCAAAATTATTTTTTTTTAAAAAAATCTTTCCAGAACACTATTAGAGTGGATCCAGATCAGGACTAACATCTGTCTGTCCTGATCTGGGTCCAAACTGTTTGCCAAGGTTACCAGCAGACAACAAAAGTTGCCACTAACATAAGGATTAAAACAAAAGGCATTGACGATTGACTGTCGATATATATGCCTCCTCACAAGAAAGTCTGATTTTGTTGCATGCCAACAACAAAACCACATACAGGCCTGTGCAGTCTGGTCAACACCTTTGTTATTGCTAATTGGAAATCATAATAGCTAAACTTGCTATATTCAAATTTTAAATACTCAGAATTCTTGGTAGTCTCTGTAGCAGAGCAAGTTGGATTGAGCTTAACACTTGTCCTGCTGAACCTGGATCAATCTTTTTTTTTTGCTGCAAAACTATTTGGATCCAGATCAGCTGGCTTCTGATGAAGTCATCTGATCAGGATCCACACTGCTTTCTCTCTGATCAAAAATATATGCTTTCAACAGGAATGCTGCAAGTTAACAGGATAAAAATTAGTGATGAGTGTAGTGCATTAAAAAATTTCAACATGACAAGGATTAACCTAGATGTAAACCGACAAAAGGTTTCCTAACATGATCCATATAAAGTGAGTGAAATCTCCCACATTGATCTGGCCCCAAGGTTATAAAACTTTTTTTTCATGCTCACCTGAACTGAACATGAAATTTATCCTGCTTATAAATGTTACAATGCCAACAATTGTTGGCATTTTAACATTTATGAGCAGGATAGATACAGCATCTGAGAGTTTTAAAGCAAGAAAGTGCTTTATTTTTCAGCATTTAGCTTTATGAGCAGTGGAAATTTCATGCATGCTCAGAAAAATCTGAGCATGAAAAAAGTTCCATACCCTTGGGGCCTAGTTTTCTCACAGCGAGGTCAATATAAAGTGAGTGAAATCTGCCACATAGATCTAGAATGTTTATGAATTGCCGGGACTGATGACAGTGAATTCTGTGCAAGTTCTAGCTGACTTGAAGTGGAAATTTCATGCATGCTCAGATGAATTGAGCATCAAAAAAGTTGAGGTCAATATAAAGTGAGTGAAATCTGCCACATAGATCTAGAATGTTTATGAATTGCCGGGACTGATGACAGTGAATTCTGTGCAAGTTCTAGCTGACTTGAAGACATGATCAATAGTCTGGAACAGAAGTTGTGAGGTTGCTGATAAAATCTTGATGGTGAATTCTATGTGACTGTTGGCAATAAGTTCTAGCTGACTTGAAGACATGATCAATAGTCTGGTACTGGAGTTGTGAGGTTGCTGATAAAATCTTGATATCTTAGCTGCTGGCCACTGACATTCCCGTCTCTGAACAACATTTCAACTGGAAGAGAAGATGACCATATTTGTTAAATCTATTCAACTATATTGTTTTTAACCCTATTCATTCTCATAGATTGTCCCTTTCATACTGACTTGATAAGTATAGAATTGTCCATTTTACATTTTAAAGGGTTGCCAGTCAAAATTTCTATAAAATGATGCATTTCTGTCCCTGAAGATTGTTTTTATATTGGTAAACAGTGCAGACCCAGATGAAATGCAGCCTATGGGGGCATTTAATCAGTCTTCAATTGTTGCCAATGCACCTGTTTACTGGTATCCAGATTGAAAAGGGTAATTAACATGAAAATACATACATGTCCTATAAGTTTATGAGCCAGCATGTCCACAGATTTAGATAACAAAAGTTTTGAGCGTAGAATTAGTCATATTTTTTTTTATTTACCAGTTTTAACATATGTTTGGGGTGCTCAAAAGAACCGTCTCGTTGAGAGGGTTCTTTTGAGTACCCACAACATATGTTTTGGTTGAGAAATAAGAAAAATAATTTTGATAATGCACTCTAAACTAAAGGCCTTGGGTCTTCATTGCAGTAGCGAAAGCAGTCAAGGCTCTGTGGAGCCTGCTCAGAGCCTGCATATTGGTACATTCTTGCTATAGCATTCACTGCTTGCTTTTGTTTGGTTTGAGGTTTTATGTGCCAGTAAACAGCTATGGTCATGTCGAGACGGTCAGTTTCAGACGGTTAAGGTACAATGGGCTGTTTAATTCAACAGAAACAACCACACCTTCTTCCTAGGCAACCTTGACTAAGCAGTTAACAAGTACATAGTGCACATACTTTGGCTTGTAACTGACAACAATCCTTCTTGAATCAGCGGAAGGAGAAGAATGACCTTAGAGAAATTATTTCATGATCAATCTCCATGAAACGGAATCAAACTTGTGACCCATGATCTGCAGTTGGACTCACTACCAACTGCGCTATGGGGCACTGCTTACATAAAAAAATATAAATGTATATGAAGGCTCAGACCAAAGCCACTAGGAAGCTGTGCATGCATGTTTGCCCACGTATTGCAGCTTCCTTTTTAAGACATTAATCTCTTACTGTTTAATCTGATGATAATCATTAGGATTTTTTGTCAACCCCAAAACATACTTTTTTCTACAATTTCAAAGTCAAACCTCAGCACATAATTTGTGTCTGTGGCAACCTGCAGTCACAATTCGGAGGAAAACTAGCTCAATATGGTATAGTGTGCTGTCTATTATGTTAGGATGGGGACTGGTATAGGTACCAGAAGCTGTAGGGGAAAAGCTGCAATTTCTCATGATCTGGTTTTTCTTAAACTCTATTATGAATTTGGGACTTGGGGGCTTGGGAGTTATCTAAAGAAAAGTAGGAAAAAAGAATCAAGATTTCAATAGGGGAAAATTAAAAAATAAGTAGAACTACTTTACAAAGTCTGCAATACAGTAACTAATTCCCCTAAAAAGCAAGCTTTTAAAAGTGTATTATGGGACATGTTCTAAAATTTTGAATACTAGTTGTCTGGCAAAATAGCCTAGACAAACAGTGCAGACCCAGATCAGACTATTTCTGAAGAAGCATTCTGATCAAGGGTCTTCCATGTTTGCTATTTTGAATTCAAGCACTTTATATGAGAAGAAAAATAGAGAAATGTTGTTGGTTTTTTTTAGAAAATTTATCGTAGTACTAGTTTTTTCTAAATTTTCTTTTAGAAAAGCATAACAGGACTCAAATACAGTAAAACCTCAAAAATTCAAACTCCGACTTTTCAAAATACTTGCTAATTCGAAATTAATTTCGGACACAATGGATTCAGAGAATAGGGTATATTTATATACTAATTTTTACTATATATAAAAACACGTTTTGTGTGCATAAAAGAAACGTCTGCCCGAGACATTTCTTTTATACACACAAAATATATGTCTGATAGAAAAAAAAGATTGATAATAATCATTGGAAGTGGCTACAGGTACGGGCCCGTATCCCTAGACTACGATTCTAGAGGTACGGTCCCGTATCCCTAGACTACAAGTCTAGGGATATGGGCCCGTACCTGTAGCCATTCCACTGAGGATTGGCTAGGGGTACGGCTCTAAAATTTCAATACATGTATATGTTGTAACTTATTTTAACGTTTGAGAAGTATAATCCAACAATAACTTTAGTTGCTAATTCAAATCCATTTAGGGGAAAACAGATGTACTGTGGTAAAGATAGTATACTAATTTCACGTCTAGAAAACTAATTATTGCTGGTAACAAAGGCTTGTATAGCCTCCACATCGTGCACGTATGGCAGGAAACGGGCAAAAATGTAAACAGAAATTTACATTGTTTCTCTCTTTCAATTTTCTCATGCTTTAAACTTATTTTCGTGATTTCACTGTGTCTTATGTCAGCGTTGAAGGACTATTTTGGCATCCGACATTGAGCTGTCTCCATTGCGATGTTCAAGTGAAAAACTCGGCATTCGGCAGAAAAAATGTAAAATTGTTGCCCTCTATGGACTTTGAGCCATTTTGACCAGATGACTTAGTATGTTTATGGATTGGATATCTAATGGATGGATGCCCATCTATATTTAATTAACTGTGCCGTGGTGCAAGAAAACCTGTCAAGATAAATTTGAATAATAGAGCCGTGACGCGAGCACGGCGAATAAACAAAGAAAGGGTTTCCACAAAGTGATATTCAGGCCTGTTGAAAATTGAAATTTTGTTCATAGCAAAAATAGCAAGACTAGATAGATTACTTTTCAACAAACTTGTTAATCATAATTGCACTGATCAGACTGCGCAGGCTGGTCTGTGCCTTTGTTGTTCGCAAATGTCTAAGACAGGTTTTCACGTGCGGTGCCATTTAATGTGAATTGGTGTTTCTTTGAATCATAAAAGCAGACAATAGTTTTGTATCCACTGCAGACGAGCAATAAGGGGGGCTAAAAGAAAATATTTAATTGGTTTTCGCAGTTTTCACATTTGTTCACAAGTGTCATCCAACAATAATTGTATTTACCCTAACAATTGATCGCTGGCCCCCTTTCCAATGTCAAAATGGCGACCAAACAGATGTGAATTTGCAACATAATATTTTGTTGGATTAGATTGTCTCAAACGGTAAAATAACTGTTACCAGATATAGTTGAAATTTTAGAGCGGTACCTCTAGCCAATCCTAAGTGGACTGGCTACAGGTACGGGCCCGTATCCCTAGACTTGTAGTTAGAGATACAGGTCCGTACCTCTAAAATCGTATGCTAGGGACTGGGCCCGTACCTGTAGCCACTTCCATAATCATTTTGGGTGGCTATGTTTTATGTCTACCTCCCTATAATTTGAACTTTTAAAAGTGATAATTTGAAATAAAAGCTCTAGTTTCAAGGACATCGAACAGGGGAGGAAATTTCTTCTTGTCCTACACCACCATATGTATTGGTAAATTCAAAAGTTATACACCTCCTACAGCATAAGGCACTTGCCATGGCAAGCGGACCAGTGGATTTTTCCAGCCCTGTCGAATTTATGAGATTTGACTGTATGAGTTATGGTAGAATGGGCTGTTTAATTCAACAGTAACAGTAACAAAAGCGTAAGCTCCCCTACCTTCCTGTCTTGACAGTCCATCACCAAGTTGTGTAAGGATATTTTTAGCTTCCTGTGTTGAGACATAACCTTTCTTGCCTGTGTCTTGTGCTATGAATGCTGCTTTTATTTCTTTGATTGCATCCTCTTTCACACTGTGGTCGTGCATTATGTCTAGGAATGCAGCAAAGTCTATCTTGTTATCTGTAAAACATTAACCCTTAATTGAGCCGCGACATGTGATTTCCAACAATGTGACATTTTGACAAGTGTTGACTCAGACATGCCTGTGCAGCCTCCATTTAAGTTTAGAGAAACTCCAAGTGGTGTTCGGTCAGTAGCTTTACAGTCATAGAATATTCAAGCAACTAGCAAAGGCTCTGATCAGACTTCGCGTATGCGCAGGCTGGTCAGGGCCTTTGCAGGTCACACATACCACATTGTTGGAAAGCTCATGCCGCAGCTCATTTAAGTTCTAGATTCAGATCATTCTTCATTATGGTTAGATAAAAAAAAATGAGATCCATTGTATATATTGAGGGGTCATTAGTTATAATTTCCAAATAAAATTGTATTTCTTTCTCTGAAGATCCTTTTTAACATAGCAAACAGTTTAGACCCTGATGATATGCCTGGGTCTTCACTGTTTGCCAGAGTAGGCATTTAGAAGTCACTAGATATGATTACTGCAGCATTAACCCAAGAACATAGCAATGAATTTCATATTGGTGTGACATCTCATTCTGGCGGGGCATGTTAAATGTAAGCCACACAATTTAAACCAATATAAATATACCCTTGGAAAGTTTTGCAGTACTTTTGACCTCCATTAAGCAATAATCGGTCTTAAAAACAAATTTGTTGTCTTTTGAGTGACCGCTTAAGACAGGTTTTACTGTACTGCACTTTGCAGTATTTCATCTGGATCTTTACTATTAGCCAGAAAAGCTTGCTGACAATTTCAGACCATTATGTTCTTACAGTCACATTATCAAATAATATTATGGAACTCAATAACAGTGACATATATGGTCCTCATTGCGAGAAAATGTGACTTTGTTGCATGTGAACATAAAACTGGGTTGAACCTTACTTGGTCAGAAACCCCCAAAACAGGTGCCGTGGCCTATATGATAACTTGTTTTATCATATGACGTCGTGTCTGGGAGTGAAATAACGCCATCCAATAAAATCGATAAACTACTAGTGGTTTACAGATTTTCGGGAAAAGTTATGACATCCATAATAACGTTGCGTACATAATGACAAGATCTTATCTTTTTTACGCCAGAAATGAGGCTCCAAAGTAATCATAATGTCATATGATAAACAGAATCTAACATTCGTGCTCCTGTATTATTGAATTTATTTAACTTGTTGGGAAAAAGAGATAAAATGCTCGGCAAGCCTCACATTTTATCTCTTTTCATCAACTTGTATAATAAATTCAATAAAACGTAAACACTCATCATGTAAGATCCTCTATTACTAGCATTACATTTTTCACAGTAACACTTACCTTTGACATAACTTTGGAAGTATTTATGTATTTCTGCACTTGTTGGACTATATGTTAACCTGTTAACTAGCATTACATCTTCCACACTAACCTTTGACATAACTTTGGAAGTATTTCTGTATTTCTTCGCTTGTTGGACTATATGATAACCTGTTTACTAGCATTACATTTTCCATACTAACCTTTGACATAACTTTGGAAGTATTTATGTATCTCTTCACTTGTTGGACTATATGATAACCTGTTTACTGGCATTACATTAACCACACTTACCTTTGACATAACTTTGGAAGTATTTATGTATCTCTTCACTTGTTGGACTATATGATAACCTGTTTACTAGCATTACATTAACCACACTTACCTTTGACATAACTTTGGAAGTATTTATGTATCTCTTCACTTGTTGGACTATATGATAACCTGTTTACTAGCATTACATTAACCACACTTACCTTTGACATAACTTTGGAAGTATTTATGTATCTCTTCACTTGTTGGACTATATGATAACCTGTTTACTAGCATTACATTAACCACACTTACCTTTGACATAACTTTGGAAGTATTTATGTATCTCTTCACTTGTTGGACTATATGATAACCTGTTTACTAGCATTACATTAACCACACTTACCTTTGACATAACTTTGGAAGTATTTATGTATCTCTTCACTTGTTGGACTATATGATAACCTGTTTACTAGCATTACATTAACCACACTTACCTTTGACATAACTTTGGAAGTATTTATGTATCTCTACACTTGTTGGACTATATGATAACCTGTTTACTAGCATTACATTAACCACACTTACCTTTGACATAACTTTGGAAGTATTTATGTATCTCTTCACTTGTTGGACTATATGATAACCTGTTTACTGGCATTACATTAACCACACTTACCTTTGACATAACTTTGGAAGTATTTATGTATCTCTTCACTTGTTGGACTATATGATAACCTGTTTACTAGCATTACATTAACCACACTTACCTTTGACATAACTTTGGAAGTATTTATGTATCTCTTCACTTGTTGGACTATATGATAACCTGTTTACTAGCATTACATTAACCACACTTACCTTTGACATAACTTTGGAAGTATTTATGTATCTCTTCACTTGTTGGACTATATGATAACCTGTTTACTAGCATTACATTAACCACACTTACCTTTGACATAACTTTGGAAGTATTTATGTATCTCTTCACTTGTTGGACTATATGTTAACCTGTTTACTAGCATTACATTAACCACACTTACCTTTGACATAACTTTGGAAGTATTTATGTATCTCTTCACTTGTTGGACTATATGATAACCTGTTTACTGGCATTACATTAACCACACTTACCTTTGACATAACTTTGGAAGTATTTATGTATCTCTTCACTTGTTGGACTATATGATAACCTGTTTACTAGCATTACATTAACCACACTTACCTTTGACATAACTTTGGAAGTATTTATGTATCTCTTCACTTGTTGGGCTATATGATAACCTGTTTACTAGCATTACATTAACCACACTTACCTTTGACATAACTTTGGAAGTATTTATGTATCTCTTCACTTGTTGGACTATATGATAACCTGTTTACTAGCATTACATTAACCACACTTACCTTTGACATAACTTTGGAAGTATTTATGTATCTCTTCACTTGTTGGACTATATGATAACCTGTTTACTAGCATTACATTAACCACACTTACCTTTGACATAACTTTGGAAGTATTTATGTATCTCTTCACTTGTTGGACTATATGATAACCTGTTTACTAGCATTACATTAACCACACTTACCTTTGACATAACTTTGGAAGTATTTATGTATCTCTTCACTTGTTGGACTATATGATAACCTGTTTACTAGCATTACATTAACCACACTTACCTTTGACATAACTTTGGAAGTATTTATGTATCTCTTCACTTGTTGGACTATATGATAACCTGTTTACTGGCATTACATTAACCACACTTACCTTTGACATAACTTTGGAAGTATTTATGTATCTCTTCACTTGTTGGACTATATGATAACCTGTTTACTGGCATTACATTAACCACACTTACCTTTGACATAACTTTGGAAGTATTTATGTATCTCTTCACTTGTTGGACTATATGATAACCTGTTTACTGGCATTACATTAACCACACTTACCTTTGACATAACTTTGGAAGTATTTATGTATCTCTTCACTTGTTGGACTATATGATAACCTGTTTACTAGCATTACATTAACCACACTTACCTTTGACATAACTTTGGAAGTATTTATGTATCTCTTCACTTGTTGGACTATATGATAACCTGTTTACTAGCATTACATTAACCACACTTACCTTTGACATAACTTTGGAAGTATTTATGTATCTCTTCACTTGTTGGACTATATGATAATGACATCATGATCTTGCTGAGCTCTCTTTCATCTGTCGTATAGCCTCTCTTGGCGATGAAGAAGAAACATTCTTTGAACACTGTAAAGGATTGAATCAAGATTTTCTTTACAGATTGAACTTGCCATCCAGTCTCACAATAATAAGTGTATGTAAGGGTCTTGAGTAAAAATTGCAAAATCTTAATTACTAAATTCTTGCATGGAATTTGTTACGCAAAGTTGTTTGAAGCAGCAAAAGTTACACTGGTAAGCCTTGCAGCCTTGACTAATCAAATTAGCCATTTCGCGATACTTAAATGTTTTAGCGGCGTTTTCAGTGTGATTTATGTTAAAATCAGATAAAATATGCAGAATAATGATCACAGTCATGTTTGTTTCATTACATTAACACTTGTCGGGTCCCTCGGACAGTTTGAACACTCCCCCTGACAGCCTCGTGTCCAAACAACTTCCTCGGGACCAGCAAATGTTAATGCATGAAAAAACATGTGTGAACCCTATATTCTATAGCCTGATGACCCTCATACTAGAATAATCCAAATTTACATTTGCAACTGCAGTCCCCTTATAACACAAATCATTATAACACTGATTTGGATATATAACGATCATGTTCTAGTTCCCATAATTTTTACCTGGCATGGAATTTTACAAAGGAATTTCTGGAAAATGACAATGATGTGGTAATTTTCCAATAATTCCTTGGTAAAAGTGTCCCTTATTTCACAGCGGACTGATCAGGGTTCATATTGTTACCTTCCATAAACAGGCCCTGAGGTTATAAAACTTTTTTCATGCTCAACTCAGCTGAGCACCAAATTTATCCTGCTCATAAATGTTAAAATGCCAACAAGTGTTGGCATTTTAACATTTATTAGCATGATAAATACAACATCTGAGAGACTTAAAGCAAGAAACTTCTTTATTTGTTGGTATTTTAGTTTTTATAAGCAATTGACATTACATGCTCAGTTGAGTTGAGCATGAAAAAAGTTTTATAACCTCTGGGCCTGATCTAATCTGATGTGCAGCAGATGTAAAAAGCAGACATTTTCAGGACAAAAAAATGAATAATATGAATATTTATAGGAAATACACATGTATATAATATAGCAAATGGTATATCTTATGGTAGAAAAAAAGATTTTTTATCAATATTATCTTTATCCATTAATCTAATTTTTCACATGATAAATGTGGATAATTTATAACCAAACAACAACCATTATCTAGCTGCCCAGAAAAGTGCTACTGGTAATAATTGCTTGTGTGATATACATGTAGCTTAATCCCCTTGAGAAATGGAGATTGCAATGTAAGGATCATTGGTCCTCTCATTATACAATTGATGCATTCTTTTGAGGTTAACATCAGGATTTGTCAACCCGAGAACAGTGATGTTCACCGAGGCGAAGCCGAGGTGAACATCACTTTCGAGGGTTGACTAATCCTGATGTTAACCGAAAAAGAATGCACCAATTGTTTTGTTATATGACACTGTCTCTCTTTTCCAAGGTTTATTTAAAGTATTTTCATATTTATAAATTTACTCAAGGCAGATGTTCCTTGTGCACTTTCACTAGGAAGATTTTTTCAACAATCTACTTCCCAAATTTCTGAAACTCTTATGAGATAAGCAAAATAATTGCATTTTTAACCCATATATGCCTAGCAACCTTTATGTGGGACATAGGCAAATAGCGCAGGCACAGATCAGATGCCACAGAATGCGGCGCCTGATTAGGGTCTCCACTGTTTGCTTGCATAATTTTCTATTACAACTTGAATAAAAATGAAAAATACCACCTAACATCCCTTCAAACAGAAATGGACTGTTCCAATTGATAATGATGGGAAATTCCATTCGGCATAAATGGGTTAAATGCTGTTCTCATAAAAATGAACAAACATTTTACCTGTGAAATATACATAAGAAACCAGTCAGTGTTTCAATGTCTATTTTTAGCTCTCTGTCGGCTCTGACAAAAGCCATGTCATATGGGCTAGATTTAGGACAATCTATTTTTAGCTCTCTGTCAAGACTGACAACACTTGTTAACCTGTCTTTAGCTCATCACTGTTTGACATCATGATCTGTCACAACCAGTGCAAGCTAGTTTCAGCCAATCAGAGGAGGTCTTTTATAGGAGTCATATAACAATAAGTAATATTTATCCCCACGCTTTTTTAAAAAAACGAAGGGGATATTGTTATCTCCTCCGTCCATCTGTCCATCCGTCCGTTATGCTATCTCCTCCTAAACCATTGGACGAAATTCAACCAAATTTGGTGTGTGAGTTACTGACATGAATTGGGTGTGCAATGTCGAACTTTTTTTTGGCCCCGCCCCCTGGGGCCCTGGGGAGGGGTCAAAAGGTCAAATATCATTTAATTTCAATTACAAAGTCAATTTCAAAGATTTTTATACCAAACTTTGTGTGTGTTCTCACAAATGAAAGATACAAAACATATCAGACGGGATTTTCATTCTGTCCCCTGGGTCATGCTTTGGGGCACTGGGGGTGCCCAGGAGGACAAAAAAAAAAATTTCAAACATGGTTATGTGGTATATCAAATCGACAGGGATGACAAGCAGAATAGAATGAAAGTAAAATTTTCATCTTAGGGTCAAACTGGTGACCTTGGGATGAGGTCAAAGGTCAAATATCATTAAATTTCGGTTACCATGTCAATTTCAAAGATTTTTATACCAAATTTTGTGTGTGTTCTCACAAATGATAGATACAAAACATATCAGACGGGATTTATATTCTGTCGCCTGGGTCATGCCCTAGGAGTGGGACTTTGGGGCACTGGGGGTACCCAGGGTGTCAAACAATTTTTTTTCAAACATGGTCATGTAGCATATCAAATCGACGGGGATGACGAGCAGAACAAAATGCAAGTAACAATTTCATCCTAAGGTCAAACTGGTGACTATGGGGTGAGGTCAAATATCATTAACGTGTCAATTTCAAAGATTTTTATACCAAACTTTGTATGTGTTCTCACAAATAACAGATAGAAAACATATTGAACAGAATTTTCATTCTGTTGCCAAGGTCATGGACCCGATGAGGGACTGCGGGGTGCTGGGGGAGTCAAAAACTTTAGCATGGGGATTTGCGATGGCACCCCTTCGACTGCGCGCTCTAGTTACATTTTCAAAGCAAGCCTTTAATGAATCTTTAGATTTTTACAACCGTTCATAGCCTCATGATATACATAAATTTGATAGACAGCTGCCAAGCTCACTTGCCTGTGCATTTCCCTTCAAACATCGAATTCATTTGTCAGAAGTGACACTGGTGATGTGATTGATAGTGAGCCACACCTGAGTTGCATGAATATTCAGGTAGATATCTAGCTGATATGTCAACTAATACAGACATCTCTCTACACAGCTTGGAAAAAGAATGTAATTTTCTTGACTGCAGTGATTCATTTACAATTTTGGGCTTATGGGTCCTGGGACTCGCTGGTTCCAATATCAATGAGTCCCAACTGCAAACTTATGAGTCCAAACCACTATTTTTAATGACTAGTCTGCAATACTATTGCATCCCAGGACTCGCTGAAATAAAAACTTATGCACAAAAGATGCAGGATGCGCAGGTAACATAATCACTGCTTGAGTCCCTGCAACCAACAAAGAGATCACCAGAATTTTGGCAGGACCTCGGTTCATCAAAATCAAGAACAGCAGAGCAAGAAAAACTATCGAGAGAAATAATAGATGGACTCATAGACAGATGTGATGCAGAAACAGCAGTGGGATGCACAGACGGCTCTTGCCTTGGAAATCCCGGACCTTGTGGTGCTGGAGCATGCCTATTTATGCCTGGATCTGTTGATCCTATCATGCTCAAGCAACCAGTCAGCAATAGAGGTTCAATATTACTTGGGGAATTAGTAGCCATTAAACTAGTTCTCAAACACATATATTAATACAAAATGGAATGTCAAATACATGTAGATATTAAGAAAATTCACATTTTTTCCGATAGCCAGATTGCTGTAGGCCAACTAGTTTTAGGATGGGAGTGCAAATCACACCAAAGTGCAATACATGAAGTAAAAAATATAATTAAACAACTGGAAAAAGCCAACATAATCATAGAAATCTCTTGGACACCCGGACATGCAAACATTAAGGGTAGTGAACATGCAGACAGATAAGCCAAAGAAGCTTCTCAAGAAGCCAAAGAAAAAGAAAGTTTACCACCTGTAATATCCTTAGGAGATGTTAAAGAAGCAGCAAAGAAATCAGGATATGTTAAGTGGCAGGAGATGTGGGAAAAGTCAGACAAAGGTAGGCACTTAGTTCGACATAGACCAAAAGTGGATTTTAAACTGAATCACACATTTGAATCCTCCTTTGGAGAAAAAGTGATATCTCAGTTGAGGACAGGCTACATAGAACTGAACGACTACTTACAAAAATGTAACATAAAAAAGAACCCAACCTGTGAATGTGGAGAGAAAGAAACAATAAGTCACTACTTACTGGAATGTACAAATTATGAGACACTAAAGGAAAAAATGAAGAGAGTACTTTTTGACTGCTGCTGGATCATTCACTTAGACATAAACATTCTATTAGATGCAAAGCAAGAAGAAGCTTTCAAAGAATGGAGAAGCTTAATCCTATCAGAGTTAGAAAGCTATGTGAGTGAAACTACACGTTTCACCACACGAGAGTTAAGTCAATAGTTGTGCAATATACCGCGAGTTAATACTGTACAGTTTACCGGCGATAAGAAAATACCAGAGAGGAAAATTAGACCTTCTGGCCTGAAACACACTGCTAATTGTCTTAGGTCAGTCCATAGCTCCAGATAATGAAATTTTATGAGCGTAAAATTGTAATTATTTCTTTATCAATCAATTTAAACATGTATGTGTTTTGAGTGCTCAAACGAACCGTCTCATTGAGATGGTTCTTTTGAGTACTCACAACATATCTGTTTTGGACGAGAAATAAAGAAATAGTTTTCCAATACACACTCTTATCTGGAGGCCTGTCAGTCCATTGTGTAAGAAACAGCCTCATACCTTTTAGTAATTTTTTGTAGACTGGGAATCTTCCATCTTGGGTAACCCAGGTGTGACGGACTGGCAGTACCCATTCCGTTACTCTTCAATCATCACACATTGGCTGCCGAGATTGGGAGATTCCCAGTCTACAAAAAGGGCATCTGCTTAAGCCCCAATGGCTTATATTTCCCCTCGACATCATGTGAATTCGGTTATTGTTGGTCTCAATTGATACATTTTGCAAGAACTAATATAAATCTGACATATCATATCTTCTGCCATCTTCACAAAGTTAACGAAGGTTTCGTCGGTATTTACCTTTCCCCTGTCCAAGATGGCGACCAAAATGATGTGAATCTGCAATGCATGAGTTTTTGTTGGATTCGATATATCAAACAGTAAAAACTGATATTTTACCTACCTTTATCATATGATGTCGCGTCTGGGAGTGAAATAACGCCATGCAATAAAATCTGTAAACCACTAGTGGTTTATTGATTTAGGGGAGACGTTATGACGTCCATAACAACGCTGCGTACATAATGACAAAAATATAACGTATTTCATAAGAAATGAGATTTTATCATATGATAAATAGAATCGAATATTCGTGCTCTTGTATTGTTGAATTTATTAAACTCATTGCGAAAAAGAGATGTAATGCTCGGCAAGCCTCGCATTTTATCTTTTTTTCCCAACTTAGTTTTTCCCGCAGCCTGAAAAAAAAGGCAGGGTCCTGGCCAGAAAAAGGGCACTTTTGATATGTGAAATCTCGGACCCAATAAACACGGACTGGTCACTTACATACAGGTAAATGTACATATTGGAAATATGTTGTCGTGGTTCAACGGTGACAGCTTTCAAAACTGACGTATGTTGAAGATTAAATAATCATACCTCCGTTATTTCTCTGCATTTCTTTGATTTTTTTTCGTAAAGCAATGGTTCAATATACTATTTTTAAGACTGTATTGTTATATTTATTGAAAGTTTATCCGTCTTTATGAACATCAGCAAGAAACCTGGGTACCCTTTTTAGCGATTTTCTGCTCTTTTAGCCAAAGATCGTCCGAAATCAACTTAAAAAGATGAGAAAACTTCAATTATTTTTACTATGACTCGTAATATTTCAGTTTTGTATAGCGGGAGTAACCTCTTATAATCGTGTGTATGTCCAGAAAAAATTTAGTTGGCTGTAGTACTTTGAAATAGCGCTAACATAAAGCCTCAACAACATACCTTTGTATTTCTGTCAGTGACCAGTCCGTTTATACTGGGTCCGAGGTGAAATTCATCCAAAAGGGCACTTTTGTTAGAACAGACTTTTCAAATGTGCATTAGATTTAGGATTTTATGTTTGTTAAAAGGTTAGAATAGCTTCTAGTAGAGCATAGGATTCATTGGGATAACAAAAAGTTATTTTATACAGTAAAAATTAAAATATGACTATTTTTTATATTAAAATGAAAATAAGGGCAGGAGGGTGGAGTTTTAGGGCAGGAGGGGGAGCTTTAGGGCAGCAGGGTGCTCCCCCTTGCTATTCCTCTTTATGGTAAACACTACAACTCGTTTAATAAATTCAATAAAACATGAGCACTCATGTAAGATCCTCTATGTATTGAGCGCACACTCAATAAAGCGCACAGTAGTTAGGTCGTTACTAAAACACGGAACGGGACGGAACAGAATGGAACGAAGATTTAAAGTACTAAAACACGGAACAATGACTAGAGACAAAATTCTAAAACATGGAACATTGAAAAAGGAGATACTAGGGTGTTACAAAAACACGGAACACTTATAGTGACGTAAAAAGTTCTCAATTTTATTAGATCTATTATCAATGTTTAATTACTATTGCCACATGCTGGACATATAAATGAACGTTGTTAGTCCAAGACATTCTAGTCCGAGACATTCTGGGTGGTACTCATCAGAACATTGGTCACAAAGAAAATAATTAGTGTGTGTGTCGGTCATTTTGCAAACACAGTATAACTGCAAGTTTTCTGTCTTTTTGACAGCATTTCTTCTTTTACTTGTTCCCTTTGCGGTTGGGAAAGGTCTCATTTCTTTGCCTTCAAGACATCTTGTAATAAGAAATTCAAAGAAACAGCATATATATCCCTAGTTCGCTCTGTTCTGGATTATTCAGCATCTGTATGGGACCCCTACCTGCAGAAAGACATTGACAGAATCGAAAGTATTCAGCGTAGAGGAGCAAGATTTGTATAAAAAGACTATCAAAGAACAAGAAGTGTAACAGCAATGATGAACGAACTAGGATGGAATCCTCTTGCACACCGAAGAAGAGAACAACGATTAACCTTACTCTTCAAGATCATCAACGGCCTGGTAGCTATCCCTGCCACCGATCACATAGTATTCAACACAAGACCATCAAGTTCCGGACATAATAAACAAATTAAAGTTATTACCACCAACACTGATATATACAAGAACTCATTTTTCCCTAGAACCATTAAAGATTGGAATTCATTATCAGAAAGTGCAGTAAATTCAGACACTGTGAATGGTTTCAAGGACTCTATTTCATGCTACTAAATCATCTGCGCACACCCCCCTGGATAATTTCTGCTCAGTGATTGAGCCACTTTCCAGTATACTACAGATACAGATACAGATACTGAATGAGATGTTCCCTCAATTTGTGGAAAAATGGAACAGTAGTGGAAAAACGGAACAGTGGTACATAAACAAGGAACAGTGGTACAAAATACACTATTCCGTTTTTGTTCTGTTGTGGAAAAAACGGAACAGTAGTGCAAAAAACAGAACAGTGGTGCCAAAACGGAGCAATGGTACAAAAACACGGAACAGTGGTACAAAATACAGAACAAAACGGAACAAAAACGGAACAGTGTGTTTTCGCACCACTGTTCTGTTTTTTTTTTGCACTTCTGTTCCGTTTTCCCACAACCGTTTTTGTTCCGTTGTGGAAAAATCGGAACAGTAGTGGAAAAAACAGAACAGTGGTACAAAAACACGGAACAGTGGTACATAATACACTGTTCCGTTTTTGTTCCGTTGTGGAAAAAAACGGAACAGTAGTGCAAAAAACACGGAACAGTGGTACAAAATACACTGTTCCGTTTTTGTTCTGTTGTGAAAAACGGAACAGTAGTGCAAAAATACGGAAGAGTAGTGCAAAAAACGGAACAGTGGTACGACAACACGGAACAGTGGTGCAAAAACGGAACAGTGCTACAAAAACACGATATAGTGGTACAAAATACACTGTTCCGTTTTTGTTCCATTGTGGAAAAAACGGAACAGTAGTGCAAAAAATGGAAAAGTGGTACGAAAACACGGAACAGTGGTACAAAATACACTGTTCCGTTTTCGTTCTGTTGTGAAAAAACGGAACAGTAGCGCAAAAACAGGACAGTGGTACAAAAATACGAAACAGTGGTACAAAAACACTGTTCCGTTTTTGTTCCGTAGTTACTTATGAAAAAAAAGGACGTACCATGCATGTTTTGGCTTTAATCTGAAGGTTCCCAAGTTAGCCTGGATCAGACGGCGATCAGAAACATTGGCAGAACAAAGTAAAAGCAAAAGAAACAACAGGGAAACACATAATTATAATATAACTACGGGGCACACGGAACAGTATTGAATAGGATACCTTTGCATTTACTTACGTACATGTTGTAAAAAGTTAAAATAAAATGTACTTACGTGTGTCCGTCTGCCTTCCAGTCATCAATCTTAAGTGGATTTTCGGTGCTTAATACAAATTTAATCACCACCAGAAAGACGGAAAGGGATGCTAGTGACAACTTCATTTGACTTAAACAAAGCCAAAATTTCTGTTGTTGCAATTGGCAATTCCCTTGGGTACTTTTCGTCTTGTGGATCTAGCACTGATTGTGCCATTTTTATTCGTATATTGGATTTTTATGAATTATTTCTACATTATATTGAGAAAATTTGATTGTTAACGACTTGATTAAAACATATTTTATTCAAATTAATTTTTACAGAACGGAAACATGTAGCTTATATAGTTCTTCTCCAATGCCAAATAAGATATAAGTGGAAGGCACGACTTTAACTACGTTTATTTAAAATGATAATGCTTAGCAACGTTAGACCTACTATGTCGCGTTCTGGCGCTACGTTCTGTAGTAATACGTTACCTTCCATGATGATCATATCCGTTCCGTAGGTCTGGTTTTCCCCTGTTCCGTTAATACTCTGTTCCGTAGCGTTCCGTTTTCATTCCGTTCCGTCTCGTTCCGTTCCGTTCCGTGTTTTAGTAAACGCCCAGTAGTTACTTTATGATTTGGGGGAACATGGGCCCTTTTCGTATGTTCCCTATATGTCTGGGAGGTGAGGGCCTCATTAAGTACCAATGAATTGCAGTCTATCCCAATTATCTCAGGGAACAAAGATCCCATTTTAGGACTCAGGCGAGCAAGGGAATTTCAGGGTGTGGCCTGTTACTTACGATCAATGTCGCTCTGACTGAAAAACTTCGCCTGAAAATAGACATAAACAAAATATTAGCCTTTGTTGTAAGCGATTTCATCCAAGATAAATCAAAAATAAAGTGTGCAAATACCGATCCAAGTAGTTTTAAATGCAGCTGTCAAAAATGTTTACCATTCTGAAACTGAAAATAGACTGGATTGCTTCCCTTGGTCGTATATAAGGGTAAAAGCTTGGAACGAACACGGTGGCTATATTTGAAATACTTTGCCACTCACATGATGTGCATTTACAAATGTATGAATAAATCAATAAATCAATAAATAACGAAAATCCTGATCATCATTACGCATGAATACGCTTACACACGAAAATATTGCCTCTAGAAGATGGAAGGAAAAGATTTTATTTTCCAAAGAATGTGTAAACGGAAGTCAGACAATAGTAGCTGAGAAAATGACAGAGAGAAAGGGAAGAAGAATCAGTTTAAAGGTTCACTAGTCCCTTAAACTCAAGTAAGAGCTCAGTAAATGTGCAGACTGGTTTGTCATATAACATGGCAATCATTACAACACTTTCAGGCTGATCTTCAGATTGGTTAATAGACTCATAAAACAGATAGTGATGCCCTGTTCAAAATAATCGCCAGTCAACAGTGCAGTCAATTATTTCGGGAACAAGACAGTTCACCGACAAGACAATTCACCGACACGGTTTTTGAAGGCAGTCCACCGACACTTTTGAAGACAGTTCATCGACACTTTTTTATCACGTTATTGACATATGGCTCGAAAATATAATTGATTATTGTGAAGAAATATTGATGATATTCAAAAGTGTCGGTGAACTGTTCATTATTTCAGTGCATTGACAAAGATACACACACACATGCACTCACGCATCAAAGTAGAGAAGGCGTGTCAAGAATATCAAATAGTTTTACTAAATATTTGAGAAAAGAAGCTTTAATAACGCCTTTGGCTCAAGTGCCATCAACTTCATCTACCGTAGACGGTTGGCCTTGACAGGGACTCTCTATACAAAGGGACAGGAAACACTGTATTAATTTGGCTGATTATAAGAATTATCTTGTAGGTACAGTAACATAGTTGCAGACATTGTAAGAAGGAGATAATGAACTTATTTAAAAGTGATTTTTTCGGAATAGAAATAATAATTAATTATTTATGAAGTTTTAAAACACTGAGTACATAAAGTAGCCTTTCAGCTTCAAAACCATTTAATTTTCAAAAAGATACATTGTGCATTTCTCCAGTTAATCACATCGATAGTTGGTATGAGCGCCATAGCTCCTAAAATGTACACATTAGGTACATATTACAATATAATAGATACACATATCAAGTTACAATGATGCTAAATGTTTAGGCTGTGTGATTCAGCATATGGTGGTAAAGAAGAGATAGTAATTCAAAAGTGTTATTAAGTAAAATTTGCCATTAATGATCAATAGTAAATTAACACTTTGCGTTCGACTTTTGTGTGAGTAAAGTGGCATATCAAGATTAATGGTCAGTAATGTAAATACAGGTAGCCGCTTGTAGGAACTGGTTACTTGTTTTTCCATTACTGACCACTTGTAAAGCAGGAACCAGCAATTACACTGGCCAACAACAGTTTTCATTTAAGCCCCCAGTGGCTTAGGCTGCTGTCCGTTCTAAGGCGGTGGTTCTGTTGTTGTTGATTTTTTTGTTTATTGTTACTCCCATTGTGGGAGTATGTAATTGTTGTATGTTTTGCTGTACGTTACTTTATGTCCATTCTAGTATTGCAATCATCTTGATGGGGAAGAGAGAGCTGGTTTCTTTGCTTAAATTGTCTTCCTGGTGTCTCGTGATAGTTGAGTGGCTTTTCCTTGCGGTGCCATGGGGTTGTCTGCGGTTTGTGATTGTGGTATTTCCTGATCATACTCACCTACTATTTTTGAACATATGGTAAAAATTCTTAACCCTTTGTATAGAAAGACCCTGGCCACGAGAACCATAGTCGCCATTAAAGCTGTCTAGATATAGCGGTACGATATTACACTTTACATATGGTACGTTTGTCAGCGAACACAGACACACCCATGCCGCCCAAATGGTCTCGCATATCATGAGTCTGCGTTCATTGACAGGAACTTGAATATACATGTCTACACTTACATGCATATAAAAACAATGAGATGGTTCTAATGAGTACCGTAACGAATGTTAAAGCAAATGTTTGACCATTTTTTATCTCCTCATAACATGATGTGCAGAGGGTCAGGGAGGACCATCCCTCTGTTCACAACTTGCAATAATTTTATACAATTCTTACAGCTGTGTGTTACTCATTCTCGCGCCTTTCATTCTTCAGTGCATGTAAATACATGTATATTAATATGGTATGAGTAATATTAGGTAGTTTTAAGTATTACTAGAGTAAAGTTACGGAGAAGATTTATTTTAACTAAAGAAGAAAATAGAAGGAAGAGAGGGTATCTAGAGGGGGTATATAGGATGTGATCGCGACACAGGCTAGCAACTGCTGGGTTTTATTTTATTTGCTGTTTTTATATATAGCTACTCGGACCCAGTATATTGGGTCTGAGACAGTTATTAAAACTTTTAGTCTGCCATTTTATCTAATAAGTTATGTTTATTTTGCCAGTTTGTTTGAAAACTTTCATATTTCCCTATTGAAATTGACGAGCACTTATATGTCTGGTATAGAAGTTTGAGTCTATGTTGTAGCACTGTGAGGCTCATCTTGCTCGTGTTGCTGCATGATCTTGCATAGTATATAACAGTAATATTTCATTTACGTAAGTACTAGTTTATTAGTATCACTTTTCTGATCTGGATCTATTCTGAATATTAATGATTTTTCGCTTAATGTTATATGTATACCATGTTGAATGAGCAATGAAATCGTTTTGACATTTTGACACGAGTGTTGGAATAAAATTGTCAACCAAAATATGTGTTGTGGGTAGTCAAAGGTACAGTCGTCAATAAACACAGAAATAATCATGCTCGCCCAATAGACTCACATGATAATCTCCTTGATCCAATTTTAAAATCCCCTCAAAATGACAATTTTTATCTTCTTATTATACTAAACCAAAGAGCATGTCGAGAAACAAAGTAATTTTATAGCGTTTTTTATTAAAGATCTTCTTGATTCTTGCGTTTATTCTTTTTCAAATTTAGGGCCAGATTTCAGTTAAAAAATTCGCGACCAAAACGACTGAAATCTGGCCCCAAATGCATAAATTATAAGCATTAAAACCGCACATAGAGGCGCTCAAAATAAAGAAAACAATTCTTGGGGAGAACCCCCAAAACACCCACCCCAACGAAAAGGGGTAGAACCCCATCTCATGTTCTTCCCCTTGGTACTCGATGGTTTCCTCTGCCAAGTGTTTGACGGTTCATCAAACAACACTTCAGCTACTACAACACTTCATCGAAAGTTTTCGTCTAATGATCAGACGAAAAGTCACTTTGTCTAATACTGTCGTGATGGCACTTAGTCGAAATCCACCCCAGCCTGTTTCTAGAAGCCAGAACTAATCATGGGCGTTATCTTGGAGACTGTTTATATCATGCTGCTCATCAAATATTTGGGCCAGTTCATACAATATTTGATACTTACGGCATATGCGTAACTTAATTTTTAACCATCTGATGAGACTGTGCAGATGCCAAAATATCAAAATACTGAATGAATTAATTTATTTAAGTTTCCTGTAATCTATTTCTGTTTCTAGTGAATTGAATTCAAAAAGGGCCAAGCGACGTCAGTACTCGTAGATTTGGGCAAAACTGCATAAACTTAACAAAAACGATGAACCTGCTCCAGGGAGACTGGATATTGGATCATAATTCGCAACCATATAATGCTTTCGGCAGGACAGCCACATTGTAAATATCTCAGACCCAATAAACATGGACTGGTCACTTACATACAGGTAAATGTATATATTGGAAATACGTTGTTGTGGCTAAACGGAGGCTGAGCTTTCAAAACTGACGTATGTTTCGGATTAAATAATCATATCTCCGTTATTTCTCTACATATCTTTGAATTTTTTGCAAAAAGCAGCGGTTCAGTATACTATCTTTAAGACTGTATCGTTGTATTCATTGAAAGTTTGTCTGTCTTTATGAACATCAGCAAGAAACCTAGGTACCATTTATAGCTTTTTTCGACACTTTTAGCCGAAACTCGTCAGATATCAACTTAAAAATGGGAAAAACTTCAAATCTTTTTAATGTAACTCGTAATATTTCAGCTTCGCATATTGTGAGTAACCTCTTATACCCTCGTGTATGTTCTGAATCAATTTTATTGGCTGTAGTACTTTGAAATAGCGCTAAAATAAAGCCTCAACAACATAAATTTGTATTTCCGTCAGTGACCAGTCCGTTTATACTGGGTCCGAGTAAATATATCTCATAGATAAATCGTAAATGCTACAATAAATCATGATCAGACTTAAAAAGGTACTTCTGAGCATATTGCAAGCATCTTTGACACTAAAGTAAAAAACCTATTTTTATTGCATGCCACCTCTAAATGTTTATACTGTGTGCCTGTGTTGGTAAAGTTGGGCTGGAAAGGGCTGACCTCTTGGCTCTCGTTTGTTTGTTTTGTTTGATTTGATTCTTTACGTCCCATCAACAATCTTTCAGTTATGCAGGGACGGGTCTTCCTGGGTTGAACCAGTACTAAGCTAGGGTAAATTTGTCTTGCTCATGGACCACAACGCAATGACGCCGGTGAGGCTCAAACCCGCGGTCCCTCAGTCTCGAGTCAAGCACTCTACCACTGAGCCACTGCGCTCCCTTGGCTCTCGTTTGTGGTGTCTAACTGTGAGTTTTTGACTTTCCCATTGGTATCCTGGGTCTGGTGTGGTACTTGATTGCACCGATTATTATCTTTGCACCCTTACTTTCTCTGTTCCGGAGACTTTTCTGCTCCTTTGTTGTTTGACTGATGCAACTAAGTCAGGTTTTCTCACAACGCGGGCAAAATCGTCCATTAAAACAATCCTTTAACGATTATGAAATTAATCAACTAGGTGTCTTTGTAATAATTGCATTAATTCCACTCTCTGTCTGCTTGTTTTGAACATTGGCCGGAATACGTGTAAGTAGCATTATTTATAAATGTATCAATAAACGGCGGCACTTTTGATGGTGTGATTCAGTAAAATCACAGGTACGCCCGAAATTACCTTAAACCAGAAAAATGGGCATGGTGGATAGCTTGCATGCTCGGATACAGAGGTAATTACTGGCAGGCCACCCCCACCCCTACCCATCCCCCCCACACACCTGGAAAATCTCAAACGCTTTAGGTTTCCATAGGAATACTGGTATGAACGCCTCGACAAGCTGTTAGACTCTTTAAAATAAAAAAGTAAAATAAGTTGATGACTATAAAAAAAATCAGAACTTTTTCAGTTGGACCTGGACGCTGACCCCACCCCTTAATAAAATATCTGGATCCGTGCATTGCATACTCGACGACAACCTTGTAGCTTATGATTTTCCGCATAATTTTATGCTGCACATTTCTTTCTTCTATAGATTTGCTGAATTTCAGCGGTGAAACCAGAAACAAAATACCGAAATCAGCAGAAATCACTGTCACTGGGTAATCACCAGAATAATAAATTTAAAAATCATTATTTAATTATACCATAAAATAATCAATAATATTATAAATACTCCCTTTTCACATTCTTTAAAAATATTTTTTTTGAAAAATGCATATATTGAACTTAAAGTTTATGTTCATGATTTTGAACATTTCACTAAATCAAAACTATTTTTTCTGTTATGTACAGATTTAATTTTTACAGGTCATTTCTTCATCTGCTAAGTTTATTACATCAGTATTTATTGCTTTTATCTAAACATCTGGGAGCAGACATCTAACTGTTATTGACATTAAAGAGATGGACATTAAGCTTCTGTTTCAGTCAGCTACATGATTCATGGCTGCACCTTTTCTGTCGAGATTTTCAGTGATTCCACACATTGCTTCATTTCAATATTTGATAATGGATATTCTATTTTGATAACCATCAACAGTCAGATCAATGCAAATTAGACTGTTACGGCCATCATAAGAAAAGTATTTTGTTTTTCAATAAGTTTCATTTGATTTTGTACTGTTTATTTTACCCAAAATGAAGAAAGTTGTTACAAAATTGGTCGTCTGTTATAGTAATAATTAATGCTTTAAGGGTTAAATTTAGAGATAATTATTAAGCATCTGCCCAGGTATCAAATATACTCATCAATGTTCATGCTGCTTAGAATATTACTATAAATCATTCTACATTTCCCATTATAAAGGATTATGTTTCTGCTCTGGTAGTGTGTAAGCAGGTGATAGTGCGTTTGGAGCTCACTGAGCTGTAAAAATGGCTTTAGCCCCGCTGGATTTGCCAGTCATGTGCTTAAATGGACAATTTTGGGCATATGCGATAAGTACAACAATCTCATACTGAAACCTTTAAAAAGGAAATCGTTCATTGTGAACATCAACTAGAGCATAGAACAGGCGCGGCAGTGAACGTTCTCGAGGACGCTGGGTAATGTGTCGTAGCACCTGTTAGTGATTTTTCCTGGTCGGTTGAAACGCTTGAAACGATTCTTTCTTTCATTCGGATTACTTCGGTGTTTAAGGTTTTGACACAGCGCCACTTTTATTTGTTCTATTTTTTTTACGTGAAGTTTGAACGGTTTTCTGGTAAGATTCATGCAACTAATCTACTGGCGGTGCACAAATATACAGTGTTCAATCATTTCACATCATATTTGTAAACACCAAGGCATCTATTTGTTTAAATAAGAGGTCACATTGTAGAACGACAACCAATCTCCAGTCGAGATGTCAGGGTCACGTAAACAAGAATATTTTCACGTTTCAAGCATTTTTGCGCATGGAATAAATAGCATTGCGTTATATGTTTTCAACAGGCTGAGGCAACTGCCCAGAATTTAATAGATAGACATACAATGATTAATTGTCCTAGTTAAAATAAATTGAACAGTACAAATGGGTTCCGGGTCATTTCGGCCCATAACAAAATCGGCCCATGTCAAAATCGGCCCACGTCAATTTCGGCCCATAGCAATTTCGGCCCATAAATTTTGTCAGCCTGGATTTCTGTAAAAGAGATTATATATTATTGAAAATATTAAAATTGATTAATAGAATTATATTGAGAAAAAAAAATGAAAATAGATTGACTTTACAAACTAGTAAAGACTAGAAAACGCTTAGACTGGTATCCAGATTAGAAGAAACAATCACAATTCACATATATGTTTCCCATTAGCAAATACAACTTGTTCAGTTAGTTAAACTGAATAATTGGATTAAGAATGAACCGCTTGCGTTTCAAATGCGAGCAGGAAACGCAATGGCTAGAGTGCACAAATGAGGCTCATCTGAGCCTTGGCTGCCTGTTGCATATTTTAACAACTCTTTTCCTACATACAAACTCCTAATCAATTAAAACGAACCATTCGTATTAATTATTATGTTTGTGTGGATAATTACTGGTAAGCCGATCTAAATATACAAATTATAGACAAACATACCAATCATACATTGTTATATCTGTGGGCCCAAATTGTGTAGGCCGATTTGGTTATGGGCCGAAATTGACATGGGCCGAAATTGTTATAGGCCGAAATGTCCAGTGACCTACAAATGGGTGCACACTATTTGGCTGGATCCTCGGTTAATTATCTGGGATACAATACAAAATTTATTTATATATGCCTGTCCTCTAAGGTACCGCGGTAGTTAATGTTTAGCGGACATAACGGAATACAAAAAGAAATTCACCTGAAACTGTGGTTTTAATTATTTGCCATAGTATCTCCTCTCCACATTACTGCATGCCATCGCTAGCTTCTCTTTCCTCTGTGTTTACACTGACACATTTTCGACTCCATGTTGATTTTGAGTTCATTTGGAATGCCTCTGATGGTACCGCGTTAATTAGAAAATTGTCAAAGTATGGGAAGCCAGGTATGCTTTAAATGAAAATAGTGTATCTTGGGCAAGTTGAACAGACCGTCTTTACTTGATGACAAAAATAGTCTAAAACGAACTTTTTGTTGAACATTTAACTTAAAACAATTGGAAAACTTTCGAACTTAACATATTTACAGTATTTTCATGTATGCTTTTGAAAATTAATTAGTGAGGCAATGGGGGCAACGGAATACATCACCCCTCCTCACAACCCTCACCTCACTGCATGATTTTAGATGGGTCAAGTGAGGGCAAAAGTCACACTTGCCCCAGCTTACAAAGGAAACATAGACACACTGCTTTAAATATCCTGCATCATATGTGTGGCAAACACAACATTTCTCATCCTCTGCTATGTCTGTATATTCACTGTCTTCACTGCTCTGAGAAAGATCAATGGGCCCACCAACTTTGCTGGTACCTGATGTACTGGGTCTAGGGTCATTAGTTAAGTTAATAGGTTCAGTTTTTTGAATAGTTGTCTTTGAGCATTTTACCTTAGATGTACCCTTTTGGTTCTTAGTGGTCTGCTTTTTCTTAGGGAGTGTTTTTGTGCCTAGTCTTTAAGAATCTGTTCATTGGTTTTCTTTAAGAGACTACCAGCAATGTACGGTGGAACAAACTTCCTCTTCTTCCTTGGTTGGACTACTGTTGTTATTGTTCTCTTTTCAAAAAAATCAGATTCCATTGTTTTCTTTGGTGTAGGATTAACTTCTGACTCATGAAAAATCTCAAGTTCTTGTTGGCCTTGTTTTGTATCTTGATGACCGTCTTCGCTGCCTTCTTCCTGCTGCTCTGTTCTGTTTACGGTATCCTGCTGGCTACTTTCAAAGTTCTGCTCTTGAGTAGAATTCCCATCCTTGGATTCCTGGCTTATCTCACTTGATGCATTTTTGTAGATCAATTAAGGAGCAACTTCAGAGTCAGGAATAGCTTTGTTATTAAATGGATGTATTCCTGTACGACGAAAGGCAGATATAAGGTTTTCCGCAGACAAAGCTTTCAGGTAAGGTTTATTGGTGAGTTCTGCAATTTGATAACTTGTGATATTTGCACCAGGAAACTTCTTCATGTATGCTTGACACTCAGAATTATAAATCGCCTTAAAAGGGCCAAAAACTGCAACGTCCAGAGGCTGGGTCAAGTGACTGGAATGGGGAGGCAAAACAAATAATGTAACATTGTGCTTTTTTGCCCAATCAGATAAGGTTAGTGAGATGTGCCACTTGTGTCCATCATATAAAATAAGAGTGTGATCACTTGCTTTGTCATCAGACAATTTTACAAAGGTTGCAAAATGTTTGGTGATGTAATTATGAAAAGTTTCAGAATTTGACCACCCTTTCTTTGACATCTCACCAGCAGCACCAGGACATGCTCCATTGAGGAAATCAGGGTTCCATCGCTGACCTGGAAATATATAGTATGGGGGGACACTATTGCCTAAGGCATTTCCAGCTGCTATGATGGTCACATTGGAAGACCTGGTTGATGTGATGTTTTGTGGCTTAGTATTCGTAGAACATACAATTTTTGGTGGACTGTGTTCTGTCGAAACTCCTGACTCATCAACATTGTAAATGTTCAGGGGCTTGTCTCTTTAATTATGATTGGTTAATATTGTCCCAAGCTCTTTATAATATTTGTCCAGAGTATCTCTTGATGCAGACTTTGCCCTTACAATTGTGAGTTTCTGTGGCTTGGCAACTTTCAAATTGGGCCATCTCTTAAGAAAGCTGTAATACCAGCAATTACTTAAAGCATCTTTAGCTTTCATAGGTTTACCTAAAGATTCAGCATAGTTCTTTGCCATATATCTTATTCCTGATACACCATACTCATACCCAATCTCAGCCATGTAACTGACGTGACCAACAAGTATTTCCTCCTCCTCTGCACTGAAAATCCTGTCAAAACCTATCTTGACATCTAGATCTACCAATCCTCTGGTTCTGTCGCGTAGTGTTGATTCAGGAACAGAATAGTCTCTGGATGCTCTGTACACTGACACACCTCTCTGTGTTGCTTCAAATGCCCTTTGCAAGTTAAGCCTGTCATACTGCAATTTTCTCTTCTTTTCTGGAACATCCTGTAAAAATAGTAAGATAGTTGTATGGGATGCCAGCTATCTTACTGCTTTTACAGCTTCCTGAAGAGATGGCCCAATTAGTAAGTTGCCACACAAACAGAACACCTACTTACTACCTGTTAAAATATTAATAGAATTATATTGAAAATGACCAGTCATGTGGTTTTCAGCAGTCCAGATCATGGCAACAATACCCAAGCAGTCACCTGTGGTAATGAAATACATTGTTGTGCTTGAAAACAGAAAATAAAATGAGTTCCTAAAAAGCAAGTTTTCACAACTTTCATTTCTTAATGATAATTGAAAATATTGGCTTAACGGCGGCCCATACTTTGACTGGCGGGAAACCACTTCCAAATATGGCAAACGTAACCTATGACGTAGTGGTTGATGGGGCGTTTCCAGATGATGCCTTAAGCGTTGTAAACAAAAATTTCTGACACTTCGAATTTGTTGGAGGGAGGGTTTTAAGAGGTAGGGGGTGGAGAGGAAAGGTAGGAAGTCATGTTTTGACTGTTTTATAAAAAATCTGAAATTTACTCACCAATAATCTCGACATTTTAGCAAAATATTGCAGCAGTCAAAAGGTCAGCTTCCGGGTTACCTCAGCGATAATGTCAACATCCGGAAAGGTGGCGCTGTACAAAAATCTCGCGCAAAATGCAATTGACGCGGAAGCCGCGAAGCCGCGGTACCTTAGAAGTGGTGTATATATCCTCCGAGTATGCTTTTTCACGCTACACAATAATCACGCAGTGTTGTTTTTCTGTCTCTCGCGCTGTCTACACATAAACTTCTGACGTCACACTGAAGTTTTTGGGGAATCTTTGCACTCTATTTTCGCTCACCTTCATCATATTGAAAATGGCGATTCTGCCGATACAATTATTGCGCAATTTATTCACACAGTGTTATTCAGTAATATTTTTCTTATCTCCAAAAGTTTGTAGAAATCAGGTGGAAAATAAACGTTTTTTTCATTTATCCCAGTTGGTTGACACTTTGTCTGCTGCTTTTGCTATCATCCCAACTTCGAATTCACATGACTATCACGTGGTTAGTTTTGGCGGCAAAAAGGTATAGACTGCCATTTCTGCCTTAGTTCTTGTGTAAAATGAGAGAAAATGTGTATTTTTACATTATACGTTGGCTCAGTTGAGTCCCCGTTATTTAAATATTTAATTATTAGGGAACAGATCAAATCATATCAACATTATAGCTAGCATTCAGCAAGACGATTGCTAAACCAGAAAGGATACCTAGAACCACACATTAAACCAAGAACTCAACATAAAACCCCACAGTCAATGGGACCAAAAACAAACAATGAATAAACAACAGCAGTTCCACCCTTGAGTTGTGCTGAGTCAAATCAATTATTAGTTCTGTAGTATTTATAACTATTCATTACCTGTAAAATTTATAAGATACTCTTGTTTATTTTGATCATACTTTTAAAAGTATTGCATGTCTGGCTTCCCTTAAAACTGGATTTTTGAGAAGTGCGTGATTATTGATGACGTAGACAGCAGGTTGCCATTTTTGTCTGGGATTTTTGACTCGAAAATCCCAGACAAAAATTTCGAGGCCGGTTGGAGCACAGGAAAAGAGCTTTTCCAAACTTATCATTAGTTATGTGGCGAGGATTTACATGAATAAAGGCGAGAATATACCAGTATTTTTGGTTTGATGTGACTGAATATATCAAATATGCCGACAAGCGATATATGCGTGATTATTGCTTACACTAGGATATATAGTCGGAAATACAAGACCAGTCCATGGTGGTCAATACCCATATTGACCGGGCCAGCTGTTAAAACTGGTCATTACTGGTCGATTGAAGTGGTTGATTAAGTGGATTAAATCACAGGCATACAAATGTACCCGTATATGCCTCTGTCCTTTAGACTTAATTGTCAATGTTGTTCAGTTGCTACTGCAAGCTTAGGGTTCTTTCTCATCTACTAAATCAGGTTTGTGTGCATCTGTGTGAATATAGTCATAGAAACATACAGCTCGTACCCCTTGCCATCTACAAAAATGGTATAAAAATATCTAAATTCTATGTATGGTCATTTTGTGACATAAAGTGTTCATCCTAACACTTTCATATTATCTGATACTGGTAAACCAAGACAAGGCACATATTGCTAATATTTCATGCAACTGAATTAAAATTGGTTTCAACATTCTATCTGATATAATTT
Organism: Loripinus fragilis; assembly: GCA_964019695.1. Lineage (NCBI taxonomy): Eukaryota > Metazoa > Mollusca > Bivalvia > Lucinida > Lucinidae > Loripinus > Loripinus fragilis. The sequence continues at coordinate 27,914,745 of OZ026530.1, read as the reverse complement.
TCACCCTTTTTCTGGTGAATAAATCACTTCAAATAAAACTTTCCATCCAGTTTGGTTCAAAATGCATTTCATCATTACTTACAATCATACACAGACTGCATTGAAAACTGTGTCTTATTCTGAAGCAACGCCTTACGGGGCATATCTGTGCTCAGCAAGACTATGGTTAATTTAACACTTTTAAGAGATCAGCACCTAATTTAAGATGTTTATATAAAGGACCATTTGTTTTGATAGCAGTTTCACAGCTTTTTAAGACACACTTCAGTGATACACTCTTTGCATGCAGGGTAATGTTGGTTGCTATTTTGTTGTCTGTTGATTTTTCCCCAAAATCAACTATTTACAAAGAATTCTTTGATAAATAATACCATATCAGAGTGTCAAACAGCAGGTCAAACATTTTTTCAGTCTTGATCTGGGTCCAAACTGTTTGCAAAGGTTATCAGCAGATGATACGCAAAGAGTAACTTACACCAGGGGAAAAGACTAACAGGGGCCCAGTAGCCCAGTGCCCCTAAATTTTGGGCTGGGCCCCTAAAACTAATTGTTTAGGGGCCTAGCTTGCCCCTGAAAAGAGGGTAGTTTGTAAATGAATGAAGTCTTGTCAAATCTGACACTAGCTGTTGGAAGTTTACAAATCTTCATTCAGCTATTTACAAATACTGTTAATTAACCCTTAAAACGACAATCACGACTGCAGCAGATGACAAAATTTGGGACATCTTTCCTAATTTTCGAAAAAATAAGGTATGATGTTTCATGAGAATCGTCTGCCAGCAGACGATTCTCATGAAATATTATTCCTTATTTGTTATTTTTAAAAAAGCAGAAAAATTTGAAATTGTCGTCTGCTGCAAATTATAGGTGGCGCTTTTTTGGTTAATATTGTAAACAGATTTGAGGGTCTTTGACTTCAATTATGAGTAAAGCAAAATTAATGCTTGGCAATGCTGTTGAAATTAGTTTAATTTTCCGCAGAAACCTTGGACCCTTAGTTTTGGGCTGGGCCCCCAATCATTTTGTTTTAGGGGCCCAGCTTGCTCCTGGTGAAAAAAGGTTAGTCTGTATCCCTGTAACACACATAAACGGTAAGGGGCACAGTTCCTTTTATACAGTTTTCTACATTTGACACCTTGGTAGGGAGCGCAGTGGCTCAATGGTAGAGTGCTTTACTCGTAACCGAGGGGAGGCGGGTTCGAGCCTCACCAGCATCGCTGCATTGTGTCCTTGAGCAAGACACATTTATCCTAGCTAAGTACTGGTTCAACCCTATATAACTGAAAGATTGTTGAGTGGAAGTAAAGAATCAAATCAAACAAACAAATTAACCCAACAGTTTCAGCACTCAGATCAACTATTACATTTTAATGAACTCCACTACTAAGGTGAAAGCCAAAACGACATTCCCAGTTTTCAAATGACCACTAAAAACTCAATCAACCACTCAATTTTTCAATCAACCAGTATTGACCACTTCTGGAGTATTGACAGAGGGGGAGTCTGATCAGGGCCTTTGTTATTCGCTTATTGGAAAGCATCATATCTAGACTTGCTACGGGCAAAATTTTAATTTACTAGCTAGTCTCTGTAGCTGAGCAGGCTGGTTTGAATCTTACTTTGTTGGAAACCCTGAAGACAGGTTTTCTCATATCGAGGCCCATATGAAGTAAAATGAAATTGGCATTGGGGGGGGTGGGGGGGGGGGGTCTGATATTCACTATTCATTAAAAATTTAGCCCATTATTCATCTCATTAAAATTTTGGGTTATTCATTAAAGTAAGACCAATTATTCATTAAAAGTAAGACAGATGGCAAAGAAATCTGATTATTCACTATTGATTATTTTTTCTTCAATTCATTAAAAAAATAGGATTATTCATTATTTTCTAGGCCTTCATTATTCACTATTCATTATTTTTTTGGCTCATTATTCACTATTCGTTATAAAATAAGGTCATTATTCACTAATCATTATACCCCATCCGGACCCTCATTGGAGACTGAATATCAGTCTACTAGAGATGTTATTCTTATGAGTTGAGGGCAGAAGTGTCTTGCATAATTTAAAGCATTCATAATATATGAGCTGCGGCATGAGAATTCCAACAATTTGACATTTTGACAAGTGTGGACTCAGACGAGCCTCTGCAGCCTCTTTTTAAGCTAAGAAACTCCAAACCATGTTCAGTCAGTAGCTTAACAATCATAGAATACTCAGGCAACTACAATGTAGCAAAGGCTCTGACCAGACTGATTAGATTATATGCGCAGGCTGATCTGAGGCTTTGCTGGTCGCACATACCACCTCGTTGGAAATCTCATGCACTGGCTCAATTATTAAATACAATCATGAAGTATTTTGCATTTTATTTCAATAAGATATTTTGCAAGTGAATAGTATTATTACTGTTCCATTTTTATAGGTTATTGATTTGGCTTCAGGGATTATTATACAATTATTGACTAATGAGGCATTGGATATGATGTGATATCGACCAGATAATACCAATATTGACCGAGGCTTGGTCAATATTGGTATTATCTGGTCGATATCACATCATATCCAATGCCTCATTAGTCAATAACTGTTTTATTATATAACATTTAGAGAACGATGTACAGGTATCATTGCACCTGGAAAAAAATACTGGTTTTGGGACAGTCAAGCATTTTAGCAGAAACGGTGCAAACCTAAATAAGACCACTCTTTTACTATTGCATATATGTTGTGCATGAGTGTCATCATTCAACATTTACAAACAAGAATTCTAACACACTTCGCATGTAGAGCCGATGATAAAATAAGTGTGATATGCCAAACAATAATTCACAGCTTTGAAAGCACAGGGTAAATGTGTGATAACTGACGTCATATGTTACTGATAAACGACGTCATTTATGGCGTTAGACGGTGTAACGTCGTTTTTACGCTTGAAAGACGTTACAAATACATGTAAACGTATGCGACGTGGTCTAAGTATTGGCGGGAGTTCTTCAGTGCACAGTCGGAAAGTAGGAAGAAGCTGAAGACTTCAAATTTGTTTTCGCCGTTTATTGTGCAATAAAATCGAAATAGATCAGCTCCAGTGCGTGATTTGTCGCGTTCTCGGTAACTACGATAGGATTACTCACGACGCTTTAGAAAAGCAGAACCGAAACGGAAAAAACACAAGCAATCTAATTTTAGTAACTAATATTCACCAGCAAGCGCGCGCCAGCCAGTGAATATGACAATATGTAGACTGGCCACGTGAGCGCTCTAAGCCAATGAAAATCAGTCTTTTTACTTAGTTATATAATAAATAATATTGCTCAAGTTGAATAATGAAATTAATGGCAAACTTGCATGTATATTTCCATAATGACTGTATACAGAGGAACAAATAAGCTGCTTTTTGGGTTATTAAAACCTTGTCCTGCTCAATAAACTAATTCATTTCTGTTTTCAAGCAAGTTGGGTGATTTCAACTGATACAGTTAGACTCAGTGAGTGATTTCTGAGGTTGCATGGCAAACAGTGTAGACTGTAGATCCTGATCAGATAGCTTCATCAGAAGCCAGCTGATCTGGATCTACCCAGTTTTCTAAAGAGGATATATCAGGGTTCAGCAGGACAAGGGTTAAGCAATTATATTTTTTAAAAAAAAGCAAGTATTTCAGAATACGTAATGGGGAAAGCAAAAGCAATTTAATTAGGCCAAATAAAAAAATACCTGTGTTTAGGGTAACCCTACCCTACCTACTGACGAGACCTAGAATTTTTTTAAGTTTTCTGCGGAATGCCTTTCAAAATGCATAAAATGATATATTACGAGGGTCAGTCAAAAATAACTGAGAGTTGGTTAATATCTTTTTACTGGGTCGGCAGTTTTGGCTGAAACTGTATACACATATAGAATGAACCGTCGGGCTTCATAACATATAGAAGTTGACGTCTCATAATCTTCAATGCGCTGTTGCAAGGCAACCGAAGACCGTCTCTCAGCTATGTGCGTTCGCGCTGGTGACACTTCTGACTAAGCAGCCATGAATTTAAAATCATTTCAAATCTAAAACAGTATAATAATGGACCTTATATCTCTCCAATTGTATCAAACAATGTGTTAGCAATGTTTTGAAGAAGTGTAATAGATAGTAAATACAATACACGCAATGTTCGTTGCCCATCAACCAAAATCGATGGAAATTCCAATTTTAACTAAAAGACCAGATTTTGTTGCTATGGCAGCCATTTATTCGTGGGAATATTCAAGATATGCATTCAAATGTCAAAACCAATTACTAAATACAATGAAATGGTCATATCATATGATACTTAGTTGATAATATTGCCCTAAAATGAACCGTAACTGGTGGGTGGGGTATATTTTGGGGTGAAATTTTCAGAAAATTTTGTTAATTTTCCTCTTATTTATGTAATAAAATTCCAACGCCTCAATCTCAGTTGTTGCATTTCACAAAATACATTCACATACTGTATTTGCAACAAATTTACAAGTTGATGAAACTTAAATTTGTATAGTGTTTCCATGGCAACGCTATATTCCAGCGTGAACGCATGACTTTATTTCACATTCTTCGGTTGCTAAGCAACATCGATCTATACTTTGCATGGTCTTGTATATTGCATATTTTGACGCAGGACAGTTCATTGCATGCATGTGCCAAATTTCACTATTGTACGTTAACCTATTGTAAGAGATATGAATCAACTCTTAGTTATTTTTGACTGACCCTCGTATTTCAGAAAAAAATGAATATTTGTGCCTACCTTACCTAAAATTTTTATTATGGAAAAAGCAATTTGAAAATCATAAGTGGTAAAAACGTCATTACTCAATTGCTTATTAATAAAAAAAATTCTCAGGTAGGGAAAATACCCAACTGGTCTGAAAGCTTATCTGGCCCTCTGTTATATATCCATGGTTACTAAGGGCCTTATGCTAGCCTGGGTCCTGATCATGATTATACATGCTTTCACACTGGTCAACTGAAACACAAAGGCTTCTCGCGAAACGCTTAGGCTTCTTAAATGGAAAGCACATGCTTCTAGAAAAAAATCGGATTAGTGACAGTCAAAAAAGGTATGAGACATATTTTCTGTTAGTTTTACACTGTTGTTCACCGATCATAAATGTGACATGCGAGAAGCTTTTGCATTTCCGTTGACCAGTGTGTGCTTAGCTGGACTCGTTTTTTTAAATCTCATGAGCTGGGACATCTATTAACCCTAAGCATTCCAGTCATGACTTGTGTCGTCTGCTCCTCTTGTCTGCTAATGTTATTTAGTAGCGTTTAGCGCAAACAATTTGGACCCAGATCAGACTGCTCCCCTTGGAGACGTCTGATCAGGGTACATATTGTTTGGTGCCATGATAAAGTCTTGTCAGAAAAATCTATTCTGAAGTGCACATGAATATATGTTTATGCAACAGACATTAAAAGCACACTACATTTTCAAGAAAAAAAAGTAGTGGGATTGTTTCCAGAAACTCTACCAACCCTACTTTTTGGGGGCCCACTCTGTTTTTGGGGATATCAGTGAGACCATTTCTTTATTTTTTAGGATATAATGAAAGATTTTCATGCTTTTCCAATAAAAAAGCTCTAAAAAAAAAGTTTTGTCTTCCTACTGACTGTTAAATATGTACATGTATATTTTAGATGTTTCTGGAAACCAAACTTTTATATTTTTTTTTTGTCTAAGGGTTGAAATATAATTTAGTTTCATACTTTTTTTTCAGGTTTATGAAATAACTACACATAGTTGCAACAAGATGTAATGGCCACAAAGTTGCATGAGTCTCTGAAAGTTCAATCACTACGAGGGGTGAAACCTTCCCAAGAAGTTGTAGCTAGCCTGTCTATGGACCCCGGGGCCCACGGACATGAACCAAAGACAGAAACTCAGCCACACCATGGCATTCTGTCAATGGACCCTGGGGCCCAGGAATGTGATGAACCCGACACAACATCTCAGTCACATGTTGAGCTGTCTTTGGAGCCCGGTGTCGACGGAGAGGGGCGGAAGACAGAAACTTTATTGAATCATTTGGATGAGCACTATCATAGAGAGGAACATCATATCAACGAAAAGGTAGGATGTTTAATGAACAACCCTTTTGCACTCAGAGACCAAAATTTCTGATTTCTCAACAAAAACATGTGTTGTGGGGGTTCAAAAGAACCGTCTCAATGAGACGGTCCTTTTGAGCACCCAAAACACATGTTTAAATTGATCCTTATGGAAATAACAACAATTTTAGGATATTGAATTTTGGTCTTTCTGAGTGCAAAAAGGACACAGAGAGGAGCATCATAATTTTGAAAAGGTAGGAGTTACTGTTCTTTGGAAAAAAACCTTTTGCACTAAGAGACCAAAATTTCTTATTTCTCAACCAAAACATAGTTTGTGGGTGTTCAAAAGAACGGTCTCAATGACATGGGTCTTTTTTGCACCCAAAACGCATGTTTAAATTGATCCTTCAGAAAAAACAATTTTACTCACGATTTTGCTTATCTGGACATAGGTGACAGCAGCAGCTGCTGAATTTTGGTCTTTCTGGTTGCAAAAAGGTTATAAACACCAACCCCCACAGAGAAGAGAATCATATCAATGTAAGGGTAGGAGTTTTATGGAGCAACCCTTTTGCACTCAAAATGGCCAAAATTCTATTGAATTTTGGTCTTCTGAGTGCAAAAGGGTTATAAATAGGGCTTACTATGGTGCCGAATTTTGACTACGATGATGCTATCACAAGAATCCCTATCAGGATACTATTACATGTACAGTACTACACAGGTTTAGATAAGCAAAATATTTGAGCGTAAAATTGCAAATATTTTCTTACCCATCAGTTTTAACGTATGTTTTAGGTGCTCAAAAGAACGGTCTCATTGAGGCGGTTCTTTTGAGTACCCACAACATATGTTTTGGTTGAGAAATAAGAAAATTGTTTTTTCGCTACACACTCTTAACTAAAGGCCTGGTACTATCAATGGTCTAATATAGCAATGCATCATGATACTATCATCATCCCTGAATATTTTATAGCATATTGTCGAGTCTTGTTAGTACCCCCAAAATAAAGAAAAAATATCACAAAAATTGTTGTTTGCTGCCATTGTGATTGGCACAGTTATATTAATGGTCAAAATTTTGTCTCAGCTAGCTCCTTTCAGGCGTTAAGCTTATTTTAAGTATTTTCAAGAACTGAGTGTTACTTTGCAGGTTTCAAACCGAACAAAGATATTAACCTCACTAGCTGCGGGGGCGGTAGCAGGAGCTGTTGCGAAGACAACGATAGCACCATTAGACAGAACAAAAATCAACTTCCAGAGTAAGTTGTGTTTTTTTTATTATATACCTATATATGATACATCTTTTGAACTGTCTGTTTTCTGGCTATCTGATACAGAAAGCTGGATCAATGAACTGATGTTTTCTGAGTCCATAATACTATCCTTTAAAACAAGGCTAACGTCGGTTTCCCGTTTTTGCGGCGACATTACGTAAAGTAAATTTCAAGCATGGAACCAGAGACTGAAAACATGATGACGTAACTTCAAGAAACGTAACGTAATGGCAAACATTCCCACAATTTTTTCGGTATTAAGATCAAAACAAGTTATAGCATCAGAAAAATGTATATAATAAACATATAATAGTAACTTGATCTGGCGTACTGTATCAAGTTTCATGGATGAGGCCATTACATTGGATCACCCTCAACGCTTCGCGTCTCGGGTGATCCGATGGTATGACCTCATCCACTGGATGAGATACAGTAAGCCAGATCAAGTTACTATTATGATAATGTGTATGTACACCATAAAATGTTTAAAGAAATTCTAAAGAAATTTTAACCCTTCTAATTCTGAATATATTTTTATGCATAATATACATTTACAAGACTTTTTGTATTCCCTCTTTCCAGACAGTTTAGGTGCAGGATTCCATTTATTACACTGAATTCAGCATAGGTTGAGATAAACACAATATTTGAGCATAAATTTGTAAATATTTTCTAACCCATCCATTTTAACTGGTGTTTTGGGTGCTCAAAAGAACTGTCTCATTGGTTCCTTGAGTACCCACAACATTATGTGGGCCTCGACACTAGAAAACCTGTCTTCAGGGGTTTGTGAATTACACAGGCACAGACTAGCCTGCACAGTCTTATCAGCGCCTTTGTTATTCGCTTTTTGGAAAGTATCATATGTAATCTTTCCACAGGTGAAATTTCAATTTTCTAGTTAGTCTGTGTAGCTGAGGAGCCTGGTTTTTGTCTTGCCTTGTCGGCAACCCCGAAGACAGGTTATCTCGCTACGAAGCTCATGTTTTGGTTGACAAATAAGAAAATTAAATTTTGATAACACCTGATTCAGGCTTTGAGTTCTAAAAAAAGCTTGGATCATCTCAGGGGTAAGCAGATCTGAATCTTCAGTTTTTTAAGAGGGGACAAACATCATATTGCTGGGTGTCACAGTAATTATTCTGGTTCAAAAATTTATGAAAGATAGATAGTACTTTTAGTTTCATATGATTAATATGTCTCGGTCTTATTGAATTTACAAACATACAAACAATTTATAAACATATTGCGAAAAGCTATAAAATGCCCCACAAAGCCTCACATTTTATCTATTTTCCCTGAATTGTCTAATAAATTCAATAATACATGAGCACTTATGTAAGGCCCTCTATTTTCAGCATCTCAAATGCCGTTCTCATTTCGTAAAGCCACCCTGTTCATCTACTATACGTTCAAAAAGGAAGGATTTATGGCTCTCTATCGTGGTAACTCAGCAACAATGGCTAGAATAGTACCCTATGCTGCTGTACAGTATATGTCACATGAACAGTATAAACTAATGCTACTCAAAAAATTTAATAGGAAGAAGTAAGTACCATCTTTAACTCTTTGCCTCCTGTGTAATTTTTCATTCTTTTTATTTTTGTCGTCTGTTGATTTTTTTTCAAAATCAACTTTTTCGAAAGTTCTTTCAGGAATACCATCAGAGTGTCAAAGTGCTTGCAAAAGTTACCAGCAGATGACACCAGGGGGCAAAGAGTTAATTTTACGTGCCATTACTTTGATAAGGATTTGGAACAAAGAGATTTTTACTCCCAGCAATTACTGGTTTTCATAAGTATTTTATTCCCCATTTAAAAAATAGGTAATTGCTTCATTGGTAACCATTTGAAAATTCATGGTCATATACACTAAAAGAAAAGTTTGATATTTAAATCAAGTCGAAGGGAAATAATTGGAGTAAAATATCATATTCTATTTTCCACGAAGTTTATAAACCGATTCTAAATCTTGTTAAATTCCTTGAAGCTTGGTTTTACCCACTTTACATATGGAATCTTCTAACGCAATCACTATTGATGGCATTTTTTTTTCGAAATTGGAATCTCAAATTAAAAATGCTTGGAATGATTTAATTTAGAACAACGTTTCCTGGTAATGCATGGCTATTTTCAGAGAAAACTTACTCAGAATATTTAAAATATTGAAGTTTTGAGTTGAAAAATCCCCCAAAAAAGTCACAAATTTACCATATTTCAAACAATAGGGAAACAGAATAGCAATTTGTCAATTTATTCCGTTTATCTATGAGACATAAGTTCTTTTCATAGGTAAGTCAGTCCACAGGGGCCAGTCCAGCTTTAATAATAATATGCCATCCCCCATAATTTACTGAAATAGACTATAAACTTATTACCTTTTGTGGCAAACTGTAAACACTGGACTGACCCCTGTGAGTCAATCTGTATTCTAGTATTTAGTAAAGTAAGAAAAATCATCAAACTTCTAAATTCTACTTCTATAAAATTGTACAGACAATACTCACACACAAGTAATTTAATAATTCCTGACAATAACATTGTAAAACCTTCACTCTGCTAGCTTGAAGCAAAGCTCTGGTGATTTTTATTTCAGCATGAATTTTTTTTTTAAAATTAACTGAGCAAAATCGCATGAATTTTATGCATCTTATACAAAATGGCATTTTTTATTGTTTAGCACGTTAAATGAATAAAAAAAAACTGTGTCACTAAAATGCAGACTTGATCTTACACACTTACTTTTTGAGCTCAAAGTCTAATTTAAGTGACTTCTGATTTTGACCCTTTTCAATTTAATAAATAGACTGTTATTTGCATAATACTCAAAGTAATGTTTTGAAGTTTTCACACATGATGTAAATGATATTGAAATTTTGTTTTACATCAAAATTTTGATTAAAATTGTTTAATGTAGGCTTTGGAAGATTCCTTAAGTACAGATGTAATCAAATATTTAATTTGTGAAAAGATTGTTTAACATGAAGAAAACGGGAATTTTGTTTCATTGTGGTTATTTTTTTAAGGTATTTACCTGCACCATTGAGGATGTTAGCGGGATCTCTAGCTGGAACTACTGCCACAACACTGACATATCCATTAGACATGGTGCGAGCTAGAATGGCCATCACAGGCAAGGATAAGTATGTGATTCAGGCTAGACAAACTTTTAACAGTCAAACTTGTGTAAAACGGCCACTCTCATAAAGACCAAAAATTGGTTTTCAAGACCAATTGTCTCTTAGTGCAGGTCAAGAGTATTGCAGAATGCTCCGCTTGGAGCATTCTGCAATACTTTTGACCATCAAGAGTATTGCAGAATGCTCCGCTGCAATACTTTTAACCTTCATTAAGCTATCATTTGCCATTAAGATCTTTGTTTGTCTATTTTTGAGTGATTTTTACACAGGTTTAACTGTATATGGCTGAAAGTTTTAAGGAATATTTGTGTATTCAGGATTTTGAGGCTGACTTCCATTGAAATAAATTACTTCTGGAATGCTTATTGAAATTATCAGTCACAAGACAGTGAGAACACTATTAAAGTATAGCACCAGCTCTCTCTTCCTCAGCGAGATGATTGCAAAATGAGAAAGGACACTAAGGACTGCATTACAAAATAAAGACCAAACACAAAACCCCCATAAACAAAGGGAGCAGCAATGGAGCAACAGTGATTCAACAAAAACAGATCCACCGCCTTAGACTGGACAGTAGCCAAAGCCACTGGGGGGGCATGAATTAATTTTATTGGCCAAATCTTCGTCCTAGATTCTGCTGTTGTCAAAAGTTGTCAAAACTCAAAATTTGTTTGGAGGTTTCCTAATTTATGCAATGTATTATCACAGGGAAACAACCAAATCAAATTAACTAAATGTGAATAGACAAAGAAATGAGCTTTTTACTCACAGACAGTCAGGGCTAAAGAAAATATCCAGTTTAGCCACCTTGGGCCAAGCCAAACACAAACATCAGACGCTGACCCACTGATGACAGTTTTTGGTCAGTTTCATCATTGAGTCTGAGGCCTGACCCACCATCATGCTATCAAAGAGAAAAACAAATCTATAAACCACTTTGTTTGATTTGACTATGTCCCAGTCAACACACTTTCAGTTATGTCGGGAAGGGTCTTCTAGGGTTGAACCAGTACTACGCAAGGATAAATGTATCTTGCTCAAGAACACAACACAGTAACACCAGTGAGGCTAAAATCCGCAGCCATTCGGTCTCGAGTCAAACACTCTACCACTGAGCCACTGCACTCCCTCTATAAACCATGATTATGTTAAAGAAATGCAGTGAATGTCTCTTTTGTAGGTATAGCACTCTACGGGCTGTATTTAGAAACATTTACAGAGAGGAAGGGTTGAGGGTGATGTACAGAGGGTTCTCACCAACTGTAATAGGCTCTGCTGTCTACTCTGGTATCGGTTTTGGTACATATGAAACTCTGAAGAAATTTCATGCAGGTATATTATTGTACAGTTGCTTTAAGTCATAAAGTAAACTATAGGGATCAAACATGATTACATCTTTATATTGACATCTGTTTGGCCCTGAGGGTGGTGTCTAAGCTCGAGCCTGATAGGCATGGTCATTAACAACCCTAATGGGCCTAGCTGATGTTTATGTATCAGAAGAACATGTTTGATCGCTTTTGCATAAAGTCATTTTGTTGCTTGAGAAATTTGGGGAGAAAAGCTTTGAAAAGTTCAATTTTTGTATTACCTCTACAAAGGCATAAAGATGTGTAGGTTTTTAAAAAAAAAAAAACAGTTTCAGAGCAAAGACTAAATTATGTTCTCTCTTTTGTGACAGCCCCAGAAACTGTATACGTCAAGTAAAAAACTGTGCGTTAGCAGCACATGAATTGCCTTGTTAATACATGTGGTTGTGCCAGTCAAAACATGACTGTTAATATCGTGCAACACAGCTTTTCATGCAATAATTAAAAATAAGGTAACAATGAGGTTTACCAAGGGTTTATCAGGGATTTTCTTGTGTGTGTACTCAGGGGCCGAAATTAATTCCGCCCCATTCCCAATTGAATTTAGGTGACTTTTTTTCTAATTTTGAAAAAAATCCCAATCTTCAAAAAAATAAGTTACCACATACACAAGCTACATAGTGACAGTCTACTTCCATTGAATCTTATTTCTTCTTCAGTTTTTTGATGGCAAAAGTATGTGTTATAGCTTATTTGTTGTTTCTTTTTATTGACCAAAAATGACATAACTGTGCACTATAACAAGTTTCCCTATTTAGGGATTTACAGCACTAATTTTCCTATCTGAAAGGCCTTAGGGTACCTTCCCAAAATTGCAAAAAAAATTCTTGACAACTGATGCATTCTTTTGAAATTAACATCATAATTTTGTCAGCCCGAGAAAGTGATGCACACCGAGGGGAGGAATTCCTGACGTCAGATCTACAGAACTAGGGGAAAACTGTATTCAAAATATTCATTTGGGGAGGTATATCGTCTGCACATCATGTAATGAAATGGGACATAATTAATGACTTAAAACTACTACTGTTGCAACATTTTGAAATTATCCAATCCTTACAAAAGCAAGTGCATTAGAAGGTGCTATGAAAATTTGAATCATCATTCAGGCCTCTAGATAAGATATGTAATCAAAAATTAATTTCCTATGTTTCAGACTATAACAAAGGTAGCACCCCTACAGGGCTGGAGACCTGGTGTATGGGGGCATGTGCTGGTGTGTGTGTGGTCAGTGTTCATCTTATCAGATTAATGTATTTGTTTCTGTGTTTCAGAATATAACAAAGGTAGAACCACTACAGGGCTGGAGACCTGGTGTATGGGGGCGTGTGCTGGTGTGTGTGGTCAGTGTTCATCTTATCAGATATATGTCTTTGTTTCTGTGTTTCAGAATATAACAAAGGTAGCACCCCTACAGGGCTGGAGACCTGGTGTATGGGGGCATGTGCTGGTGTGTGTGTGGTCAGTGTTCATCTTATCAGATTAATGTATTTGTTTCTGTGTTTCAGAATATAACAAAGGTAGAACCACTACAGGGCTGGAGACCTGGTGTATGGGGGCGTGTGCTGGTGTGTGTGGTCAGTGTTCATCTTATCAGATTAATGTATTTGTTTCTGTGTTTCAGAATATAACAAAGGTAGCACCCCTACAGGGCTGGAGACCTGGTGTATGGGGGCGTGTGCTGGTGTGTGTGGTCAGTGTTCATCTTATCAGATATATGTCTTTGTTTCTGTGTTTCAGAATATAACAAAGGTAGAACCCCCACAGGGCTGGAGACCTGGTGTATGGGGGCATGTGCCGGTGTGTGTGGTCAGTGTTCATCTTATCAGATATATGTCTTTGTTTCTGTGTTTCAGAATATAACAAAGGTAGAACCCCCACAGGGCTGGAGACCTGGTGTATGGGGGCATGTGCCGGTGTGTGTGGTCAGTGTTCATCTTATCAGATATATGTCTTTGTTTCTGTGTTTCAGAATATAACAAAGGTAGAACCCCCACAGGGCTGGAGACCTGGTGTATGGGGGCATGTGCCGGTGTGTGTGGTCAGTGTTCATCTTATCCACTAGATATTGTTCGTAGAAGAATGCAAACTGCAGGTAGGTATTGTGTGCTTAGGTGCAAAATTTCTCATGTCACATGATAATGTTTTATATTTTCTCTATATATATTCCATTTCACAGTATGGCTGTTTGGGATACAGCTAATATGGGCCACAACATGACAAACCCTGACTTTGTTGCACTGGAACAGCAAATTTGCAGATCAGCCTGAGCATCTACACAGTCTGATCAGCGCCTTTGTTATTCTCCTTTTGGAAAGTACAACAGGAGGGTTCGCACAGGCTTGAAAAGTATTTGGATTTAGATGGCTTTCTGGAAAAGTCCTTGAAAATTAGATATGCCTTGAAAAGTACTTCAAAAACACTCAAAAGCTTTGAAAAGTCCTTCAATTCTACTATTTTCTGTATGACTTAGCACTGTTGATAAAGACCTAAACAAGTTTAAAGTTTTCTACCATTATTTGGTGTGGCATATGCTGCACCAAATTTAGGCACAACAATTTGATACTAATTTTGCAGTACTAATGTCTCCATTATCTCAGTCTAGCATTTCTGAAGTAGAATTTTAATACTTAGATCAGTATTTTTCATTAACTTTAAGTCCTTAAAAACTGTCAGAGAAGCTTTTAGAAGTCCTTGAAAAGTCCTTGAATTTTACTCCAACTTGCCTGTATGAACCCTTGATAAACTTGCTGTGTTTAAAGTTTCAATATTCTAACTAGTCTCAGTTGCTGAGCAGACTAGTTTGAGTCTTACCATGTTGGAAACCTCAAAGACAGGTTTTCTGGCAATGAGGCTCAAATGATATTTATTTGGCAAGCCATTTTGGATCTAGCTCGTAAACTTGATATCACAATACACTAGCAATACACTTATGCTAGTTAAATCAAATTTTTGAGTGTAAAACTGTAAATATTTCCTTACCCATCAGTTTTAACATATGTTTTGGGTGCCTAAAAGAGCCGTCTCATTGAGACGGTTCTTTTGAGTACCCACAACATATGTTTTGGTTGTGAAATAAGAAAAATATTTTTTTGGTACGCACTCTTAACTAAAGTCCTGTTGTTATAAATATTATTTCAGGTGTAACGGGTCATACAAAGGATTATACCAGTATTTATAGAACTGCTCATCTAGTCTTCACCCAGGAGGGAGTCAAAAAGGGGCTGTATAAGGGGCTCAGTATGAACTGGATCAAAGGTCCCATATCAAATGGTGTTAGCTTTTTAGTGTTTGAGACAGTACATAGGCTACTTCGTAAAATGACGATATTTCATCTAGATGATAACGACTGATGAACTGCCTAGATTAGATAGTTTATAACAAATTTAGCGAGTGTGATATTTTTCTTGAGAATTTTAACATAATAGAAGATAGAAGCTATTTATGTGTACAGAAAGAGATAAGTGTCAAGGCTTCTCATAGGTCCAGATAAGGAAAATTTATTTGCATAAAATTTTGATTATTTTCATACCCATAAATTTAAACATGTGTTTTGGGTGCTCAAAAGAACCGTCTCATTGAGACGGTTCTTTTGAGTACCCACAACATATGTTTTGGATGGGAAATAAAGAAAATAATTTGCCAATACGCACTCTTATCTGGAGGCCTGGCTTATGGAGAAGAGTCTACAGAGTCTATTTAGCCCTGGTGGCCTCTTTGTTTGATGGTAAAAATCTTTAAACGTCATACCTCCAAAACCACTTTATAAGGATACTAAAAACTCAGAAAATATGGGGGTTTTATATGCAATATATCTGATCAGAGTCTTTCCTGTTTGCTATTCTGACAAGCATTTTGTGAGTTCCAGCCCTGAAAACCAACATTTTAATTTGAGAACAGTGTTATGGGCCAGGCTCTTTCACGTATATATCAACATAAGTTAGAGTTTGATGGCTTCTAGTATTTAATCAATGTCTGACAACTGCTTCAGAGAGTCGACTCTTTAGCTCAGTTGTTAGAGCATTGGTCTTGTACCAGACCTGGGGTAATCGTAATCAGTAATTGTAATTATCTGTAATTAAATACAATTTTCAAAGTAATCAAATGTAATTGTAATCATTTTTTTTTCAAATATACTCCTCAAAATAATTGAAGGACCAATACTATCAATTATAACATTGATGCATTTTGTGTAGAATGTATTTTGAAAACCAGTCTTACGATCTAGCCTAAGTTTTTCGGACATCTTTGATGTCTTATTGCCAAATGAAACAGCAAAAAGAAAATGGTAGAAAATGTTACTAACAAGGATTTTTTTGTCATTTTAAAACTTGACCTAAATGTATTGGAATGTCATTTTTTGTGTGTTATCCACGGAGCACAGAACTGCATGAAATGAATGAAAAGTGCTTTTAGATGCTGAAATCTCTGTTTTTGAATGATTTTATTGTGTTTTAATCCCGTCGATACCATCCACCTCTTCCTGTGAGAGAAAATTGCCGCTTTTGGATGTGGCGTAATGGCCAGACTATGGATTCAGACAACTGGTTTTGGGGTTTGTCTGTGACAATCTTTAAACGATTCATCGAGTCATCTTTCTAAAACTCAAAGGCATAGAATGACGATTGAAAAACTGATTATTGATGTCCAAGTACACACATTGTTTTTAGAAAACAAAACAATGTCAGAACTCCATTGTCAGAGATGAAAATGCTTGCTTCCCAGTATATTGAAACTGTTTGAAGAAAATTTTTGCATGTAAGCTGAACAGTTTAAAACAAAGTTTAACTTGATGTCACTTTTATTCTACTCGAATAACCACAGAAGAATTTCCTTACCCCACCCACTGCCTTTTAAAAGTGGGCTTTTGAGGGTATGTGCATTTGAGACACAGTTATGGCAGAATTAGGCACGGGAATCATAAAAATGATTTTTGATTTATGGGCATACAGAATAGAACAATTTGGGCCAAGTTTTACAGAATTTAAATGTTTGAGCTAATTATACTCGCGTTCTAAAATCTTGGTCCTTTAATTATTTTGAGGAGTATACATGTAATGTAATTGTAATGATTACTGAAAATATTTTAGCTGTAATTATAATTACTTCCAAATACTTTTCAAATACATTTGGCTATTTACTTAAAAAATTTGCCCAACACAAGAAACAAATCGGTGATTTATGGTAAAATTTTAAGTGTTTAAGATTAATTTGCATTTTATATAAAAATTAAAAAAACAAACTTTTTTTTTCAAAATTAAAAATTAATTTATGACAATAGACAACTTAACATGGTATAAGGTACATTTTTTCCCAAAATTCACTCTTGACAGCATTTCTGTTTCTCCTATTTGCTGGAGGCCTTTAAAGAAATGTTGAGAAACAAATTAGTTCTGATCATTTTGATATGCTTAGCTGATTTCATATGTAAATTCATCAAACCCAGACTATAAAAAGAAGACAACTCAAAGGTGTTAAATCATT
This sequence comes from Loripinus fragilis, assembly GCA_964019695.1. Taxonomy (NCBI): domain Eukaryota; kingdom Metazoa; phylum Mollusca; class Bivalvia; order Lucinida; family Lucinidae; genus Loripinus; species Loripinus fragilis. The sequence continues at coordinate 27,897,393 of OZ026530.1, read as the reverse complement.
TGTTATTGAATATAGCTATCTCATGTGAAAAGGTACTTATGACCTTCTTAATAGCTACCTGTATATGTGTGCAAACTGGACAAAGATTATTACACAAATGTACATTTTCTTGTGGAATGGCTAAATAACTGTTTTTGCATCCAATAGTGCAACATCTGCCCTGTAGAATGCGTATTCAGCATAGCAGGCAAAGTTTTTAGGCCTGAAAGATGTTCCCTCAAAGATGACACTTTTGAAAAACTTAATATGATGATTAAATCTGAGTGATAACAATTTAAAAGTAGCTGACTGAGCAAAAGGTTGCAGTTGTGTTACAGACGATTTCTATTTTACATACTCAGGGTTCACCCTGCCATTAGCCATTGTAGCCATTTGCTACTAAAATGCAGAGTGGCTACAAATATAAGTCATTGGCTAAAAGTAAAGTCTAGTTGAAAAGTTACATATTTGTGGAAAAGTGTATTTTGATCAGCTTTTGGATTTTCGAATACTGCTTTTATTATTCCTTCACACTTTATTATTGTGCCATATTTTACTCTTTGGATGCTGGATTTTTTCAATACCATCCGGGTTTCAAAATGTTTGGACGTTTTGTCGGGCCTGATCTGGGTCCAAACTGTTTGAGACATAGTGGGCAAACATAAATACAAAACAACTTGTTCATACTTTCTGGCTAAAGCCTTGGCTAAAGTTAATTTCATTTGGCTCCAACTTTTTCCATTTGGCTAAAGTGTTGGCTACAACAAATTCTGAGCTAGGGTAAGCCCTGATACTTTATAAATCTATCTTGCTATGTGGTACTATACAGTGAAATAGATCTATAAAGTATGTAGGCAGATATAATGTATGAAGTATCAAACTTTAAAACCACATTGGTATGAATTGTGCATAGTGTATATATATATTTGTTTAACTTTAATAAGAATATGAATGAAATTTCATAGCTAATTTAAGAAATAACAGTATAGGCTTTATATATAACTTCAAAGACCCTATCCATCTTTATAATTTTAAAAGTTAGTACTATATTGCATTGCAATTTTACATAAAAACTTCAAAAGTAATTATAGGTAATGTATTTGATTACATTTCTAAAGTAATTGTAATTGTATTCATTACATTTCTACAGGTCCTGTAATTGTAATGTATTTGTAATCATTGATAAGTCAAAGTAATTGTAATGTATTTGAATACTTTTCAAAGTATTTGGCCCCAGGTCTGTCTTGTACCAGGGCGACCCGGGATCGATTCCCAGCCAGGGTGCTGGAATATTTTCAGCTATGCTTAACATGGTTATGGCTATCATGTCGTAAGAGTGTTCAAAATTATAGAACATTTACCGTACTATTTTAAGATTCTTTGCCAGCTAGTGCCAACGTGTCATCTGCTGACAATTTTACTCCATAGGCCATTTTTAGATCATGACATCATTTTCTATTTTTAGACAACATTGAAAAAATATCTTTAAAAAATTTAAGTTAAGTTTTGAATAGTTTTGAAAATATTATGGAAAATGGAGCAAATGCTCCATTCTCCAAAATATTTTCAAATACATGATATTTCAAAGGTGTCAAAAGGCGTTATTATGGAGTAAAGAGGTTACATAAACAGTTTTGATTAATGGATTAAGATCAGGACCAATTACAGATAAGTTGTGATCTGGATCAAAACAGTTTGAAATTATTGGTATTCCGGAAAGAATGTTTCTGTATGCAAAATTACCTAGCATGCTAAGAGTTTATATTCATTCTAGTTTAGGTGTTTTTACTTGACTTTTTGCTTACTGTAAAGGCGGCAACTTTAATATTCATATCTGGGCTTGGTTCGGCTATTTCATCTGCTAAGGAAGGGAAATCAGGTTTTATTTATAATTAGGTAAAGAGTTAATCAGCTATTTCAGCCGTGCAAACGTGCGTGCATTACATGAAAATCCTATCTGTATACACACTGAACTCACATTTCTTAACCCTTACAGCGCATAATCATAAAATGTATGTTTTTGTCGTTAAATAAACTATTTGAAGCCTCATAGATAAACAGTGTGGACCCAGATCAGACTGCTCCTGTAGGAGCAGTCTGATCTGGGTCCACAATGTTTGCCTCCCTGCTTATGTTAAATAGACATTTTCAGATGCAGTTATTTTGCTGGCATTTTAAGGACTAAATAATGACTGATGTGGTGGCATAAGATGGTACAGTTACTTTTGAATAAAACCATGCCTCCTTTTCAGCTTTTACCTATGCCTAAGGTTGACTAGTCCTAATTATGCATTCATGAGGCTCCGCCTTTACAGTAAGCAAAAAGTCAAGTAATATAACACGTTACAGGCATCACGAAATGCTCCGATTTCTTCTATTTGTAAACTGGGAAAGTTTGGAACTGTCAATCATTCTGATTTCACTCATCTTTGATTGCCTGCATGCTAGGATAAACATGATTGGCCCGACGTCAAATTCCACTTGTTGGTGGGTAGTTTTCTGAAGGAAACTGCAGAAATCTAGTTAAAACATATTTATTTACAGTAACACCTGTGTAAAACTGCCACTCAAAAATAGACAAAGCAAAGATCTTTATGACAAATGGTAGCTTAATGAAGGTAGAAAGTATTGCAGAATGTAATACTTTTGACCTGCATTAAGCGATAATTAGTCTTGGAAAACAATTTTTGGTCTTTTTGAGAGTGGCCCTTTTACACAGGTTTTATTGTATTCTGAGTACTATTATCCAGTTGTTTTTAATGATTTGGCGCTCAATTTTATATCAGTAACAATGACAATGAACATTATAATAATTCAATGGGTGAACATTTTTAGAATTATTCCTGAATTCAGGATTTTGAGGAAAGTCAGCCTCAAAGTGCTGAATTCTGCAGGTAATAATAGCTTTTCTGATTTAGTTCAGTTTATCTAAAGATGCTTGAGCAATAAATTTGCAATTTTTAATCATTTGGAGGCATACAGCAAGTTTTAAATTCTGAATTTCTAAAGTTCAGGATTTTGGAAATTTTGAACTTTCACCCATGTAAGTCCTCATTTATCTAAAATGGCTCTACCATAAGATGGTGCTCATAAATAAGAGAGAGAGACAACGACTGATGATGCTTGAAGAATAGAATACATGAACTTCTAACAAATTACAGAGAGTGTGCTATTTTTTCTTGAAAATTATAACATAAATGTACAGTGCTGTCCCTTTATTAGACTGGTCCCAGTCTCTTAAGTCATTTTTTCTAGTAAAACTGATATTCTCTCTAAGATAGTAATTTTTAAACTTTACTTGGAGTAGTTCTGGGCTCCAACATTAGCACTTAATTTGACTATCAGAGACGATAGAATTTTTATAAGAGGATTTTTTCATAGCTAAAATTTAATTATAAATATGCATTTTGTGGACTGATGCCAGTCTAACCCCCTTTATAACACATCTGATTATAACACGGATTTACATATAACCCAGTCATGTTGTGGCTTTCCAATTTTGTGACCATTGAATTTTACAAATGAATCATAGGAAAATGACCATCTAATTTTACAAAGGAAATATAGGAAAATGACCATTAGATGGTCATTTTCCTATAATTGCTTTGTAAAGTTTTCCTTTACTTATAAGCTGGTCCACTTCTATGGAACCCAACCTTAGTGTTGTAAGGGGACTGCACTATGATGTGAAATATGAATGTGATTGATTGTTAAGATGATTGTTTGTTTTGTTTGGTTTGATTCTTTACGTCTCAGTCAACAGCTATGATCATGTTGAGATGGTCAGTTCACCTAACCACATTTTTTCCTGGGCAAGCTCAAGAAGGCGGTTAACCAGTACTTTGCGCACATACTTTCGCTTGTAACTGACAATAACCCTTCTTGAATCAGCGGAAGGAGGAGAATGACCGTAGAAATTATTTCATGATCAATCTCCACAAGAGTAAGAGGATTGAACTCGCGACCCCTGGATCTGCAGTCAAACACGCATCTGTAGCCAGACACGTTACCGTCTGGGCTAAGTGGTCCGGTAATATATATGAAGTAGATGATAGAGAAAAAGAGAGTTTTATGTCTGTAAGTAATTCTGAAATAGATCATAGCTCCATTATTTCATTCATTTGATTTATATAGATCCAGTGAAGCGATCTTCTTGAGTGTAAAATGTAATTATTTTCTTAGCCATGAGTCAAAACATGTGTTTTGGGTGCTCAAAAGAATCATCTTATTGAGACGGTTCTTTTGAGTACCCACACCATATGTTTTGGTTGAGAAATATGAAAATTAATTTTCAGTCTCATGCTCTTACTGGAGGCCTGAATTATGTATGCATTAAAAAAGTAAATAAAATAACACAGTCTGGCAACTTGATTGCCTCTAATTACAGAGGAGCCATGTGCGTTTAACAAGCAGGTGTTTGGACCTCTCTTGGGCCCAAAAATGAGACTATCCTTTGATATATATTTAATAATTCTATTTTACATTTCACTACATTTTTGGCCTCATCATGAAAACAGACTTGTTTGGATACTGTATTCCACCTGTTAAAGTTCAAAGTTTCTGAATTTAAAAAAAAATACAGCCATTTCTTGTCCATAATTGTTAAAGTTTGAAACCCATAGCCATAAGTGTGCTAGTGCTTTTTCATGTGTGTTGAGTTATTGTTACATTGTTAAATGTACTATTGAAATATGCTATAAATAGATGTTTGTATGTGTGCTATAAATAGACGCTCTTCCATGTATTATTCGGCTATTGGGTTACTGTCTAGCCACGCCCCCAACTGGTTCCTAACTCCATTAGCTTTATAGGAGACCGGGACTTTGCATACCACGTGGCAATACAGTGACCAAATAACTGAATAATAGTATATTATTAGACTTTCTGGCAGAAATGCTCATTTGTTATTGAATTTGATTCAGTAAACACTAAGTATGTAGAGTTAAAATACCAAAAGGACACAAAGAAATCCCATTTTATCATTTTTTCCTCATAATTGAAGGTCAGTATAAACTGGTTTTATATTATTTTACATAGTTCAGAAAATTTGTAAAAAAATATGGCCATTGCAAATGACAATTTTTTTCATCAAAATTTATCAATTAAACATTGAAAATCATAATTAAAATCATTAAATCCTTTCCTGCTTATTTTCTTTGCAAAAAGTTTAGACCCAGATCAGGCCAGACATAATGTCGGACCTGATCTGGATCCCAACTGTTTGACACTGGTAGTTTTCTTAAAAGTATAGTTTTGGAAAAACGGATGACAAAAAGCAAACAAATTTACCCAGTATCCAAAAAGGGAATTATTATATTGAAAGTATGAAAAAAAATCATCAGAAATTCCTATAGCAGTAAAAAGAAATGGTTGCAACATTATAATTAAAAAAATCAATAGTCTTCTTTTTGGATTATTTTAAAACCACCCAGGTAAACAGCATTTCTAAATCTCGGAGGGTGTTGGCTATCGGAGGTAAACAAAGGAGTTTTGGGCTGCACATGGTCTGCTTTGAGATGGTTTTATATCATAATGAACCACATTAAGGAATAAAATCAACATATAAGCCGATAGTATATAGAATGACAAGAATTCTGAAAGCAGTGCATGTTTTTAAACTGATTTTTTTTAGTTTAAATCGCATTTGAATTTGGAAATGCGGTGATTTGAACGAATATTTTGAATTCATCAGTTAATATTTAGATGTATTATTTTATTTTTTTCTTGATTCATAACTACCGCTGCAATGTTTAACCTCTCTTTAAAATGTATCAGTCCAATATAATTCAAACAGACGTGTACAACACTTATTTATTTGCAATTTTATGACGATGGTGTCATGTTTATGGATAGCGTTCTATTCGGAGGAAAGTCCTCTGAACATTTTGCTAACCATCAACATGATAGCAACGTAAGCGATTTTCAAAATTTGAAGTTTTAATAGCAGTTTTGGACATGCCACTTACAAGCCATGCAGGAGAATGATATAGAATGGTAGCGGCACAAGCAATTAGTGTCAAAGGTTGATATAAGTCCAGTTATGGTCAAACCACTAGCCTTTTTTCATTGAAAAATTCACATTCGCCGTTTGAAAAGTCGCCCTGAATCCTACGGACATGGATCAAAAGTATTTAAGAAATTCAGAGTCCTTATCACTCAATATAGAAGCAACATGTTTGCTGCATTCGTCCCTAAGAAACTTTCCATATGAAATAAAAATGGATAAATACAGACCCTATCCACCCATGATCTCAATGTTTACCTCCGATAGCCAACACCCTCCGAGATCTAGACATGCGGTTCACCTGGGTGAAACTGATTTCTGATTTTTTGTACCATTTCCCCTTATCCTGCCAATATTACCTTTTGTCCTGAAAATGTCAGCTTATTGCAACTGTTGCATATATTCAAACACACTTCTGACTAGTTTTTTATCATGGAAGCAAGGAGCTGTGGACATATACTGTGGATATAGTGGACATATAGTGGACAAACCATCCATAGCATACCAGGGGTCCCATGTCTGATCCCGGCTTTTCCAATCTGTGGGATGAGACTAAGTCATGACCCTGTCTCCATATGACCTTAGCTGTTGGTGGGATGTTAAAACACATACAAACATATGTCAAGGAAGCAAACACTATGAACCCTGATCAGACTGTTCCCTAAGGGAGCAGTCTGTTCTGAGTTCATGATGTTTGCAATATAGGCTACCTAAGTAAATAAGCAGACGTAAGAGGAGACCACAAAAGTTGTGAGTGGCGGAAAAAGAGTTATTACAGTAACTCTAAATCACTGATCTTATTTTTTGGTAAATTTTGGTCATTTTTGATGGCTTTCTGGGCATTAAACTGGGACACATATTATCTCATCTATAATAGAATGCACAACTATTCAGAAACAGTTTTTTTCTTTGTTTTGACAACTTTCTGTATTGTTTTGACAACTTTCTGTATTGCAATCTGATTCACAATTAGCTCTTAGCCTACTGGGTAATTTTTCATGATTTTTTGTCGTCTGCTGATTTTATTCAAAATCAACTTTTTTGAAAAATTCTTTCAGGATTACCATAAGAGTGTCAAACAGTTTGGATCCAGATCAGTCCCGACATAATGTCGGGTCTGATCTCGGTCCAAACTATTTGCACAGGTTTTCAGCAGATGACACTAGTAGGCAAAGAGTTGAGATTTTTTGTTATATATATTATTAAGCGCTTGTATATTCAGGGTTATAATTTGCTCAAATCTTTTTTACTTATTTTTTTTTCCTCATCGGGTGGGTGGGGTTTTGGAAGTAGAGGGTGGAGGGGGGGGCTGCGAAGTAGAGGGTGGGGGCTAGTTTCGGCTGGTTTTCTTAGCAAATCCTAATACTTGTTCTGATATTTCTTTATCGACTTCAAAATTTAAAACTGTTCTAATCATAGGTCCTGAAAGGGGAATTTTTTAGCCGAAGAGTGTAGATATTTTCTTATCCATTAATTTAAACATGTGTTATGGATGCTCAAAAGGACCGTCTCATTGAGATAGTTCTTATGATTACCCACAACATATGTTTTAGTTGAGATATAACAAAAATAGTTCTTAATAACACACTTTAATCTGAGGCCTGGTAATAATGACAATCTTCGAGGGGTGATAAAATTCAGGAGAAGTCATAATTTCAGAATCAAGGCCTTCCTTTAAATGTAATTTCAAAAACTGAAGTTTGTTGAGTTAAATATCAATGTCATTGAAGTTGTATTTTGGTTTTTAACTATGAAGCATAAGACTAGCTGCTTTATTAAGCGTGCATATTTGTAGGTCCTTTGTAGACCAAAAAAACCCTGAACTGGAAAGCAATGAAGACCCAGATGAAATGTCAGTAATGCACCATTTCATCAGTGTCTGCTCTGTTTGCTAAGACAAAATCAATCTTCATAGAAAGAAATTTAATTTTTACTGAAATCATAATCTGTAACCCCTCAGTATATACAATGGACCATCCTGACTAAACAGCATCATTTATGGAAAATTCCATAGATTTCTTGATTGTTATCATCCCTGCAATGTATGTAATGTCTGATTAAATAAATTAAGAGCTTTCAGACAATTACGTACCATTATGTAACATTTATTTCCATTTTTATTTATTCAGAATGAGTCCAGGGAATTATAAGTTTTTTTTATCTTAAACTTGTTAGTATATTGATGACTATGTTGCCATAATGTAGCAAAAAATGAGCCATTTCATGAGATTTTGTTACTTATCATAAATCAGCCTGGTCGCGAGAAAACCTGTTTTAGGGGTTTCCGACAAAGCGAGACTCAAACCATTCTCCTCAGCTACAGAGACTAGCTAGAAAATTGAAATTACACTCATATCAAGTTTAGATATGATACTTTCCAAAACGTGAATAACAAAGGCCCTGATCAGACTGTGCAGATGCGCAGGCTGGTCTGCATCGTTGTTCGCAAACCACCAAAGACAGTTTTTCTCGCGACGAGGTCCAAATCATACTGTTAAACACTTAATTTTTGCGGTATCAAAATTTGGCAATTTTAAAAGACTGACATCATCAATTGGCAAGGTTTAATTTTGGCGGTTTCTTAATTCAAAGTCCTTTAAGGTTATTATCTATTCTCATAGGGGCTACTTTTAAAGTACTTTGATAGTAGTCCCTTTTAAGACAAGGTTTCCATTGAAACACATCCTACCATGCGAAAGTTGATTTTTGACGATACAAAGGGTGTGTGTCCATTTATAGCTGATTGTGCAACTGAATTTGAAACTGTATTTGGGGGTCTAGTATTTTGGTGATTTTGCTTTTTACCGCCAATAGCGCCAAATAAAAATACCCGCCAAATATAAGTGTTTTACAGTAAGCAGCTACCTAGTAAGGCTTGAAGTCTGGTTTTGGACTGAATCTTCCCCTACTTTTATATGGACCCTGACGTGACAAAACCTGTCTTCAGGGTTTCCTAGAGTGAGGTTCAAACAGGCCTGTTCAGCTACAGAGACTAGCTAGAAAATTGAAATTTTGCTTGTACCAACCAAGTACAAGTATTGATATGATACTTTGCAGTAAGCCAATAACAAAGGTGCTGATCGGTCTGCACAGGCTTGTCTGCCCCTTTGTTTGCAAACCCCCAAAGACGGGTATTCTCGCATCAAGGCCCATAGGCTACTTTGTCTATGTCAGCAGTGAATGCTCTGACAAGACTACACAGTCTAGTTAGAGCCACTGCTTGCATTGGAGATAACTACCAAAATTTCATGAATTGGCTTCATTGTAATTTTCAACCAAAACGATATCTGATTTCTATGTGCTGTCAAATTATTTGTTAAATATGAGGTATTTATAGATATAAGAAAAGAAAGCTGTCTTAATATTGCCTTTTTGAGTGATTGATTGATTGATTGATTGATTGATTCAAAACGTCATAAACAACATCTCCAAAACTATATTATGAATTGTACTGAAATGGAGATTTGTAATTGCTAAAATCATTACATTCTGATATGCTAGATGCCTGACACAGTGGAAATCTTTGAATTTTTCTAAACTTCTCCTCCCGAAATTTTAGTCAAATTACACTGAAGCTTGATGAGAGGCCTAAATGCAATCTGGCTCCGAGGTTATTAAACTTTTTTCATGCTCAACTTAACACGAAATTTCAACTGCTCATAAAACAAAAATAGCGACAAATGAAGAAGTTTATTGCTTTAAGTCTCTCAGATGTTGTATTTATCATGCTAATAAATGTTAAAATGCCAACAATTGTTGGCATTTAAACATTTATGAGCAGGATAATAAATGTTAAAATGCCAACAATTGTTGGCATTTAAACATTTATGAGCGGGATAAATTTCGTGCTCAGCTGAGTTGAGCATGGAAAAAGTTTTATAACCTTGGGACCTGATCTAAGATGGCCATCATGGTGCTAAATAGCATGTTATGATCAGTCTCATGAAGGGCAACGATTCTGGCCCACTCAGGCCCCGAGGTTATAAAACTTTTTCCATGCTCAACTCAACTGAGCATGAAATTTATCCTGCTCATAAATGTTAAAATGCCAACAATTGTTGGCATTTTAACATTTATTAGCATGATTAATACATCCTCTGAGAAACTTAAAGCAAGAAATTTCTTATTTCATTGGTATTATGGTTTTTATAAGCAGTTAAAATTTCATGCTCAGTTGAGTTGAGCATGAAAAAAGTTTTATAACCTCGAGGCCAGGCCTCTAGTTATGTATGTAAGTATGTTTCAGTCTGTGATCCAAGTGTTATAATGCAAGATGCTAGTGCTAAGTTTTATAAGTTTGTAATGTGGATTATTTGCTTGTCTGTTACTATATAAATTCTATAAAACACAATATACAGTCACCTTTTCTGTTTGTATTCTCTGAGAGAAACATAGATTTACCCATATCTTTACTGCTTGCATTCATGAAAGTTAGCAGGATATTACTGCACAGTGCAAGAGCTCAGTTGGTAGTGCGTTAGATTTGGGATCAAACGGTAGCTTTTTTGAAACTCACCGCCCGTGGTGTATTGTGTCATTGAGCTAGACACCTCTGATTAGTGCTGGTTCAATCCAGAAAGACAGGAAATCGTCCCAATATGACTAAAAAATGTTAACAGTGATGTAAAGCATTGTACCTGAACTCATTTTTTTTTGGCTGGCTTTCTGTGGGTCCAGGTTTCTTGTCAAGACATGCTTAACAGAGGCCTGGAAGAATGATATTATTTGAGCCGCAACATGTGATTTCCAACAATGTGGCATTTTGACAAGTGTAGACTCAGACGAGCCTGTGCAGCCGCCTTCTAAGCTTAGAAACTCCAAATGATGTTTGGTCGGAAGCCTTACAGTCATAGAGTATTCAAGCCACTAGCAAAGGCTATGATCAGACAGCATGTATGCGCAGGCTGATTTGAGACTTTGCTGGTCGCACATACCACATTGTTGGAAATCTCATGACGCGACTCATTTGTTTATGCAGATACTGTTGATTTTTTTATCGAAAAGAAAGTTAATACATGTATTAATTAATCTGTATTTAAATTAATCAAACAAATTGAAAATAGATTAAACTTGCTTTTGCTCAAACCTGTTTGGTTTTCAGTCAAATTTTCATTCATAATTGCATAAATATCAGTGACATGCAATATCTACAGTGACCATTGCACTTTTAAGTCTGATGAATCACAGTAAAACCTGTCTTTAGCGGTCACTCAAAAAGAAGACCAAAATTGGTCTTCCAGACCAATTATCGCTTTATGCAGGTCAAAAGTATCGCAGAATGCTCCAAGGGGAGCATTCTGCAATACTTTCCACCTTCATTTAGCTACCATTTGTCATTAAAATTGTTGTTTTATCTATTTTTGGGTGGCCGCTTAAGACAGGTTTTACTGTATCCCATAAAGTATGAAATTGTCGTTCTTGTATTTTAAGGGGTTGCAGGTCAAATTTTCTATAAAATGATTGTATTTGTGTCCCTTAAGAGTGTTATTACCTTAGCATACAGTGCATACCCTGATGAAATGCCACTTCATGCAGTATTTCACCATGGCCGTCACTGCTTGCCAAAGTACCCGTTTACTGGTTTCCAGAATGAATAGGGTTAACATAGACAAAATATATTATCAATGAGATTGGCACGCTGTTAAAGGCCGGCTTTACTCATTCCAGGACCACTAATTACATTAATCACATTTATAAATGGCTTGGCCCTTGAATGAAGTTTTTAATGGAAAGGTCCACCCACAAGCTGACTGTCAAACAGTGACAAAATATAGTGCCACTTTTTGCAACTTTTATTGAATATTTCATTGATTTATGCAACAATAGCGATCACACATTTACATTTGAGATGTTGAAATCCAAAGCTGAAGCTCTTAGTTTTTAATATCTAATGGTGGACAAGGTTTACTTCGAGGGAGAGACACATTCACATAAGAACAGCAAGAACACATTAAAGTAACCAGCACAAGATGCACGCAAAATTAGACAGAAAGCAAAGAACTACATTATAAAACGAGTACCAATTACAAGCCCCACATGCACAGCACACACACAACGGTAGCAACAACAATGAATAAAAAACAGAGTCACCATCTTGGAATAAACAGCAGCAGAGGGGGGTGTTAAATATATTTTACTCGCCAAATCTTTGCCCTAGATTATGCTGTTGTTAAAACACAAATATTGTGAGGCTTCCTAACTTAGGCAATGTATCACCACATGTAAGCAATTAAATCAAATTAACTCACTGTGATAAGAAATCTTGACTCGCAATCGAAGATAAAGAACACCCATAGTTTAGCTCCAGTAGAGAAAGTTTTAGACAAGGGTCTTCATTCAGTCTAAGGCCTGACCCTACATGAAGTAGCTATAAACTCATGCAGGCTGTTGAACACTATTCGTGTTATACCCCACTCATTTATATAATGTTAGATTACCTTTAAGTATTATAGATCTTGTTACAGAAGGGCATTATATACTCATGCTAAAAAGAACACTTAAAGAAAATTTAGTATAGAGGCATGAACATGTTATGATTACAAATTTATTATAAGTCATTATCTTGTACAACCCACCTTAATTAATGCATTTTGTGAGTCTATTGTGCATGCATAGAAGAAGCCAGAGCATATCTCTCCGTGTAATGTGGCAGATCGAACCTGCCAACCTAGAATTATCCCAAAGGTGTTCGATTGGGGTTAGATCATGGGATCTGTGTGGCCAGTCTAGTGTGTTGACATGACTGACTTGCAAACAGTGCCTTGCCATATCGGGCATTGTCTAGCTGGAACTTGGAAGAGAAAATTGTTTTCAACAGTCTGAGAGACCGGCAGGATGTGTGGATGAAAGACTTCATCCACATAGCGCTGGCCTATAAGTGTGCCTGGAATTACATGTATGTAACTTAAACGAACATAACATTACCATATTATACAATGCTCAGAGCGGCCTTATTTTTTAGCATGTGTATACTAGGCCAAATAAGAAACCCCGCATACAATAATTAAAAGTATTGCGTGTTAAATGAGAGTAGCAAAATTTCATCTGCTATCTATCTTTTGCTATTTTTCCTGTCGCAAATTTCCCGATCGTTTTATTGAGGTCAGTCAATCCAAACCAGTGTACTGACCAATTTTCCATTTTCCTGTTTTTCACGTGCACACTCAGTCCATTAAGATTTACATGTGCACTAACTCTGAAATCTCTAGTCAACATCCAAAACGTTTAAAAACATTTTAAAACTTTGGACTAAAGATTACTCATTGCTAATTTGGGGTGACAAAAGTGGCACCAGTGGAATGTGAACGTGCAATAGGAATGTTACAAGCTAACGTCGCACCAACGGTAGTAGCCAAACAATTTCGGTGCCATGTTTGGATGATTGGACGTCTTAAGAATCATTTCCAGCAACTATTGACCACGTCAGACCGTCCTCGTCCCAGACGTCCCCGTGTGTTGAAGCGACATCAAGATCGAGACATCGGGACGTCTCACTTGCGCAATCAATTTCATCTAGAGACAGTCACAGCTAGGACATCCCTAGGAACTCATAATCAAATCCGCTCAAACTGCTGGAAATCGTTTGCGCTAGATTTGTTTAAGAACCGGACGAAACTTAAGTTTGGTGCAGTATTTATGCCAATTAAAGAACCCCTGGCAATACTGACGTCTTAATGAGAAATTGGCAAAGAGCATTCTCTAGCACCATTTTGCTATAACTTTTCTTATCACTGCATGCTTTTTGAATGAAATTATACTTAACTTGTACAGTTTAAAAATTCATACATAGTAGCGTTTCTTTTTTGGCCTAGTATATATTTAACAATCAACTCTGAGTGCCTAGAGTTTTGAAAATTCTTTACAAAGTTTAGTTTATAATATTGATTGCCTAGTGTTTCTATTGTTGAAGTCATACTCCAGCAAAATGAATAAGCTGTGAAATATATACATCGTAATGAAGAGGAGCGAGGAACATTGGAATTTTATATTTCAAAATTGAAATCATCTCATTATCACCCATTTTAGATGGAACTACATGTATGTCATTAGTTATGGGCAAGTCCAAATCTAAAAAGGGGGCTTCATTATCAAAAGAAATGGCTTTGCAATACATAATTAACTCTTAGATTTGTTAGATGGGACAAAAATGAGTCAGAGATATACAAAGAATTATATTTATTAACATAATTTCTTTTATACAAAGTACATAAACTATATGGCAAATCTTATCATATAAAACAATTCAATTTGAAGGAAATAATAACACCAATTACAATCAACACTATAGAGGACAACCTAGAGAGGTTTAGAGATATGGGTTGAAATTCTAATAATCTCATCGCATGATCATCTAAGCCATCAACAACGAATAAGTTAATTGTACTGGAGACACGGTGTTATGTCCTTAAGCAAGAAACTATCAGTACTGGTTCAATCCAGGATTACAGGAAAACATCCCAACATGACTGAAAAAATATTGAATGGAACGTTAAGCATCAACACAAACAAAACCATCACATCCTAACATTATATCTCCCTAGATCAAGGTTGTCATGTTTGTTTGTTATTTTATACAAATATTATAAAGTCGTATATACCAACTTCTGAGGAGCTCCAAGTGATTTAATGTATATGTGACAACAGCCATTATTGCATGGGCTCACCCATTTGTTTTCCTCATCTCATATAGTGTCATAACTTTTTGACCTGAAGCTGTTTTCATGTATGAATACAGTTTAGTTCAGTTATTTCCTGCAGGATGACTAATGATTTTGAAACTAGTGTAAATTAATACAAGATTTGACCCATGGCCTTCTTCTACTAGATACCCATATCCTGTACTTTGGCAAACAATGAAGACTCAGATGAAATGCCGCATAATGCGGCATTTCATCTGAGTCGGCACGGTTTACCATAAAACAATATTCAGGAGCAGATACATCATAATTTAGAAATTTTGACTTGTGACCCCTTTAGAAAAGAAGTGGATAATCCCACACTTATAGTATCAATATGTATGGGAAAATCCACCAGTATGAAAAGGGTTATCCTGTCTTGGTCAAAGAAAATTCCAAGTAACATTACAGTAAAACAATAACATTCTCCCAACATAACCAAATATAAAACATTTCGGATATAAAAATAAATTGTATAAAAAAACAATGGTAAGAAATGACACAGAATGATACAAAACAATTGAAATCCACTTAACAAGATACCTGGTCTGAGTTTTACAATTATTCCTAAAACTAATGTCTAACCTTAGTTTATTCGTTTATCATTTCATTACCCTCATAATATGTACTGCTTTGTTTTTTGTTTGTTTGATTTGATTCTTTATGTCCCATCAACAATCTTTCAGTTATAAAGGAAGGGGGTCTTCCTGGGTTGAACCAGTACTAAGCTAGGATTAATGTTCTTGCTCAAGGACACAACGCAGTGACGCCAGTGAGGCTCAAACCCGCGGCCCCTCGGTCTCGAGTCAAGCACTCTACCACTGAGCCACTGCGCTCCCCCCCCCCCAAAAAAAAAAATATGTACTGCAATCTGAAGATAAGTTGAATGTGACGTCAAAACTTCTTTACAGCACAGTGTTCTTACCACTGCGCTAAGCTGCCAACGTCAAATGAGCTGCGACATGTGATTTCCAACAATGTGGTGTTTTGACAAAGGTAGACTCAGGCGAGCCTGTGCAGCCTCATGTTAAGCTTATCAACTCCAAATGCTGTTCTGTCAGTAGCTTAACAGCCATAGAATATTTAAGCGACTAGCAAAGGCTCTGATCAGTCTGCGCGTATGCGCAGGCTGGTATGAGCCTTTGCTGGTCGCATATACCACATTGTTGGAAATCCTATGTCACGGCTCAAATTTTAATGATAAATGAATAATATGTACACTATTAGGGAAACTATGTTAGCCGTTTACAAAATTGGATGATGTCTTCTTATCAAAACATACTCTGGCGTCACTTTTAACTTATCTTCCAATTGCAGTAACATTTAAATTCGACTGGCTCCAGTCCTTAAAACAATTTTTCATCAATGTGTCATATCATATACTTGTAGCTAGTCTAACTCTGATGGCAATAATAAAAATTGTTTAAGGACTGGAGCCAGTCTACATTCAAATCTGAAGCCTTAAAGTATTTTAGTAAGGAATGAAAGTAATTCTCAGTTCAGATCAACATTTGAAAAGAAGTATGTACAAAACATATAGTCTCCTTTGACATTATTTACAAATATAAATGTGTTGAATATGAAAACCAATGTTCAATTTCAGAGTGCCTATATTTGTTCTTTGTTCTTTTTTACACTATCCACCTTGTATGTGTTTTTTCATATATGATGCGATACTTTGTGTCCTTTTTAGTTTGGTAATCATTTCGCTGAGGAAGAGAGATGGTTGATTGCTTGTACTGATTTCTTCCCACATTTATAAGCAGTTCAGCAGGACAAGCAAGCAGGATAGTAAAATCTGATAATTTGTTCAATTAGCCCTTTTCATGACATACTGCAATGCAAGACTTTTCAATGTGGAACGTAAGTTTGCATTCAAGTGAATCTGAAATGCATGTCCTTATTCAACCATAAATCTGACAGGGTCAAAATGACATGAAAAATGAGAAAGTTATAGATATTTGAAAAATAGAGAATGAGAAGCGATTGGGCCAGGCAGCCATTTTAGGCTGTGTGACGTCATTTAACCCTTATTACATATTAATAAACAGATTAACTAATTGCCTGCTATATATATTAACTTTGTTTGATTGGTCCTTCTGTTGAAAATAGATTATTTTGAAGAAGAAAGCTTGTTTGCAATGGAATTGTGGATTTTCATAGACTTTCAAAATTTACAGAAAGTTGATTAAATATTCAAAATGGCGGTCAACAATGTCTTTTTAGAACTCAGAATTTAGATTTTTGAATAGGTATAACTCCCGTTTTTACATCCGATAATGATCAAATTTTCATGAAACGCACAATCTGCTAATACCTTTTTTTTGTTATAAATAATGTTAATGAATATTGCGTTCCGCTTTTAGAAATAGATTAAACCCTTCCTTTTCAAGCTCCGGTGTTATCACCAGCTCTCAAAGCAAATCATTTTGCGTATATTTTTGATTTTGTGATCAACTCTATTAGATATTGCCAAATAAAATGTGTTTGCGTTATCGAAAACAAAACTATTGCACAATGTAGGCTGTATTTCGCTTTTTCTTGCATTCACCACCTTGCTAGAAATTACTGGTATGAACCTTTTCATTCTAGATTCCAAGTTGCCTAGTGCGTGATAACGAGACTGTGTTCAACTACAGTAAAACGGCCACTATCACAAAGGCAAAAAAAATGGTTTCCAAGACTAATTATCGCTTAATGCAGGTCAAAAGTATTGCAGAATGCTCCCCTTGGAGCATTCAGCAATACTTTCGACCTTCATTAAGCTACCATTTGTCATGAAGATCGTTGTTTTGTCTATTTTGGGGTGACCGCTTTAGACAGGTTTTACTGTATTTTAACACTAAAACGTCAACTTCACATCTTTTATCAAAATATGAGTAATGCCCCAAAACTGCATTTATCATATGACATCGCGTCTGGGAGGGATATTATGCCATGTATTTAAATTGATAAACCACCTTGTCATAACTGCCATAATAACGGCACGTGTATCTGGCCAAATTGTGACTTTTTTATGCAAAACAACAATTTCAAAGTATTATTAATGTCATATGACAAATAGAATCTAACATTTGTGCAGCTGTAAATTTGAATTTATTAAACCAGTTGCGAAAAAGTGATAAAAAGCCCATTAAGCCTCGCATTTTATCTCTTTTCCTCAACTCGTTTAATAAATTCAATAATACATGAGCATTTGATGTAAGATCCTCTATTAATTTGCAGTATTAGGGCATTGCCCACTTATATATCGAACATCAATTGAAAATCCTGCTAGCGGTTAGCAGAGACCAGTACAGTTTCCATATTGTGTACTACGTCATATATAATAACATACACACAAACTCATTTTATTAGGCAAATGCGGGGATATAACACAAAAACAATATAGGTAGCGCACTCTGAATTGATACCTATGCTTTCATAGTTTCACTGCTATTCACAACTTAAGTTGTCTGCTTTTGTGTCTGCAGTTATATTTTGGAAGCCTCTATAGCAAGCAACGTAGAACCAGGACAGACTGCTCCCTTTGGAACATTCTGATCTGCATCTGTACTGTTTGCATCCAAGTTTAAGCTAATGCATTAAAAAAGCGAAACATTGCAGCAGACAACATGGTATCTGCGTTTTTCGTCTGGCATGAATGGTGGTCTCTTTCGACTGTATACTGAATAAATTTTGTCATGATTCTGACATGCTGTTATAAAACCCTTCATCGGCAATAGCACTAAAAATAATTGTATCTGTTTCCGACTCATCGTCATTTTCATGTGGGTGTAGTCTCTTAGCAACTGGGAGTTCATACATAAGACGCTGCCACCACAGCCTCGATCTTGCTGTGACGTAATCTCCTCTATGCATGCGTTTCATCACTTCTGGTTCTAGAGTTAAAATGTCAATGTCTCCATGAATAACTAACACTACTTTGTGAAGTTCTAGTTTGGTTAAGTCTGATGCAATGTGGAAAACTTTAACAAGAAATGGATTTGTGGCAAAATTGCTATTGATTACAAATAACGAACATTTACTGTCTTCGATTGTCTTCCTTGTCACGTCAATGTCTTGAATAACGTCTTTTGAAGATTGATAGTTATAATGATGTGCTCTCAGTTTTGGCAAGAGTTTTTTCTGCACATACTCAGAAGCATGTTGGTCTCCTGGATCATAACCAACAAAGACATCAAAAGTCTTTCCAGCAATGTGACGACGCCGTGGAATATGCAAACCTGTAGTTGAATAAACAACTGAAAAAACTTCGCGTCTGAAGTATAAAAATGCACCCAAAACTATCAATAATGCTAATACACAACCGACTATTATTATAACGGTCTTCCCTAGACCACCCTCATGGAGTTTATCAAACTCTACACAGATAAAAGAAGACTTTGGCACATACAACATTTCTTGTCCATTGCATACTAAATCTCTCCTATCTCTTATCTTGAATTTAACTTTGTCAATAAAATCCTTGAAATAAATATTCTGGCACGTACAAATCCAACGATTGTCTGCTAAGAAGAAGTATTTACTTGATGGCAAGGAGGATAACTCTGAAGCTGTATCATTACTGAGCACACGGAATTTGTTCTTGCTGATATCAAGCTCTTCCAGATTAGGAAGTCCTACAAATGCACCTCTTTCAATGGTTGTTAGTAAGTTACCTTGAAGATAAATCTGCTTTAAATTAATATGATTTGCAAAAAGAAGTGAAGATATTATTGTTAACGAATTCTCAGCTAAACTAATTATTTCCAGCTTCTTGAATCCCACAAATACAACTGGATCAATAGACGTTATGGAACTCTTATTGAGGTAAATTTCAACAGTGCTCATATTCTTTAAGTTGGAAAGTGTCTTTAGATTGTTTCTGGTAAAATTATTTCCATCCAGGAATATAGTAATGGCCGACTGAGGAATAGCTTCAGGAACAGCTTGTAGATTGTTTCTACACACAGTTGTTACAATATACCCATCCTTGTCACGCTTGTAACATTTGCAATCAGTGCTGCAGTTCTCGGCCTCTAAACAAAGGAACTGGCTCCTCTGTAACTGCCATGGAGAATACATACCATCAACAGTATAAGCTCTACATTTCGGGACAATATATTTCCTACTATCTATTTGTTTTCCATCAACCTCTACGTAGGGATCTTTAATCCAAACAATATGACAGGAACAGATAACTGGATTACCAGAAAAATTAAACGAAGTGCCTTTTTCAGCATTAAATGGTTCAAATATTTCTATATTGTTATCGTCAAGATGCACTTTTCTTAGCCTTGTCAACTTGGCGAAGGTATCTGTGTTTAATTTACTTATATTGCAGTTAGACATGTCTATTTCTATTATATGAGCTTGAACAATATCCACTGCAAGTTGTTCAATACCATCAATAGGATTAAATGATACATTCAATGTTTCTAAATTATTTAAAGTGTCTTGGGAGAAGAGCTGGTTGATTGTCACGATTCCGTTGTGGGCCAGATTTAACGTCTTCAGTTTTGATGTGCCTCTAAAAGAATTAATAGACATAGTCATGGCCATCTCATTCTTTTCAAGATTTAAATGAACCAATTTTGGAAGTCCTAAAAACATAGTATTGTTGAAATTATGAATCTGATTTTGAGATAAATCTAAAGTTTCCAAATTATTCAGTATCTCGCCTTTAATATTGAAGGCTGTCAGATGATTTGTAGAAATATTTAGAGTGTTAATATTGGTTTGGTGGATATTTTCAGGCAATGATACCAGTTGGTTGTCACACAAATCTAGGAAATGGAGTGTCGATGGCCAGAATTTTACAATCAATGAAACAATATGATTGTTGGCTAAAGAAAGGTATTCCAGAGATACCAGTGGTCTGAACACAGAAGAGGGCAAACTCACAAGTGCATTATTCTGAAGATGAAGTCCCATCAGCTTTTCAAGACCGACAAAAGAGTTGTTGTCAAGAAGTGTAATGGCATTGTGGTTCAAATATAAACTGCTTAGTTTTTTAAGTTCAGAAAAACTGTTTTCAGGTATGGATTTTAACTGATTGTGTTGCATATCCAAAACCTTAAGTAGTGGAAAGATCTTGAAGAATTCTTGAAAGTTATCTGATCCATTTAAATTATTATTATTGATATACAGTTCAGTCAATGAGTCTAGTCCAGAGACTTTGTCCTCAGCAAGTCTATGTAACTGGTTGTATGATATATCCAAAGACTCCAGTCCTGAAAGCCCTTTTAAATCAAAGTGGAACGTTTTCAGCTGGTTGAAGGATATATTCAGCAATTTTAACGATGTCAGATTAGAAAGACTTCCTGAGACTGAAGTTATCATATTTCTAGAGAGATCTAACAATTCCAGGTCTCGGCAGCTGTTCAGTTCCTGGAAATCGAACATGTCAAACTCGTTCATGCTCAGATATAAACTTCTAAGCTTAGGTAAGAGAACACATAAGTCATTATCTTTGATAAGAAATTTCAAATAATTATGTGACACATTTAGGTCCTTCAGTTCCACTCCACCTTCGAATGATGTTTCATGTATTTCTCCAATCAGATTACTCCCAAGGTCTAAAGAAGTTAATGACGTCAGGGGATCGAGTGAATCTTTTGGAACTTCTCTAACCTTGCTATGACTGATATCAATTGCTTTAACGTTACTTGTATTTGATACACATTTAAAGCTGTGTGAAGGAAACACGTCAAGCTCATTATAGCTCAGGTCAAGGAACTCCAAATTCACCATATCGCAAAAGACTCCATAGGGTAAATCAATAAATGTATTGTTCTGTAGCGACAGATAACTAACAAGAGAAAGACCATCGAAAGCTCGTTGTCGTACGTTGTCTATCCTGTTGTTTGACAGATCTAAGACCTGTAGGTTTCTTGTAGTATTGAACAGTCCTTGGTAGAGTGTTTCAATGTAACACATGAAGTAACTATTCGAGGGTTTATCTTTACAGACACACATGTTGGACTGACGCTGAACCCTTCGTTGTAGTAGACAGTTCACTGAGACGTACTCCAATTCATATCCTGAAGATTTCCACACAGAACTGATGTCTGAGTAAGAGAGATTATCCATGCAGGCTATAACATTCGTAGTGTCTATAAACACACATTCTGATGGAGAACTTGTGTTGAAGTGGAAGCTGTGGGTCTCCCCATAGACTGTCATAAAACTGAAGGTTTCTTTGCTGTTGACTTCAGAAAGAACTGTGAGGCCAAAGATGACCACCAATACGAGAAATATTCGCTCCATTCTCACATTTGACAAACTTTTTCTGTATTACACAGCCTGAAATAGACAAGGAAGTATCAATGGACCATGTCATGTGATAATGTCACGTGTCGCATATGCGGAATCATTTGCATGCCTGGGAATTTTAACATGTTTTTGTCATCTGCTTTTTTAAAATTAACTTTTTCTAAAAATTCTTCCAGTAATGCCATCAGAATGTCAAACAGTTTGGATCCAGATCAGGACCGACGTCGGTCCTGATCTGGGTCCAAACTGTTTGCAATGGTTATCAAAAGAGACTAGCCAGGAAATAAGTTATATGCGGGAGCATTTATCAAGCAAGACTGGTGGAACTGGTAAATAAATTGCCTGGGTCGATGCAGTACCTGTGGTCAAAGATATCATTGCGACCTACAGAAAAAAATGACACTATTTTGTTTTTAATCAGTTTGAAACGTTATTTTTTGCATCCTGAAAAATCAATACTTCACTTAGGTCATCCTTAACTTTAAGGAGGCATTGTAATTCCGGGTCCAGGTTATAATTGAAACAGTTAAAAATAGCTAGCTTCTTCAGATAAGCACAGCTTGAGTGTGTAAAAGCATTTTGTAAAAGAAACGTCTCGTTGATGCGGTTCTTTAAAGCACAGTGTAGATGTCGATTAACTGTTTGAACATATTATCCAACATTGTTTGTCTACAATGCCTACTGTATTTATCCTTGCTATTTACACAGACAGGCTTGGCCGAACAGCGTAAACCCAGATAAGCCTGCTCCAAGGAGCAGCCTAGGAGCAGGCTAATTTGGGGTTACACTGTTTGCCTTTACAACACTACACCGTACGGTTAGTTTAATCTCGGACCCAATAAGGTCCGAGGTTTAATTAAAATGGACTTGAAAGGGCTGACTTCTTGACTCTCGTTTGTGGTGTCTAACTGTGCGTTTGTTACTTTCCCATTGGTATCCTGGGTCAGGTGTGGTACTTGATTGTATCGATTCCTGATCGTTGCACCCTTACTTACTTTGCTTAATCGTAGGATTAATTTGATAAGAGGTTTTAGTATCGGAGGATTTAGGATAAAAACGGTAAGAAATCATGAAAGAAGCTTACAACAATACGAATGTCAGAGATTGTTGACATTCAAAGCGGTGCCAAAGTTGCATGTCAATCTAATTACATTATGATATTTGTTATCATATCTTTAGTGACAAACATTGACGGGCACATGCAACTTTATAAACATGCATGTGTTATCATACTTTCTAGCATTCGACGAACAACAAAAGCACATACGAGCAGCCCGATTCATGTGAGCGTTGATCCATATTGTATATTTATTGTTTGTACATGGCACACATGTGTTTTCTCATGTTGGGGCTCAATTAATATAACCAAACTGACTTGATTAATGTTTCTTGTATTTCAGCCTACTGTAATGCCAACCAAGAGTGACAGTGACGTAATATTTTGTTTACAATTGTTAAGTAAAACGGTGACTTGTACACTCCACTTGAGCTGACGTGAATCAATAGATCACATGTGTATTAATCCTATCATGTGGATAGGATTAATACACAAGTGATCTATCGATTCTAAAGTCCCTGATAACTGTGCAAACAAAACATAACGCTACTGTCACTCTTGGCTGGCAGGACAATAGTTTTCTATAAGTGAGACATTTGTAAGATGAGATGCCACAAAGAGGGTTATCTCATCAGGTTATGCACTAGTTGTTGTCATAAAACGGTCATATTCGCAAAGAAAATGCTTTGGTCGATTCGATCTGTGTCTCCTAATAATGAATAATAGGTCGTTCCAACGCGATAATTAGCATTAAAGGATGGGAGGTTCTAACCGGTATAAATGGGGTAACAGAAAGGTCCACGAGCGTACTGTGGACAACATTCACTTATAGTGATAAATAAAAAAAACCATTTCTACCTGATATTGTTGCAGTTATTCTCCGGATCAATACAATCGAACAGAACAGAATATAGCTTTTAAAGCATCTCAGCTGCCACCAAAGTTACTATTACATGATTAACTATAAACTATTTACCATTCCTTCTAGATATTCCATTTCTTTGAAATAAATCGAGGCATATCTTTAGCCGAAACCCTGGTCAAAATAGTTATCCGCCTATTGTGTTGATTTTCGACAATGCAAGCATCACCGCTGTAGGAATCGAAGTGCCATTTTCCGTATTCTAAAACTCAACTTTTGGGAACAATTAATGAGTCGTGTCACAAGAATATCAATCTTTGTAGGTATGATCAGGTATGTACCTGTACAGCTAGCTCATGCGCGGATCCAGAAAATTTTGCCAGAGGGGGTCCAACTTTGACGGGTTTTTTTTTAGTTGATGAGGGATGGGAGGATCCAAATACCACTATAAGCGGGCCTTCATCGGCCCGCCAGCGAAACGCCATTTAAATGGCGTTTCGCTGGTGTGCTGATGATGGCCCAACATTGAATGCTGGCTTGGTAGCTTCGTGATTTTTCAGGGGATCTGGACCAAAACTACTAAGAAACCCTATATTTTTGCGATTTTTCAGGGGGGGGGGGTCCGCACCCCCTGTCCCCCCTCTGGGTCCGCACATGCAGCTGCTAACTATAAGACAATTTCCATGATTTCGCTGTAGGTATTATAACGCCAAGGCAACGGACAAAATGGTGCTGATCCAGACTGTGCATTTGCTGTTCGCCAGGTTCTTAATGGCGTGTCCAAAGAAGAAAAATCAACAGTTGGTATAAAGGCTCAAACCCGACACTAACTAGAATCTCGAACGTTGTATATAGCCATTATATTTTACATGTCGCTAACAATAAATGAGCTGATCAGACTGCGCGGATGCACAGGCTGATCTGCGCATTTGTTGTTCCCATAGTTTTCTTGTGACATTGCTCCCATTGTTACAGGTAATGATTGATGGCCGCCAGGTCAAACACTTCCCCATTAGCTTAATTAGTAATGTTACGTAAAAATAGCTTGTATCAGAAACAAGAAGAACACAGGCCAGACCAACCTGTGTATCCTCGCAGCACCGCTTAGGTCACCCTAGTCAACCGAATGGCAAAATCAATGGCCGCCTTGTGGTACACACATGCGCACATTCTTGCATAGGTCAAGGATTTCTGTAGATTCTCAAGAAGGGCCTTTTCTAAATGGTCCAGGGATTGTTATACGTCTTAGGAATGATGAAGTAAGACTCTTGATGTCAACATAGTTTCACCCTGGAGCGTCTATATAGTAATTATTCGCTGACTTTCAATAACGAATAATAATACGAATATATTTGAAAAAATACAGGGCAGTGGGTTGACTTTTCGATTTCAGACCTATATTTGTATGTTGGCCCGACAAAACGCTTTAGCTTGTCCCTACACATGTCCCACACGGGTGGTCAGTTCCGGTCCGTTCAGGATAGCTCTCAAACATAGTGAATCATAGACCGCGGCTCAGAATATCAAAGCTTAAAACATTTTGAACTCAGCTTACAGAATATGATCATGCATTTTAACATTATTATTGAAAGCTGCCCAGAATACCATGGCTTATCAATAGATAATATATCCTATACTACTCAGAGACGACCATGCATTTTGCTATTGTGGTCATGTTTTGAGATTGCCAAGTTGCTAACAGAAATGACTGGCGTGTTAGGGCCCAACTTAGGGGTGCTCGGAAACCTGCAGTTTGCAGTTAAGATTTCAAGATTTTGGTACAACATCACAAGATTTCGATACGTATCGCTTATGCGTAGATTGCCAAGTTGCTAACGGAAATGACTGGTGTGTTAGGGACCAACTTAGCTGCAATTTGCAGTTAAGATCTAAAGATTTTGTTAGCTTTACAAGGTACAACATCACCAGCTTCATGCGCAAATGCCTCGTATAAACGCCCATGCTGATATATCCAGCATAGATAGAAGTCTAAATTTTGCTATGAATGTTCATCTACATCCATACTTTGTGTATGCGAGCGGCGAAAGCTCTGGCGAGTCTGTGCATATGCGCAGACTCGCCTAAGCCCTCGCTCCTCGCTGATGCAATAAGCACCAAAATCTCGCGCACTGGTCCAGATTATATTCGACAGCATCAATAGACTAAAGGTGGCCACAAGTTGCACCACCAAGACAAAAAAGCAGCTGATAAAAATGATCAAACCGCGCGACGCCATATAAACAATAAACCTACCTCCATTTTAATATCCCTTCTAGATGCTTTGACCAATACTCAATGTATGTACAATACAGGTAAGCTGTTAAACAGCATTATAATGCTAAAGTATGTGTTCTTACATTGAAGTGTCTGTTCATAAACCTGTCACAAAATTATATGACTATGTTGACAAACTATATTTTACTATTTTACAAGATGTGTGTTTGTTGTGCAGTACAGTTTTAAAGTTAAACTCTTTCCGTACTAGGCGGCCAACTTTTGTCGTCTGCTGATAACCTTTGCAAACAGTTTGGACCCAGAAAAGACCGAGGTTTTGTTGATCCAAGCCGATTGAGACTCACTACTCTGATAGTGTGCCTGAAAGAATGTTTTGAAAAGGTGAATTTAAAAAAAAACAAATCAGCAGATGACACAAAAAGCATGAAAAAATACCCAGCATGCAAAAATTAAAGATTTATACACTACTCGAAGAATAACACGTTAATTAAGATCTCAGTATAGCTGACCCCCCCCCTCCAACATGTCAAGTGTGGTCCGCGATTCTCACAAGTGACATTTTCTGTCAAGTTTATAATAATATGCTGTTAAAGCTTAAACTTGCAGCAGATTACACTAGCTGGCGATATTCGCTGCGTTTTCGGCTGGCAGTGGAATTGTTAATTCAAAAGACCACGGGATCACAGTTTTCACTTTGAGTTCTTAGTAGATACGAATTAAAGGATAAGTTCTGTAACGCTCTGTATCTGATAAAAAACCAATAAAATTCATTTTATACGCCAAACTTTATTGACAAAAAAATGACTGCGCATGTCACATATATGTGTGTCACTGCTTGCAAGAAACAATCCTTCAGAATAGTTTGTGGTCTCGATTAAGCTATAAAATCTGTAAGCTATGACTAAAGACAAACATTGAGAAGTACTTGACTGATAATTCAACAAAACGAGGTCATGCCATAAAAATGATACGTGATTTGCTGAGAGCTGCACTGTAAAAAAATATGTGCAAGTTAACACCAAAAGAGGTGGCAGCTAGGCTGCCATCTCTTTTGGTGTTAATTTAAACATACGCATCCAACTAAAACAACTTGAGATCATCATTTCTTCAGTGGTAAATATTGAACATTTCTACATGTTATTGTTGTAGTCATTTAACGTTAAATAGATCAACCTTTTATGAAAATGTTTTAAGTATTTAAAATGTGTTAATTTATGCAGGATTGACTCATAGCCTGGATGGGATACTTAAGTGACACTTCCTTCTGGGTAATATTTCATGCTTTTTGTTATCGTCTGCTGGTATTTTTCATTTTTTTCAATACAAGATAAGAGTGCGTACTAAATTTTTTTTTCTTATTTCTAAACCAAAACTTATGTTGTGGGCACTCAAAAGAACCGGTTCTTTTGAGCACCCAAAACACATGATTGCATTGGTGGGTAAGAAAATAAATGCAACTTAAGGTGCACAAACTATCCTTATCTGGACCTATATTTACATTCAAGCAATTGAACGGTTACACCATGACCAGTGGCAATTTAACTACCACCAAACTTGGTGTAAAGTTACACCTATCTATTTTCAAAGTCCGACTCCTATTAACTCAGTGATTTGGTTATCCGTAGTTTGAGTCAAAAATAGTTAGTCTGTTAATGATATACACGTATTCTTTGTACCCTTTGTATTTTTACTTTTTTGGAGGGGGGTGTTGCTTTACGTCCAATGCAACAGATGTGGTCATGTGGGGACGGTCAGTTTACCTAACCACACTTTTTCCCTGGGCAAGTTAACCAGTACTTCGTGCACATACTTTCACTTGTAACCTTGGATGAATCAGCGGAACGGAGATATTATTTGATGATTATTTAAGTCCGGGATCGAACTCGCGACCCCTGGATCTGCAGTCGGACATGCATCTGTAATCAGACACGTTACCGATTGCGCTACGCGGCCCTGGTATACTAATGAATTATTCCATCTGGTTTGAAGTATCATTGTACATGCCAAGGGGTCACAGGGTAGATTTTTCAAATTAAGATGTAGTTCAGCCCCTGAAGATTGTTCTTAACAAAAAGTCCATGATGGTTTGCCGCAAAATGCGGTGTTTTATCTAGATCCAAAGTATCCATTTAGGAGTTTTCAGAATATAAAGGCTAAAAAGGCTCGTACCATAGAAGCGGAAGAGAAACTTACCTTTAGTCAAACAAAATTCACAATCTGGGGAGTATCTTCGTGTCACCTGTGCGGATTGGTTTCCCCTACTTTTTATAATGCTTGGTTATACTTGGTTTGAAGCCGCCGATATAAAATCGACTCGACTAGCGACGGATATGCTTGATGAATTCGCCGTCCCCATCACCCTGTTCGATACCAGTAGACCAGCCAAAAGCTTTTGAGGATTCTTGCTTTGATCTCACTTCTTGCGAGCTCAAAGAAGGATCCTGACCGTTGTTTTTCCCATTGCGTTTACGCCTCTCAGATATACGAACAGGAATGCTAGCGGTAGGCAGATTACATGATTCAGTACTAGCTTGAACTGGCCTTTTTAACGCTTCACTGTATGATAAGTCACTGTTGACACGATCGTCGTGTAAGGCCTCGAAACGATTACTAACAGGCACATTCATGACAGAATGGTGTACGTCATTGCTCAGATCAAAAGAGCTGTCCTGAAAATAGTTACATGTAGAGTTAGCATTCGTATCAGTGGCATCAGACACACAGACAGTTGGTGGATATTTTAACACAGTAGAGTCTGATTGGGTATCAGGGCGTATAGGGGCATTGGGGTTACTATTAACAGTATCAACAGTACTATTCCCTTTCACTCTGTAAAGTTTATGGGTTATGGGACACTGTACAAGACTGCTAGTACAATCACTGTC
The DNA here is from genome assembly GCA_964019695.1 of Loripinus fragilis. NCBI lineage: Eukaryota > Metazoa > Mollusca > Bivalvia > Lucinida > Lucinidae > Loripinus > Loripinus fragilis. The sequence goes on along the minus strand of OZ026530.1, from coordinate 27,868,439 downwards.
ATTATTCTCGCATACAAGGCGGTAATTTGACTGTATTTTTTTCAGCAAAAAGCTGTGGAGAACCGCCGGTTCCAGCGTAACTTCCTTCTGGTGTCTGTATACTCGAGCCACAAGCAGGTTTGTGTGTGTTAACGTAATCAGAAGATGGCTCTTTTGAATTCGCGAGTTTTTGTTCAAGCTTGGACAAGCGTTTTTCAAGTTTTGGCACAAGCGAAAATCTGTTGGTCAGGTCATTGCACTTAGAATCTAGATAATCATTTAATAATTTAATGTCAAACTGAATAATTTTAGTCATTTTTTTACTCTCGTCACTCCATTATAACGTTCATCAGTGACTCGATCCACGACCTGTTTGCAGTCAGTGGCTGTTTCTTGGAGCTTGTCGATTGATTCCGTTATGTCCGTTTTGAGTAGGATTACGTCGGCCTTGATGGATTTTAACTCTTTTTGGTAGTCTTCTCGTAGTGATTTATTTTCATGTTTTAAACTAAACAAATCAGCTTCACGGTATTGTTGTAAGCATGCTACGGAACAATGCTATATCACTGTCATGACTGCAGCTAGTATTTGTATCAGAGGAATCTATACATATAGTTTCATTCTGTGTGTTATCATAATTTTGCTTAGAGATGCTTAAGAGCTCTTTCATATCATCAAATGGTGCACCCTCAAAAATGGATGCTTGCACGTATATATCATTACAAAGTTTCAAGGCAGTGCTTTCGCCGATCTTTGGCTTCTTACGTCTCTTCAATTCAGACCCTATTGGGAAAGGGAACTCTGCTAAGCATTTAAGTTCAGAGAATAGCGTGTTACGAAGCTCTTTAAGTTCCATCTCATCAGAATGGTAGTCAGAAATTATCTGAGTAAGAAACATATCTTTAGGCAGCTGTCGATATAGCTGCAACACATTTTGAACATTCTGCGAAGGTACATGCATATTTGTGGTATCGTCAGTGATCTCTGTGAATAAACTTGACACATTTTCTTGTGTGACATTTACCAGGTTCCTTGAAGTGACATTAATATTTAACAGAGATGTAATACTCTTTGACCACATTCGATGCTACTACATGAGTTTTCAGGCGAATACACTTGCTTCACGGCAGTTTCTTCACTTGTTGAGCAATAGGCCTGATTAACTGTTGATTCGTCGTAGTCATCGTTGCCCAGAATGACTGGCTTGAGGGACGTAAATGATTTACTGTTCATCGTCATCGATTTATAGAAGAACACAGCGGTAAATTAGGACGACGGGAGCCAGACCACAGTGAACTCATTCATGCGTGACGATTTTGTTATCATGCCCGTTGTACTCTGGAACCGTTACAATTCGAGATTATAACATAATACGGGCTTTTAGGGCAGGTTAGTGGGATGTATTTAAAGAAGTCATATTCTTTGTTAGAGTTCAGAAAAGAGAAATATCAAAGTTTATAAGATCAACAAAATCTTATCTTGCCAGAATTCATCCTCCTTATGAAACTATTCTCCAATATTTTATATAATTTCATTAAGAATAAGCGTCAAAATTCACGTATAGTGTCAGAGCTCCAAAACACACGAATTTTACAATTTGTAATAACACAGTATCTCCACGAAAATATCGGACCTTACCGGGATCGAACTCGCGACCCCTGGATCTGCAGTCGGACATGCATCTGTAATCAGACACGTTACCGATTGCGCTACGCGGCCCTGGTATACTTATGAATTATTCCATCTGAATTGAAGTATCATTGTACATGCCAAGGGGTCACAGGGTAGATTTTTCAAATTAAGATGTAGTTCAGCCCCTGAAGATTGTTCTTAACAAAAAGTCCATGATGGTTTGCCGCAAAATGCGGTGTTTTATCTAGATCCAAAGTATCCATTTAGGAGTTTTCAGAATATAAAGGCTAAAAAGGCTCGTACCATAGAAGCGGAAGAGAAACTTACCTTTCGTCAAACAAAATTCACAATCTGGGGAGCATCTTCGTGTCACCTGTGCGGATTGGTTTCCCTTACTTTTTATAATGCTTGGGTACTATTGCTGAAATGAAAAACAAAATTTAATACATTACCTACTTTCAAAGTTGACTAGACCATGAGACGGTGTATTCCTGTTTCTCCCACTTTTTGATTTTCAGGTAAATTTGGTGTGGGAAAACAGGATTTATGGATAATGTGAAAAGGTGCATATGCATACCAGAATTCTACAGGAACGTGTTTATCGCGCAAAAAGTAAATATGACCTAATGAGAATACTTTCTGACCTCGTATTTATACCACAAACGTAGGAATCCATAGGCTGTTGCAAGACATTCCCCGATTTTTATTTTCTTCATAGAGCAGTTGTTTTTCATATTCAACCAGATATTGAGCATTGGATCGTTTGGTAGGCGTGTATAAAGCACATTTTAGCACAGCATTTTTTATAAAATTAACTGCTAAAAAGTTGGCAATAAAAATCAATGTTCACAATAATTGTCAAATTTAGCCGGAACCATACTCACAGTATGTAAACTGAAATAAACATCCTGTACCGTTTCTCCGCTAGCTCACGCCTTATAAACATGAATAACAGCACTCGTGCGTAACCAGTAGTCGGAAAATGCTTGTATTTAGGTACATACACGTTTCGATTTATATTGTTAGCGATACAGGCAATACACATTCGAACAAGGTAAGAAAAGCCATTTTATCTATTTTATTCCGTTTTATTCCATGATTTTAACGGTTTCCTCCTTTGCATTTTGCTTTGTCAAAAAACGACTTGCTCACAATCAGAGCCGTTCTGTATCGAAAACGAGCTTAAATGCCAGATTGCACGGTTTTAGTGGAATTGACAATAACAAATATACATGTTTACATGGTTGTAACTGTAACAGTTACTTAGATCTATGGAAAAAAGAATTTTAATAGGTGGGCCCTCGCAATTACAGCTGTACCAACAACTCTCACATCACGATTTCCGACAACTGGTTACGCACGAGTGCTGTAATTCATAATGTTTAAGGCGTGAGCTAGGAGGAACGGGTACAGGATGTTTATTTCAGTTTACTTACTGTGATACTGGAAGCTCATAAACAGACACTTTATATACTACTTGTTGAATTTAATCTTAATTTGGAAACTCTATCGCTCGATTGTATCGACCAAATGGATGAAAGATGTCTGCTTTTACATAATATTCATTTATATTCCATAGGGAACAATGTTAAACACATATGTGTAAATTTATCATATGTGCTTTTACTTAGATTTGCCCTTAGACAGAGTTGTTTGAAAAAAAAACATTTGATTTTAAGCGCTGAAAAATGTACATTGTCTGTGCATTTGCGCAGGCTCACCTGAGCCTACATTGCTCGACAATGCGATAAGTACTAAAACCCATCAATTCATTTTTGTTAAGTATGCAGAAGATAGGATGCAGCATCTGCGTATTGTACTACGCTGATCTCTCCGGCTTCAACGGCGACTTGAAGTCACAGTACATTTGTCAACTTGTTACAGTGTCATGAACAAAAAATACTCTGTTTATCGCCATCTTATTAACAAAAACATTTCCTCTTCTGCGATACACACACACACACACACACACACACACACACACACACACACACACACACACACACACACACACACACACACACACACACACACACACACACACACATGCACGTGCATGCACACATTTACGTAAAACTTACAAAAATAATAGACAGACAAACTTACAAACATTAATGCAGACAATGAATTTGTGTCGGATTCAGAGTTACGTGACTGTTCTGACCTAATCATCATCTAACGCTGACAGAACTGATCACATCAGCTCCATTACGTTCGCCCCGAAGCACGGACAGACAGACGGACATACAAAGGGCACTTCTATAATCCCGGCCTCTCTGCTTTGCGATGGGGGGTCAAGTTGGGATTTTAATATTTTATAAATTAGAACTAAGAAATAATTATTTAATGTAAGACATAAATGAAAAATTGTAAACTGGGACTGGGATGTAAAACATTTAGTATTAGCATTAATCAATAAAATACATGAAACATCTATACAAAAAACTTGGCAGGTCTATCGGTAGCTGTCTTAACTTTTTGTATGCTGGGTAATTTTTCATGCTTTAGGTGTCGTCTGCTAACACTTTTAAAAATAAGTTTCCAAAAATTATTTCAGGAACTCTATAAGGTTGCCTAACGGTTGATCAGGACAGATGTTCTGTCGGTCCTAATCTGGGTCCAAACTGCTTGCAAATGTTATCAGATGACTAAAGTCACCGCTACATGTAGCAGAGAAAGAGTTAAGATTGAAGATTCCACTCTATATGTTTGTAAGTTTATCAGATTGAAGAGATAATACATATATATACCATATACTTGTAGCCAGCCCCCTAGCACCGGACTTTTAGCTCCGAGTTTGATAAGAATTTTGTTCAAATTAAGGATTAGTAATTGAATTTGGAAATTAAAATTAAAAACAACTATCTTATCCCAATTATATATAGCTTACTGGATTTACTGTGAATAAATAAAAATATACTCAACAAAAAAAGTTAAGGAAAATGTGTTTAAGGGGCTATAACAAAATACATAAAACATTTAAAGACTTTTGAATTTCATAATAGTATAATGTTACCATTTGTCTATACAATGGCGTTTTATCTGGGTCTGTAGCGCCCACAGCAGCTTAGTAAATCAATGTCAAAGTTAACTGGTCTTCACTCCATTTTTCGCAAAAATTCAATTTACGGAGCAAACATAGGTTTTCGAGCATTAACGTTCGCAAGGTCCCTCAGGAGATGGAGATGTTCAAAACGTGGGACGACAGCTCTTGTGGTTATACAGGGACATTTGATCAGCCAATTGTACATGGATGAGATGTTGAGGTTTGTTGCCCTACCTTTTTGTGCACAAACCAGTGACAGTACCCGGCCTAGGATAACAATGCCAGAACACATCTTACTAGAATCAGCAAAAACAATGTTGTGCGTATTGACTGGTCAGACACGTCTACAATTTTAACATGTCTATGACATCTTTGGACAGAGGGTCCAACCATGCATAAAAACGGCATCAAGAAACTCCTAGCCCCTCGGTACAGTGTTGCAGGAGATATCGATGCTGATCCCTCAGCACCAAATCAAAAGAATTATTCAGAGTATGCCAAACCGGTGCTAGTCCTAATTTGCCACTGGCTGGGGACACACTCATTACTGAAGGCATTCTCATCTTTTCATCATAATTTCACGTGACATTCAAAGGAAATGCATTTCAAGTTTTGAAAGCTTACATGTTACGCATGTGTTTATGAGGGAATACTCTGTAGACAGTTTTACGAAAAATGACTTTGACCCCTGGCTTACTTGACACTGTGTCACAACAAAGGCATTGGTGCTAGCAACTTAAAATAAACATGTTTTTCAACCAATGACATATATCTAAACAAATAAATAAAAAAATGAATAGTTGTTTGCTATGGTGTTCTTATGTTGCATGGTTTTCTGGGATTTCCTTAACTTTTTTTGTTCAGTATAATTATGGAACGGACTATACTATACAGGTAAGTTGGCCCAACTTTACATAGCGGGAGAAACAGGAATATGATTTTCTAAATGTGGGAGAAACAGGATTAAACCGTCTAGACGTATAGTAGAATCTGGTAAATTCGAAGTCCTGGGACTAGAGGTTTTATACCGATTTATCAACGGTTCGAATTATAGGGAGGTAGACATAAAAGTAAATAACCCCAAAAAAACAACACCTCCATTTTTCAAAAGTTATCTGAGTTAAACATAGTAAGTGTTAACTCTTTGCCTTCTAGTGTCGTCTGCTAATAAATGTTGCAAACAGTCCAGGTCCAGATCAGGCCCGACATTTTGTCAGGCCTGATCTGGGTCGAAACTGTTTGCAACATTTATCCAATCTGGATCTGGATCCAAACTGTTTGACACTCTGATAGTATTCTTGACTAAGTATTTTGAAAAAGTTTTTTGTTAAAAAATCAGCAGATGAGCAATTACACAGAAGGTAATAAGATACGAAAAAATGTCACCTATAAAGTATCCCATCCAGTGCTATGAGTTAACTCAATCCTGCATAAATTAACACATTTTTAAAAATAATTTAAGGCATTTCCATAAAAGATCGACCTGTTTAACGTTTAAAAAGCAAGTTTATGCAAATATATAATCATCAAATCAAAAATTCTAATATTACATGATTTACATCAAAACGTCATTTCTCTAAGTCTTAACATAATGCATGTAAATTGTCCACCTGATGAAACCATACATCAATGTCCATAATGCATCACTGCTCAAACTGTATCAATGTCCACAATTATACCACCTTTACCAACTTTAGCATGAAATATCACTTGATGTGCAAGGTCTGCACTGACGTATGTGGTATAAAATAGTTATACCATGTTTGTTTGTTTGTCCACATGTACGTAAGATAATCCACTCGCTAAAGCTCGTGGATTATCTCCACGTACAGGCGGACAACCCATGGTATAACTATTACATAACCTTACATTCTATTAAAGCTGCATAGTCTGTAACTTTTGATATTCTAATTTTGGAAATAAAGTTTAAATTTTTCAAGAATACAGTAAAAATACTCAAATTCAGGTAAACATTTTACCATTTTCATAAATTTTAACAAATTATATCTATCAAAACAACAGCATTTATATTAAAAATCAACTGTCTAGAATTATTGGAGGGACGTAAATAATTCATAAGAAGAGAAAAATCACCTGTTTTTATTAGATAATTCACTGTTCCATGTAGCTTTCAGCCGTACTGAACATATTTATTGTGAAAACATAACTGTTTTTACAAATGATTTAAAAAGAAATTTTTTTTTTGTTTCGAAAAATGCTCATAGTTACAGATCTAGTCTCTTTAAATGTTTTACTTCAAGTTGCAGTACAAATGCACAGTTCAGTATTGTACGGCTTTGCATCTACTCACTTATTAAAGCTCGTGGATTATCTTCACGTGCAGACGCACAAGATCAGTCTGTAAATGATCTGAGTATATTGATTGGTAAGACTAGGTCTGTAACTATGAATATTTTTCGATAAAACATTGTCTTTTTAAATCATTTGCAAAAATAGAATTAAGTTATGTTTTCACACTAAATATGTACAGTACAGTTGAAAACTGCGTGGAAAAGTGAATTATCATATCAAAACATATCTTTTTCTCTTGTTGGTAATTATTTACGCCCCTACAATAATTCTAGATGGTTGATTTTTAACATAAATGCTGTTGTTATGATAGCGAAGATTTACGAAAATGGTAAAAATTTTACCTGAATTTGAGTATTTTTACTTTATTCTTGAAAAATAGAAACTTTATTTCTAAAATAAGAAGATCGAAAGTTACAGGCTTTGCAGCTTTAAAACATGTCTTCAAACATGCATGTATTACTTGACTTTTCGCTTACTGTAAAGGCGGCAACTTTAATATTCATATCTGGGCGTGGTTGGGCTATTTCATCTGCTAAGTAAGGGAAATCAGGTTTTATTTATAATTTGGTAAAGAGTAAATAAGCTTTTTGTGCCGAGCAAACGTGTTTGTATTTCATGAAACTCCTAACCGTATACACACTGAAAGGTAATAAGGTTGCAAAGATCAGGAATCGATACAATCAAGTACCACACCTGACCCAGGATACCAATGGGAAAGTGACAAACTCACAGAAGACACCACAAACGAGAGCCAAGAGGTCAGCCCTTTCCCAGCAGGTGACCACAAAGCACATATAAACAGACGCGCACAAAACATAGCAAACACAAGACAGAACAAAAACATAAAAGATCCACAAAAGAAGTACCGCCTTGGAACGGTCAGTAAAATATTTTACTGGAGGGCTTAAACCGGTTTAACGGCGCCAACCTCACCCTTAATTCAGATGTGGATCAAGACACATAAATATTTGGTTTGCATGAAAGACCCCTAACTTATCAATGCATCATCTCCTAAAACATATAAATCAAGATATAACAAGGAGATAAAGCAAGGATAAGGACTCAACAGTAAATTAAACTGAATACCGGAGCAAAAGAAATCCAACAGGTAAACCCCGGTGGGCCCGACAAACAGCCAAAGCATCAGGCCCCTACCATCTCATCAATAGATAAGTCTTTAAGTCGGAACCATCATAGAGTCTGAAGTCCGACCCACCAGCGTGCAATTAAAGAGGAAAGCAAAGCTGCCAACCGTGATTGGGTTGACTACCAAGCATGCAGTCTGTTGCAATACATTAATGTTATAGCCAATCTTTTTATAATGGGAAATTATTTTAATGAACTGCGCTGAAAAATTATTAGAGCCAACAATCTTCTTCAACTTATACACCAAGTCACCATAGAAATCAGGTTCCGAAAGTCCTTGGCGCAAGAGAGATTTAAGTCCAACTTGGAATTTAGAAATCAAATCATAGTATCGTCTATAAAATTTTGAAAATGTTTTGCGAAGTTTATGATACCGATAGCCCTGTTTAAGAAGTTTCTGAGTTAATAATTTATTGCGAGTGTTGAAGTCAGTAACATAGCTGGATGCTCTAGCAAAACGAATGAGTTGAAAGATATAGACTCCATAGGATGTAGAACGAGGAACATCACCATCTAAAAATGGGAAATTGACAATTTCAAAATCAAAGTCGTCACGTTTATCATAAATTTTGGTAGAAACAATATCATTAGAAATTGACAAATGCAAGTCTAAAAATGCGGCTTCGGTATCAGAGGCATTGGCTTTATTAAGTTGGAGCTCTGAAGGGTATATTTGACTAACCATATTCTCAAAATAAACATTATTAATATTTAAAATATCGTCCAAATATCTGGAAGTAGTGTTAAACGCATCAATAACATCAGCCTGCTTATCATCAGAAAGAGACATCATAAAGTCCCTTTCATAACAAAACAGGAATAAATCTGCAACCAGGGGAGCACAATTAGTACCCATAGGAATCCCAACTACTTGTCTATAGAGCTTGGTGCCAAATCGAATAAAAATGTTGTCCAACAAAAAGGTCAGCGCATCACATACATTTTGACACGACCATGCATGATATTTTTTAGGTTTTTCTGAAGTAAAAAATGCATTTCTGTCACTACATGCAAGGTAAGGAGAGCCTTCTCTCTGGAAGGTTCTTTCAATAAGATCAATAAGTTTATCTTTAATTAAATTATGAGGTAAAGTAGTGTAAAGAGTAGAAAAATCATAAGTAGACAAACTGGTCGCATTGAAATCTCTAGCTTTAAGTTTATCTAAAATTTCATCTGAATTTTTAATCGACCAAAATAGGTTTTTACCGGATCTCTCATATACTTTTTCACAATATTTGATAACATGTTTTTTAATAGCTGTAAGACACGAGGTTAACAATTTAGAAAGTTCTGTTGTCGTACAAGAACTAGAATTTGCAATAAATCTTGCTTTATAGGGTTTTTTATGGAGTTTAGGTAACCAGTACAACGTAGGAACTTTGTCTTGACTTTCTTTAGCTTTGACACCAAAATGTAGGGCTGTATGACAACCATGCCCATCAACAATCACCCTTTCACTTAAAGAAGGCTGCAGTTTATAGGCATTAGTGTCAACAAGCTCACGCTTAAGAGTATTAATATAATACAATCGTCAAACAACTACAACATTGTTAGCAGCTTTATCTGCTGGAACCAAAACATAGTTCACATGAAATTCCTGGATACCTCGTTTAAGATGACGAAAAGAGGATTTAGGTTTAGGGGGCAAAAGATGTGTATTACGATAGTAAAATGAAATACGAGTATCAATAATTTTAAAAATGTTAATCTTCCATTCCTTCAAAGCATCAGGTTCAACATTTTCCCGTTTGCACCAACGATTACTGAAGTCATTTAAAGAAGCAGCGATTTCTCTACGACATTTAGAGAAATCAATATTAGAGGGAAATCTATATTTAGGACCTTTAGAAATGATATTGCGAACTCTAGCGTCAGGAATGACATTTAGATTACCTGTAATAACATGCCCTGCAGAGGGATATAAATAATTTGAATTTTTACAATCTCCGGAGGCAGGAGTATTGGAATCTATATCTAAATCATTTACAATTTTATTAAAGTTAAATATCGTAGACCTTATTGGTTTGTTATATTTATAACAAATGATAGGAGTTTCAGAATTATTAAAGTAATTTGGAATAGATGAAATCACTGAATTATCCTTGAAGATACTATGTAAATCAATAAACTCAATACCTTTGTTAATGAATGGAATTTTGATAAAATGTCGTTTATGGTTGACTTCAGAATCGATATAAGGACTAAGGAAATGTTGAACATAACACCTTGTAAGGAGTGCTGCTTTATATAATTTGTTTGCTCTATCATAAAGTTTATTAGCCTCTAACTCTAAATTGCGTAAAACTGAGATAGGCAAGGAACTTAAAAATGAAAATAAGCCATGTCGACCATGATTAGTTAAAGCCAAAGAAAGATCCTTTAGAGAAGTATTTAAGCGTTTTTCAGTACAAATTTTGCGCTTAATGTTGCCATTTTTACGTTTACCATGAGATCTACTTTTACGTTTTTTACATTCCAAAACAGAAAAAACATTAAAATCTGGCATTTTAGAAATGTTGCCTTCATGGTATATATTATCATTAAAGCCTAAAGGAAAAGGTGATTGCAAAAATTTAATCCATTTAAGTTCAGTTTCATGTCTCTTAATATTTTTTAATCTAGTTGATGAATTAGGATCATATGTAATTTTTTCAACAGGCTGAATTACAATTTTACTAGGTGAATGACCATTATTTTTGAAATGGCGATAAAGAAATGTGTCAAATTTTTTAGGCTTTTTCATTTTACGAAAGTGCTCACGAAACCTAGTCTTGAGGGATCAGCCAGTTTGTCCAACATATTGCATTCCACAGTTAGTTTCAGTTCAAGTTATAGCATAAATTAGATCCGATGAAGTTCAGTCCAAATCATTATTATTAATTATGGAGAATTTTCTACCATTTACAGATGATGTAATGGTAGTTTTAGTACATAAATGTGCGCAACAGACACACCTCTTGGCATTGCACTTAGAAACATTAGGATACATTCCGCGTCTTTTGAATGCATTAAATGGTTTAGTATACTTCCTGATAATAGGTGACCCAAGAGGAGATAACCTAATGGTAGGAAGCAGTGACTGAACTCACATTTATTAACCCTTAAAGCGCATAATCACAAAATGTGTTTTTGTCGTCCACTAAAATTTTTGAAGCCTCATAGACAAACAGTCTGGATCCAGATCAGACTGCTCCTGTAGGAGCAGTCTGATCTGGGTCCACAATGTTTGCCTCTTTGCCTATGTTACATAGACATTTTCAGATGCAGTTATTTTGCTGGCGTTTTAAGGACTTAATAATGTATTTTGCGTCTATATTGAGGTAATGACGCAAGATGATAAGTTACTTTTGAATTAAACCACGCCTCCTTTTCAGCTCTTACCTATCTCTAAGGTTGACTAGTCCTAATTCCGCATTCATGAGGCGCCGCCTTAGCAGTAAGCGAAAAGTCAAGTAATATACGGTGTACAATGAGAACCTGAATTGGGCAACGCTCATTGGGTGGTAGTGAGGTTCGTTATCTGCTGCAACTTTCAGAGAGATGGCCCTGTCATATTTGGGTTGGTTGGAAGGATGAACTTTGCTTCACTTAAGACAAATTTGAGCAGGATTGGTGACATATTAGTCTATCCCATTCTTCTTTTATCTCTCCCGGGAGGAGTCCCGACGTTATAGTTATATTGTTGACTGCTTTAAGCCTTGATCAATCAAATACCATATGATAATGCAGATATCTAAAGTATCTGCGCCAACAAACATGTAAGCTTTGTGTTGTTGTTGCAGCAAAACCTCTTCGAAACAAAGCCTATAGCCCTCTGGTGTCTTTTAACTTGATTTACGAGATTCAACCGTACCAATGGTTGGAAATAAATATTTTTTTATTCTTTTTGTCCACTAAAATGTAGCTACTTTTGACTTAGGGGAATTTTGACCCTTTAATAATACGGTTACTATATGCTAAAGTAACACTTAGGCGAACGTCGCATGCGTTCCTCCATCGTTTTATTTTAGTGCTTGGTGAAAACATAAATGACATGAAAATGATTTCCGGAAACAAGAGGATAATTAATCTATTATCCTAGAGTTTTATTATATCCCATGTTCGTGCAAATATGCACAAAACTATGCAGACTACACAATTGCCGTAATCACCTTTATAAGAAATCTCATTTGGTCCAACAACTTCTTTCACGTTCATTCCATTCCCGCGACTATGCGACTTACCATATAATGCGGATATCCAAAATATCTAATCAACCTTCAAATAAGAATGGTTCCTTAGCTGCCATGAACATGTAACAACAGTTTTTTCGAGAAATTGACTAGTTCTCATGTCTGTGCAAGATAAATACTTCTAATATAAGTTTCAATCTTAAGGTAGTACGGGACCCATGGAAACGATAACCGATTGTTTTAAAAAAAAGTAAGAGTTATCTTTATCTATTGTCTTCAAACGTACAAGTATTGGCGTTCACAAAAATACCATTTATCAACACATCTGTATGACCAAATATGTTTTGACCGTCTAGTCCAGTTTCACCCCTCAATGCGTTCCGAGTTATATTCTTTGACTTTTCGCTTACTGTAAAGGCGGCGCCTCGTGAATGCGTAATTAGGACTGTCAACCTTAGGCATAGGTAAAAGCTGAAAATGAGGCGTGGTTTTATTCAAAAGTAGCTGTATCATCTTGCGCCATTATCTCAGAATATACGCAAAACACATTATTCAGTCCTTAAAATGCCAGCAAAATAACTGCATCTGAAAATGTCTATTTAACATAAGCAGGGAGGCAAACATTGTGGACCGCACTGTTTGTCTTTGAGGCTTCACATATTTTAGTGGACGACAAAAACATACATTTTGTTTTTAAGTGTCTTAAGGGTTAATAAATGTGAGTTCAGTGTGCATACCGTTAGGATTTTCATGAAATGCACACACGTTTGCGCGGCCCAAACAACTTACCAATTCTTCACCAAATTATAAATAGAACCTGATTTCTCTTGTTTAGCAGATGAAATAGCGGAACAATGCCCAGATATGAATCTTAAAGTTACCGCCTTTACAGCAAGCGAAAAGTCTATTAATTCCTGGTCAGGCAATTCTGGTCAGAAAAGTTAATATTCATGCGTATTCAATGTATGTACTATTCGCTGATAAAGTGTCTTGCCCCATGACACAACCGTATGACTCTGGTGATTCTTAAATTAGTATTACTTCGATCCCTAGTTTAACACTCTACTAACTGAGCCACTGTGCTTAAGTCCCTTATCTTTGTAAATATGACGTCGTAGGTGGGTTTTAGCTTGGATGAAACCCAAGAGCAACATTTTGGACACTGTGAGAGCGCTCGTCAAATGCTGGGGCGTGCCTTTGCGCTGCTTTTAGCTAGCCAGTGGGGAGTTTTTGTGACTGAGGCTTATTTTGTATATATATATATTAAGCAATGATGTTTGTGAAATTATATTTCCGCACCTCTAATATTTATCTAATTTCACTTGTATCCTTGGATCCATCAGGCTTTCATTTGCGAACTGAATAGATGCCATCCATTGAAAAGGGACCAATATTCCACGTGTACTGCATCAGTCGTCGTCAATATCAGCGCTTCCTGAACATCCTTTATTGGGGATGTCTCAGTGGCGCAGTTGGTAGCGTCGGTGTCTGGTGTAGTGGGTTCGAATCTCGCTAGAGGCAAAATATTTACAGCATCTATCGGCTCAGTTGATTCATTATATCTCTCTGTATATATAATCTAATATTTTGTTTGTTTTTTTGTTTGAATTGATTCTTTACGTCCCATCAACAATCTTTCAGTTATAAAGGGACGGGTCTTCCTGGGTTGAACCAGTACTAAGCTAGGATTAATGTTCTTGCTCAAGGACACAACACAGTGACGCCGGTGAGGCTCGAATCTAATATGGCCGTTCACATATGCATGCTTGTCTTAGCATTAACTAATTGCATTTATGAAAAGAACTAAACTCGTTAATCATATATACAATACAATACATTTGAAAGGGATACAGAAATATGTTTTAGACTTATTTCTGTATCCCTTTCAAATGTATTGTATTGTATATATGATGTATCTGTTGTATCTCGATGTACTTTATATTTGAATAAAATATTGTTTACACTAAACTCGTTAATCATCCCTTCTTTACCCATTGCCACAGTGGTAGAATGTTCAACTTGAGACCAAGTAGTTCCTGGTTTGAGCCCTATTGCTTGTTTGTTTACTTATTTGTTTGTTCGTTTGTATTTATCATGGGAGTGACATAACGACATGTACCACTAGTAGTTTACAAATTTTGGTAACACTAAGTAATGAAGTCCGTTAAGGATTCTCATATAATTATATGGCAACATCAAAGCATAGTTCCACGCAATTTCTAAACGCGATTTAAAAAGTAGTTTTAGGGTCATACAATAAATAGAACCTAACAATCGTGCTCCTGTATTATTAAATTTATTAAGCTTGTCACAAATAAGTGACAAAATTCTTGGCAAGCCTGGCATTTCATCTCTTTTTACAGCTCATTTAATAACTTCAATATTGGGATCAAACGTGGTTTTCTATGCATAACCACCTGCTAGAACACCAGGGTGGTGTTGGAACCCAAACCAGAAAGGCGAGGGTTATGACTACCCCTGAGGGGTCTAGCAGATATTAGTGTATCAGAAAACCATTATTGCATAATAAGGTCATTCTTGCAACAACGTTTTCGAAATAGAACATATTTCCAGATCAAAGACTTGCGTCATCTTGACGACACTTCTATACGCGTTACTGCTGATGACGTCAATTTTGTAACGAATCCAGAATACGTATACTGTACGTTAAGTAAAGAAAAAAAAAGAATAAAAGCAACAACAAAAATGCTATGAATCAACAGCACGCGAATCGCCCCCTCCATCCATCCCTCCCCCTCTCTCTCTCTCTCTCTCTCTCTCTCTCTCTCTCTCTCTCTCTCTCATACACTCACCCTCATTTTGGCACACACACAAGCGCGCGCGCACGAACGCACTTATAAAGGTCTTTAGGGGTCCTAGAACGTGCCAAATGAGGAGTAGACAACTAATAGGCTTTTCGGACACGGACCTAAATTGAACAACATAAACTCAAACAATACACTGTCTACGCACACGGATCTAAATTAAACAATGAAGCAGGTATGGCACTCCGTGCCTGTTTTTATTTCAGAGGTAAAAAACGAAAATAGCACAAAAAAGAAAAACGAGCACGGTGACATCTGTTTTTTAATTAATTATAAGTTTCTATGCAAAATTTCCTTCAAAATAAAAAGTTTTTTGTTTCTGTAGTTACATTGTGTGACATTTTTTATTCAGGATTTAAACGATTTTTTGGCCTTTATGTTTTTTCTACAAAATAGATTTTAGCTTAAAAAATAAGCTACGTGCCTTTTTTTCGCTGTTTTTGTGTTCTTTTATTAGCCAATAGCATGTAGCGTATTCCCAGGAAAAAAATGGCATTTCTCACTTTCATTTTTTTTTTGAATATGAGAAATTGATATTTTGAAAAACTCGTATTTAACGATTTTTAAAGTTTGATAACTTTTTAAAAAGCACGGTAAGGTCCTGTTATTTTTGTCAAAATAGATGAGTTTTGAGCTATTTTTTCAACATATCAAAAGATGGTAACTTTTTGGACATATGCTGATGAGTCCGGTACCACCTTAAGTTGCAGATTTATTCCTGTTTTGTTATGAAAGGGACTTTATGATAAGTAAGTAAGGGTGCAAAGATCAGGAATCGATACAATCAAGTACCACACCTGACCCAGGATACCAAAACGGAAAGTGACATCCTCACAGTTAAACACCACAAACGAGAGCCAAGAGGTCAGCCCTTTCCAAGCAGGTGACAAAAAAGCACATATAAACAGACGCGGACAAAGACATAGCAAACACAAGACAGATAAAAAAAACCATAAAATATCCACAAAAGTACTTTATGATGTCTCTTTCTGATGATAAGCAGGCTGATATTATTAATGCTTTTAACACTACATCCAGATATTTGGACGATATTTTGAATATTAATAATGTTTATTTTGACAATATGGTTAGTCAAATATACCCTTCAGAGCTCCAGCTGAATAAAGCTACTACCTCTGATACCGAAGCCGCCTTTTTAGACTTGCAATCGTCAATTTCTAATGATATTGTTTCTACCATAATTTATGATACACGTGACGACTTTAATTTTGAAATTGTCAATTTCCCAATTTTAGATGGTGATGGTGATACATCCTATGGAGTCTATATCTCTCAACTCATTCGTTTTGCTAGAGCATCTAGCCATGTTGCTGACTTCAACACTCGCTCAGAAACTTCTTAAAGGCCAGGCTGCTGTAGGACCTACAGTAAAAAGTGGGCAGTGGCATGCTCCAAGAATTAATGGGTTTTCTGAACTCTCCCAGGTCATGTCTAGGTCAATTACAGATTGTAAACATGCAGGTTGTTGGAATCAGCTGATCTATTGGAATGTGTGTACATTTGTAGTTGAAGATGACTGGTGTAAAGTTCTTAAAATCTGTACACTCTAAAAACAGTGTGTTTTAATGTACGTGATCACATAAAAAGTGCACATACTCCTATAATCTTTCATAGAGTACTTTGAAGGTCGCTCAAAAAGAGATCAGTCGGTGCATATGTAGATCTGGCTCCACACTGTATTCAAAAGAGGGTATATAATCTTGAAATAATTATGTGATCAGTGTGCTAATTAGGTCAAATGTTGTATACCTAGAGTCCTTCCAATTGGTTAGAACAGTGAAGATACTGATCAGACTGAGGAGCAACCCAATCTTGGTCTGCATTTTCCTTCACCAGTCTGTCCGAAAACTTATTGGTCACCTAATTAGTGGTTATAATGTAAACTGAAGATTGTAAACTTTGCTTTCAATGCAATGCGGACCTTTATATAAGTATGCGTAATTAAAGACTAATTTTCTTATTTTTAAACTAAACTAAAAACTAAAAAAAATCAGTCTCAATTTTTTTATTCTTCTGTTTCATTTCCCTTGCGTTTCTGTCTGTAAAACAATTTCCTTTCACTTTCTTTTGTGAAATTTTCTCATTATTAGCCATGATTATTATTTACTGTGCCTTTTCAGAGCATAAAGGATTCTGTAATTATGAGCTTCTGTCTAGGAATTTGACCACAGAGTGACCCCTGATATGGTTCTAGAATTTACCTGCTGCAGAAGGGCACAAAAGGGGGCCTGAATTTTAAATCAAAGAATTATTTTCGTAATTCAGAGATCGTACTTATCAAATGTTAATATTAACAATACGAAATATGTTGTTTCAGCATTTTGCATTTGCATGTATTTATAGCAGAATAGGAAAACGATATATCCTGTGTAGATCCCCTTCAGCAATCTGTCTCCAGAGTATTGACCTCTCCAGCTTGGTGCCATAAACCATTGGCATCTCCCGCCATTTAGTTCAATTGTGTTTATTGTTTCTGTTTATCATTGGAGTCAAAAATTAAAATTGCGAAGAAAAAAAATACATTCAAACTGAATAATCTGCAATTCATGGAATATTATGTTTATGGATTTATGGACACGGAGGTACATGTGTATTTACTGGTGAGAGATGCATGGTTTACTTTTTATGCTGACAATCACGTCTAAATGTCGTCTGCTGGTGTTTTTAAAATGTTTATGTAACAAACAGTGTGGACCAAGACCAGACTACTCCTCTTGGAGAAGGCTAATCTGGATCCACACTGTTTGTCTGTACGTTGAAATTAGAAATTGGCATAATCATTCACATCACGGCAGCAGATGACTCCAGATGACACCATTTTCAGATGCATTATTTCGCAGCAGGCGAAGGGTTTTTTATATAATAAGGAGGTGCATCTGACCGAAAATTTCTCTGTTCTCTATTTTCACTATTCATCACTGCAGTCACATAATATTAATAATTGCCAAACATTCTGTAGATTAATGTTAAAATCTTCTTATCTAGTCCTCTGCTTGATATTAGCTCTGCATGCAGGTCAGTGTGTAATCAAGCCATGTGCTTCTCTATTTTTATCTTGTTTGCATGTTTATGCATGGGTCAAAGGTGAAATTTCAAATCTAACTGTCAGTTAGCCCCTGAATTTCAAAATATACCTATTTATTTTGAGTTAATCCAAGTTTAATTCTGTGCAATAAACATTGGAATTGATTAAGGCAGTCCTTGAGTTGTTCCATAATTTTTTTCTGAAAAAATTGAACATTTGTTCAGCTATAACTGCTGATTATTACAGGAGCAATTGAAAAATGTTTGAATTTGCCACCATGACATTTTAGGGGCGGAGCCAGTCCTTTTATAGTGGAGCCTGGGGTTTAAGCTTTAAACTTGTGACCATTGAAATTTGAAAATTTTTGATTTTCTAAATCCCAGGATTAGGGGAATGCACCATTTCCAACACTAGTCGGCTGCTACAACAGCATAGATTGTAGACAAACCGCGCAGATCCAGATCGCTGTTTGCTGTTCTGGCAGGCATTTTGTGAATTCCGACCCTGAAAACCAACGTTTTATTTGAGAACTGAAAAATAAAAGTGTTCAAAATTTTAGAACCTTTACCATAGATGTCCTTTAAACATTACCGCAATCTTCTCTGATGTTTTAGTGGCTTTTCTCCTTTGATGTTTGGCGCTGTAGCAAATATCAAATTGAAGAAACCCCACTAAAACACCAGAGAAGACTTAGACTACATTAAACATTGCAGATGCTAGCTGATTATGGAGGAGAAGCGTGTTAAGGAGGGGAAGTATGGAGGAAATTGGGGGCATATTTATCCGAGAGACGAGGCAATTTTGAACTCTTACCCGTATTTACCAGAGATGCACCTTAAATATTACAGGTGCTAGTCGATCATGGAGGAGAAACGTCTTAAGGAGGGGAAAGTCTGGAGGAAATGGGGGCCATATTTATCCGAGAGACAATGGGGCACAGTGAGAGAAGATCAATCACAAGATGGAAACTGGTAAGGCCAAATAAAAATGAGCCGTGACACGTGATTTCCAACGATGTGGCATTTTGACAAGTGTTGACTCAGACGAGCCTGTGCAGAATCGTTTTAAGCTTAGAAACTCAAAATGGTGCTCAGTTTGTAGCTTAACACTCATAGAATATGCAAGCGACTAGCAAAGGCTCTGATCAGACTGCGCATATGCGCAGGCTGGTCTGAGGCTTTGCTGCTCGCATATACCACATTGTTTGAAATCTCATGTCACGGCTCAAAAAGATAAGTATTTTCAGGTAACAGGTCTAAAAATTTTAGGTAGACTAGGCACACGTTATTTTTTACTACTATTTTCGACATAAGTGCCTTTCAAAATGCATAAAATTATACATTTTCCAGAAAACCTGAAAAAAAATCTAGGTTTCGTTAATAAATTTAGGTATGGTTGGGTTACCCAAAACACATGTATTTTGTTTGGCCTAAGGTTCTTTTTTAACATATACTGTACGGTACCCTTCAACAGACCATCATCAGAGACAGGCATCAATTAACCCTTTAACTCATTAAGACGCCTTTTAACGCTTTTGCAAACAGAGCAGTCCCGCATTAGGCAGCTCTTTCATGATCAGGGTCTACTCTGTTTGCTTATGGAAATATGATTAGAAATTTTCATACACTAATGGGCCTGACAAGTAATTTCTTTGTTCGATGTACAATCATGAAAGTCTATTAATATAATTATTCATAGTGGGTGGAGCTTAGCATGAATATTCATGAAGGAACGAATTAATGTAAAATATCTAGGTATTAGACATTCTACATGAAGCAAAATCGAATTGATGTATTTAACATAAATGGTAAGTGAGTATGATCAGGAAATCCCACAATCACAAACTGCAGACAAATCCATGGCACCGCGAGGAAGAGCCGAACAACAATCACAAGACACCAGGAAGACAAGCTAAGCAAAGCAACCGGCTCTCTCTTCTCCATCAAGATGATTGCGAAATTAGAGTGGACATAAAATAACGCACAACAAAACATAGAACAATTACAGAATCCCACAATTAGACGAATCAGCCGCCTCAGAACGGACAACAGCCGTAAGCAACTGTTGTCTGTTGCATTCTCTCAAAATGGTTAAAATAAATACCTACCAGGGAAAGTAAATGTTTAACACTTTTGTGTTGTGGAGTGTTGTGGGGTTGAAAAACTGCTCTACCTTCCGATAACTGCTCTTCCTAGCGATACCACGGGTTTGTCTGCAGTTTGTGATTGTGGTATTTCCTGATCATACTCACTTACTATTTTTGGTCAAAAAGCATAGGTATTTGACATGTATATGTTCTGTGCAAAGTAGGAATCAGTACCATTTTAGAATGGCTCTGCGCAAAGTAACAATTCCTACTTGGTTGGGCAATTCTAGAATGGTATAGGACCATTCTAGAATTGTGCAAGGGATTTAAGCTAAAGAGTTTTAAAGCAAGAAATATCGTTAATTTTCAGCATTTTAATTTTTATGAGCAGAGGAAATTTCTTGCCAGGTTATAAATAAATAGGAGCAAAAATATTAACATTGCGTTTTTCCCTATAAGCTGTTTTATAATATATATATTTAAGCTGGGAACATATGAGCCACGATGAAGCAACACACCAAGCCTACCGCTGGGGAGAAGATGGATTACTAGGGATAACAGATGACCAATGTAATCTCTGTCTGTCTCTAGCCCTGTGGAACGGGAATGATCCTATTCTGAAAGAGAGGCTGTATGGATTAACTAACGCTCAGGTAAGTGTTAGCATTCAATATCTAGCTCTGACCTCAATGCAACCCTCTCTCTATGGCAGCAAAAGGATGAGGCACTATGTGAACTTAAACTTACAACTTGTATAAATGTACTTTTTTGTTTTGTTCCAGGGTAACCATGGTGATGATATGCTAGCTTTACTACTACCTTTATCTTTTTAATACACCAACTAATTCATTCATGAAGGAGCGCAGTGGCTCAGTGGTAGAGTGCGAGTGCTTGACTTGAGACCGAGGGGCCGCGGGTTCGAGCCTCACCGGCGTCACTGTGTCGTCGTCCTTGAGCAAGACACATTTATCCTAGCTTAGTACTGGTTCAACCCAAGAAGACCCGTCCCTGTTTAACTGAAAGATTGTTGATGGGACGTAAAGAATCAAATCAAACAAACAAAGCATTCGTGAAGTCTATATATGAATTTGTTTTTGTTTGTTCCATGGTAAGGATGTGAAGAGCTCTGTTATAACATTGACAACGCACCAACTGACCTATACACCAATGCTTATATAAATAGAATGTGGTTTATTTCGGGGTTACCATTGTGAATGATAGAACACACTAACACACCAGTGCATTACTACTGGCTGTATATGTATAGTAATACTTTCTTTTTTTTCAGGATAATTATGGGGAAGATTTGAAAAAGCTCTATGACTAGTTGACAATACACCAACTCACTCATTCACTACTTATTTCTTTTAAAACAAGACTTAATTTTGTTGCAGGGTAACCATGGTGAGGACGTGAAAGAGCTTTACTATTACCTTGACAACACACTGACTCACTCATATATGAAAGCCTTGTACAAATACCCACAAGAAGAATTCCCTTATAGGAAACTGTTGGAGGAGAATGAACAGAGAACTGTATATGACAGGGAATATAAGGTGTTAGATACAGGTAACACCGAAGAGGACACAGTTTGTTATTAGACATAGTAGAAAAATTCATTCTTTTTCCTAATTGTCTATTTTGGTCAAGGTTTAATGATACAATGTGCGAATACTGAAAGAATAGCTTGTGATGAGGAGTTTTGGATTCCATTATGATCAAACTTACATACTTATAATGTTTTTTGAATATGAGCTGTTTGTATCTGTGAAATGGAAATATTTTTTTAGGATTAGCATGTTACTAATACATATGCGGAAGTAGGTCTGGTGTGTTCTAATTCTAGGAACACTTTTACAGTTATAAATAACTAGTAACATAGCGCAAATACTATAAGAACCAAAAGCTCAAGAGCTGGTTCAAAAGTTTTCTATACACAAACTCGGTCTAGTCTTTTGACAAAGAGACCTTTATTAGCACATGACGTTGCGTCAGGGAATGAAACAACACCATGCAATAAAATCGATAAACCACTAGTGGTTTACAGATAAGTGTATTACGTAATGACGTCCATTATAACGTTGCGTAAAAGATGGAAAAATCTTGAAGTTTTCATGCCAAAAATGTGATTGTTAAGTATTTTTAATGCCATGTTATAAAGAGAATCTAACATTCGTTCTCTTGTATTATTAAATTTATTAAACTCGTTGCAAAAAAGAGATAAAATGCTTGGCAAGCCTCGCATTTTATCTCTTTTCCTCAACTTGATTAATAAATTCAATAAACCATGAGCACTCATGTAAGATCCTCTATTTAATCAACGCAAATTATCTTGGCAATCTGATCTCCTGCTATTTACATACTGTTTTATAGATACGCATATATGTTTTGCTTTAGGTATTTTTAAAGAGAACAGATACTTTGATGTATTGGCAGAATATTGTAAAGCAAGCCCAACTGATATACTTGGGAGGTATACTATTACCAACCGGGGACCTGACACTGCTGTGATTCATGTAATGCCTACACTATGGTTCAGAAATGTTTGGTCCTGGGGAGAATGTGATGTAAGTTTGTTATATACACTATAACATGAGACATGACAGCGGGGTGATACATGTACTGCCTACACTATGGTTCAGAAATGTATGGTCCTGGGGAGAATGTGATGTAAGTTAGCTATATACACTATAACATGAGACATGACAGCGGGGGTGATACATTTACTGCCTACACTATGGTTCAGAAATGTATGGTCCTGGGGAGAATGTGATGTAAGTTTGTTATATACACTATAACATGAGACATGACAGCGGGGGTGATACATGTACTGCCTACACTATGGTTCAGAAATGTATGGTCCTGGGGAGAATATGATGTAAGTTTGTTATATACACTATAACATGAGACATGACAGCGGGGTGATACATTTACTGCCTACACTATGGTTCAGAAATGTATGGTCCTGGGGAGAATGTGATGTAAGTTTGTTATATACACTAAAACATGAGACATGACAGCGGGGTGATACATGTACTGCCTACACTATGGTTCAGAAATGTATGGTCCTGGGGAGAATGTGATGTAAGTTTGTTATATACACCATAACATAAGCCATGACAGCGGGGTGATACATTTACTGCCTACACTATGGTTCAGAAATGTATGGTCCTGGAGAGAATTTGATGTAAGTTTGTTATATACACTATGACATGAGACATGACAGCGGGGTGATACATATACTGCCTAAACTATGCTTCAGAAATGTATGGTCCTGGGGAGAATGTGATGTAAGTTTGTTATATACACTATAACATGAGACATGACAGCGGGGGTGATACATATACTGCCTACACTATGGTTCAGAAATGTATGGTCCTGGGGAGAATGTGATGTAAGTTTGTTATATACACTATAACATGAGACATGACAGCGGGGGTGATACATGTACTGCCTACACTATGGTTCGGAAATGTTTGGGCCTGGGGAGAATGTGATGTAAGTTTGTTATATACACTATAACATGAGACATGGCAGCGGGGGTGATACATGTACTGACTACACTATGGTTCAGAAATGTTTGGTCCTGGGGAGAATGTGATGTAAGTTTGTTATATACACTATAACATGAGACATGGCAGCGGGGTGATACATGTACTGCCTACACTATGGTTCAGAAATGTATGGTCCTGGGGAGAATGTGATGTAAGTTTGTTATATACACTATAACATGAGACATGACAGCGGGGGTGATACATGTACTGCCTACACTATGGTTCAGAAATGTATGGTCCTGGGGAGAATGTGATGTAAGTTTGTTATATACACTATAACATGAGACATGACAGTGGGGGTGATACATGTACTGACTACACTATGGTTCAGAAATGTTTGGTCCTGGGGAGAATGTGATGTAAGTTTGTTATATACACTATAACATGAGACATGGCAGCGGGGTGATACATGTACTGCCCACACTATGGTTCAGAAATGTATGGTCCTGGGGAGAATGTGATGTAAGTTTGTTATATACACCATAACATAAGCCATGACAGCGGGGTGATACATGTACTGCCTACACTATGGTTCAGAAATGTATGGTCCTGGGGAGAATGTGATGTAAGTTTGTTATATACACTATAACAAGAGACATGACAGCGGGGGTGATACATGTACTGCCTACACTATGGTTCAGAAATGTATGGTCCTGGGGAGAATGTGATGTAAGTTTGTTATATACACTATAACATGAGACATGACAGCGGGGGTGATACATGTACTGCCTACACTATGGTTCAGAAATGTATGGTCCTGGGGAAAATGTGATGTAAGTTTGTTATAAACACTATAACATGAGACATGACAGCGGGGGTGATACATATACTGCCTACACTATGGTTCAGAAATGTATGGTCCTGGGGAGAATGTGATGTTTGTTGTATACACCATAACATAAGCCATGACAGCGGGGTGATACATGTACTGCCTACACTATGGTTCAGAAATGTATGGTCCTGGGGAGAATGTGATGTAAGTTTGTTATATACACCATAACATAAGCCATGACAGTCGGGTGATACATTTACTGCCTACACTATGGTTCAGAAATGTATGGTCCTGGGGAGAATGTGATGTAAGTTTGTTATATACACTCTAACATAAGCCATGACAGCGGGGTGATACATGTACTGCCTACACTATGGTTCAGAAAGTTTGGTCCTGGGGAGAATGTGATGTAAGTTTGTTATATACATTATAACATGAGACATGGCAGCGGGGCTATACATATACTACCTACACTATGGTTCAGAAATGTATGGTCCTGGGGAGAATGTGATGTAAGTTAGCTATATACACTATAACATGAGACATGACAGCGGGGTGATACATGTACTGCCTACACTATGGTTCAGAAATGTTTGGTCCTGGGGAGAATGTGATGTAAGTTTGTTATATACACTATAGCATGAGACATGACAGCAGGGTGATACATGTACTACCAACAGTATGGTTCAGAAATGTTTGGGCCTGGGGAGAATGTGATGTAAGTTTGTTATATACACTATAACATGAGACATGACAGCGGGGGTGATACATATACTGCCTACACTATGGTTCAGAAATGTTTGGGCCTGGGGAGAATGTGATGTAAGTTTGTTATATACACTATAACATAAGCCATGACAGCGGGGGTGATACATATACTGCCTACACTATGGTTCAGAAATGTATGGTCCTGGGGAGAATGTGATGTAAGTTTGTTATATACACTATAACATAAGCCATGACAGCGGGGTGATACATGTACTGCCTACACTATGGTTCAGAAAGTTTGGTCCTGGGGAGAATGTGATGTAAGTTTGTTATATACATTATAACATGAGACATGGCAGCGGGGCTATACATATACTACCTACACTATGGTTCAGAAATGTATGGTCCTGGGGAGAATGTGATGTAAGTTAGCTATATACACTATAACATGAGACATGACAGCGGGGTGATACATGTACTGCCTACACTATGGTTCAGAAATGTTTGGTCCTGGGGAGAATGTGATGTAAGTTTGTTATATACACTATAGCATGAGACATGACAGCAGGGTGATACATGTACTACCAACAGTATGGTTCAGAAATGTTTGGGCCTGGGGAGAATGTGATGTAAGTTTGTTATATACACTATAACATAAACCATCACTGCGGGGGCGATACATATACTACCTACACTATGGGTCAGAAATGTATGGTCCTGGGGAGAATGTGATGTTTTGTTATATACACTATAACATGAGACATGACAGCGGGGGTGATACATGTACTGCCTACACTATGGTTCAGAAAAGTATGGTCCTGGCGAGAATGTGATGTAAGTTTGTTATATACACTATAACATGAGCCATAACAATGAGATGATATATGATTTAACAACCGCAGATCACAGACCAACCCATGAAATCGTGAGGAAAAGAAACAGAATACAAGCATCTACAAGACAGCATAAATGCAATTTAAGTAAAGCAATCAACTGCCCCCCCCCCCTCTCTCTCTCTCTCTCTCTCTCTCTCTCTCTCATATACACTGAACCGAAGTTCTAAGTAGCCACTTTTCAATTTCCTTTTTTTTTGACTAAGCCCTAGTGATATTGAAATGAATTTTCGCCCAAGTATGTGCATTGTAATGGACTAAAGTTAAGCGGTGTTTTGGAAGAGCTTTCTATCCATTCGCGAATTTTGGGTTCAAAAATACAAAAATCAACTTTTTGAAGAAAATAAGCGTTTTGAGCGCAGTTTTTATCGAAATCAAGTACAGGTGATTGCAAACCTGCCTAGTCAACTTGAAAAACACCATACACTTGACATTTTGCTTATGACAGATTTTTTATGAATTTTTAAAAATTGATAATTTTCCAAATTTTCCGAAATTTTTGGAAATCATCAGCTGCACATCCTAAAATCATTGTTTGTGTTTTATTTTATGTTAATATGTTTGACAAAACACCATGCAACTTAATGAGCCAATTTTCTAACGATATTTTTTACTAATTTGGTATCCACTTCCGATGTTAACGTGAAACTTTAAAGGTCATTTAAATGGCATTTGTTAAAGATTTATTTTAATTTTTAAGCAGAACAGTGACGCCAATTCATAATGAAGAACCCCTGAAAATTGCACTGTTGTGCCGCAGATGATAAAGCGTACAGAGCAATGCAAAGTGAATATGCAAACTGCATGGTTAAGCTAAAAATCCTTTGAGTAAGTTGGTGACCGTGGCTGTCTTCATGTTAACGTAGAAGAGAAATGGAGTATTCAATTGTCAAAAAAACCTTTTGATTCTTTTCATTGAATATCACAGCAGTTATAAACATCTTCAAACTAATTAAAATATAAATGGATAAGGTATCTGGTGAATGGTTTATATCACACTAAAAAGTGTGACTTTTTGAAATGAGGGTACCTTTACTCGGACCTCGTCTGTGCAAGGTCTATCAGTCATTTTGAAATGACATAATTTGCAGAGTCTTGACAAAGCCTTGGACCTTTTTATGGAATTTAAATTTTGGGAGACGGATTTTTACTTTCTGAACGGGAGCAAAAATGGTATGGTGGCTACTTATAACTTCGGTTCAGTGTACATGATTGACAAACTAGAAATGACGCTAAGAATTAAAAAAAAATACAGCAAAAGGGAAAATCAGAACACACATTTAAGACAATTTAGTTATAAGAGGTGAATGCTTTGCTTTTTGTGTTCTTACCAGTGAAAATTTGCTGGTAGGTTCTTGTTTGTTTACCAGAAATCTTGCATGTCTCCCTCTTGGTTCTATTTATTGGTTTGCTGGCTGAGAATGTCATATATGATGACCATGATCAGTTTATCCGATCAGACCACTTACATAATGTCTACACTGACAATAGGACTTTCAAGAAAATAAAATGATTGCTCATATTATGCTTTTTTTCACTGGAATATGGCATGTCAAAAAGCTGATCTAGAATATAAATATATATTGAAGTTTTAACTGTTTAAAAATTGTCTCAACTTGGACTGTAAATAATGTTTGTCTTTTTCAGGCGGCAGTTGAGTGGAAGCCAGTTCTACGTAAAGACATTAATGGTCGTGTGACATGCCACCATCCCTCTTTCAGTAATGTTTATACTTTACACACTATAAATCATGTCTCACTTATTCAATTTAATCAAGTTCACAATAAGTATGAATTGTTGATCTGACTGTCTGTCTATTCATCTACATGGTTATGCCTGTTTGCAAATATATAAGCTAGATCAGTCTCTTTACACTGACTTCATACGTATATATATGTATTCATTGTGGAATGTCTTTAGACATTTAATTGTTGATTGATTAATTGATGCTTAACAACGCACCAATCCTTGGGGGTCATTAGCGTCACACCGTATTAGATTAAGCGTGATTTGGGTGGAAAAAGTAAATGTGTAATATGATATTAAATGATCAGCATTACGGATCAAAGATACTGTTCAAAAACAGGAAAATTTATTTATATAATCTGATACAAATATTAAAACAATACATGATATTAAAATAACAGGATTAAATTTTATTAAAAAGATTTATTTCTTTTAAAAATTTCATAAATCGATCAATATGTATGTCTTGAAATAATTGTTTCATGTTATCAACATGGAAACACTTATTTCTTAACTGTGAGAAATCGCCACACTCCAAAAAGGAAGTGACGTACAGTAAATGGTGCATCACAACCAACACATGACTGTTCCTCACCTAGTTGTAAGTATGAATGTGTGACCATTGTATGACCAAAATGGATTCGAACCAAAACATCTACCATACACCAGGGCAGGTCCCATGACGTCATAAAAAGGAGGAAATGTAAATGTGGTTCATGGAGTGCATGGTTGTAGATGGGTGAGCAATGATGACTGATGACCAGAACTCCCCGGTAGTGTAAATAATAATAAATGTATTATATTTTCTGACTCCCTTTCTGTATTGAAAGCTCTGAACCATACAAGTTCAAAGAATCCACAGATTCAAAGACTTTTTAGAAAAAAAATCACGAACTTTTTGCAAATAAAGAAATTATTCTCTGTTAGATTCCTAGTCATATAGGCATCCCAGGGAATGAAATGGTAGATCTGCAAGCAAAACCATCTCTTTCATTAGATTAAACTTCTTTTAAGATTTTCTTTTCCAATGTTAACCCATCTATCCATAAATATATCTTGGATAAATGGCAAACTTAGTGGAATAACATCATTGGAAATAAACTTCTTGAGATAAAACCAAATATTGGTGAATATCAATCAGTTGTCTGAAACATAGGAATAGAAGACATTTTTTCTCGAATCAGTTTAGGTAATACAAGGGCATTTAATTGAATTGGCCTTGTCTAAAACATTAGGTTTAGTAACTATTCTGGTTAAGTTATTTATGCTCTAAGCGAAAATGGAAATATAAAAACTAGTTAATCTGGTCCAGAACACTTTCAGTTACTTTGGTGTAAAGGATAAACTTTTCTAAGAACATAAAAACTCTAATGATCATTAAATCTGGTGCCATACCTTTTTGTATTAGAGAATACAGGGATCTCGTTGATTGTGTATGTGCATTGACTGGTTCATCAACTATATGCTTAATGTCGGAGGTTTCTTTATGTGTATTGTCTGGTAGTTTATGTTTTTCATCTTATGATTGTTTACTGAAAATAGTAAGTGTACATTTAATTTCATTCAATAGTTATCAAAGTACTTATGCATTTCCATACACTACTGAGTAAAGTTGGGGATAATATGTCATAACAGAAACACTAGATGCTTTAAATATTGATGACTATTTGAAATAAAAGTACTATTTTGATCGTTTTCAGGTTCATCCGTAGATGGCCAACACACTGCTGACACAAAAACTGTAGACACTGGTAAGCATTATTCATTAATTTAGCATTGGAGTAATTTAGGTATGCACTTCGTATTGATCTTAGCCTCAATATAATTTGCTGAACATAACTTTTTTTAAAATGTTCTACACAACCATATACTATAGGGAAATAGGACTGTAAGGTTATAAATGTGGGCAAAATGGACAATACATTATAACTTGTAACTGTAATCCACATTTATTGTATCAACCCCTTGTCTCTGTGTGAGATATCATGTGAAACTAGATTGGACATATATAAAATGTGGAGCAAGTACTTCATGCTGAGCACAAGAAATATGCACTAGAAATATGGCCTGGTATTTAAACATTTTTATACATTTTAACACAATTTCTCATGTACGTTTTTGCTCTTTTGATTGTTTTCAATTTTACATTGTTAGATAATGACTAAAACTGAATATGTTAGTTGTCATTGCTAAGAAACCTAGACCTTTAAACTTTTTATACAATAATCTGTTGCTAAGCAATGGAGGTTGCATTTACCATGCATCATAATGAAAATATTGTTTTAATATAATGAACAAAAGTGAAAACGCTACACTACAATTATCTATATTTTATGAGAAAGTATTGGACAAAAAGTATTTACTAAAGCTTAATAATGTTTCTTAGACATCCAGCAAACAATTCATCTTGTCTCGTTTGATGTCTGAGTTATGCTCCTTTAAGTGTTTAAAGCTTTATTCACTGAATTTTGCTATTGCGCATGCGCAAATTAAAATTGTTATGCTTATCAAAATTGGTCATAATTGTGTCGCATAAAAACACAAGAAAACTGATTAAACACTTGAAACAAGCTCAGAAATCGATTTCGAATTTATCAAATTTGTAAAAAATTGAAAATTGTCTCCCTTTGACAAAAACAAATAGGGAAATATTAAATGTTTGGTAATCTTCGATTTATCACGATTTTCGATAATTTTCTTTTGCCAAATCAGGTAGACCTCTCAGAGCATTATTTCTACCATTTCTCGACTAGTAATGTCCTCATACTAAGATGCATTAACACTATGTTTTTTCTCTGGAGATATCAGTGTTAAAATTTCAAACTTGGCAATTTGATGGATAACCCGCTTTTTAAAATTGCTTTTTCTAAACGATCAAACCACACTTGAGATAAATCCTTCACATTTCTGGCTGTCACATGTCTAGAATACCATTTCGTGCAGTCAGATCTCTTAGGTAGTGGATTTCTGAAGGCCTAAACTGTGTGAGATATCTGTTCAAATTTGCCACCTGAAAAATTGGACCCCTGTCAGATTTAATGTTTTTCATTTGTTTCCTCTTGACAACATCCATAAAAAAAATACTATTATGCATTATCCAGTATTTGAACATTAAGATACACTTTCATTTGCATTCTTGGTTTACATAATTTTGTATATAGATTGCAAACAATTCAGGTAAAGCGTTTTCACTTTTGTTCAGTATGTAAAGCATGTATTTGAGATTATTAAAGTGATAATTCTAGAGTAAATCATTTAAATGCTAAACCATATTATACACACATGTTTCTGATGCCCCTATTTTGCATTCCATTGCTTTTTCATAGCAATGATACCAACCATTTTTAACATCTTTGCGAAATAAGTCAAATACTTTCAACCATTGTCTTGTTAATATAGAAGCTTGTACAACAGTGTCTTTTCTGTTTAGATCTTCAAGTTCCACTTGCAATGTCATCAGTTTTAAGAGTGCAGGCCATGTTCATTTTCAATGCATTATTTCGTTACTAAGCATAAGACTGTTTGATATTTTGCTGTGTGCTCCATGTTTTATGCCATCTAATTGTTATCCCCTGACAAAGTCCATGTAGTTCTGGCGTCGTTCGTGCGTCCGTCTGTCTGTCCATTCAGCCCGTCTGTCCGCACTTTTTGTCTGTCCGGAACCATATCACAGTATCTATTAGTCAGATTTGATTAATTCTTGGTACAAATGATAAGTACTATAGACTCTCAATATCCTATAAGTTTCGTCAAAATCGACCCCTTAACATTTGAGTTATTGCACTTGTTTTTGTATAGGCAATTATAATGCAAAACCTATATTAGCTTTTTTGTGCGATAATCTTCACATTTCATCAAAGCTATTATATTTAAGAACTTCTCACTATAGACCATGATTGCCCAGTGCCTGAAGATAAGCATGGCAGTGTCAAAGTTTTACCCCACTCCTTTGACCCCAACTAAGGGGTCAAAGGTCAATTATTTAAATTTCGCAATAACTAAGGCAATTGTCAATATTTTTTGTTGACATTTTGGATGCAGGCAGAGCAGCAATAGATATGAAACATATCAAATGGAATTTTAGTTTGAAGGCATAGGTCTGAGCCCCTGGGGTGGACTTAAGTTATGGGGACCAAGGCTAAAATTAAACTTTTCAGAATAAGGTCATGTTGCATATCAAATTAAAGCTGACAACGTTTGCAGCAACATGGTAGCAAATATTTTGCCCACAGACACACCTTTGACCCAGAGGGTGAGGTCAAAAGGTCAAACCATATATTTTTGTGAAAGTAGTCATATTGCATATCAAATTAAAGAGAATTGAGCACAGAGCACCATGAAAGCAAATATGCTGTCATTACACAAACAAACGACCCCTGGGGTGGGGTCAAAAGGTCATTTTTTTAAAAAAAATTTACAGTGGTCATGTTGCATATCAAATTAAACGGGAAGAAGTGTAGACCTACATTCAAGGTAACACTTTGAATTTACACGCACCCTTGACCTCTGGGGATGGGTTGAAAGGTCAGTTATTGAAATTGTGTAGATTTAAGTATATTTTTTTATTAAACGAAGTACTAAAGCATACTTGACAGGTGTTTGTTATGATCTGAATGGTACCGAAGGTGAACTTCAGGTTTAGATAAATGGGATTTATGTTTTGTGATTTACATGTTTCTCTCAAATAACCCTTCGTCAGGATATAATTTCATCAAATTTGTCTTGTTGCTTTAGGCTCTAAATAATAAGTGGTAAAACCAATAAGTCTTGATACATGATGACCCTCCTATTATATTTAATTACTATACAATAGTTGGTAGTTCATTAAGTAAGTAGTATAATTGATATTGGTTTTACAAATGATGTAAGCACAATGTGTTTGTCAATGGATAAAGCGGTGGCATCATGCATGCTTTCATTATGATGGAACAGGACATAATTGGGAACAAGAATAATTATTTTCTCAAAAATACTACTATTTTAGAGCTATGTCAAGACGTAGATATATTCAGTTGTATGCTAACATCTATGGAGGCTGATACATACCTTTGCTATTCTAGATAGTATACTGTAAATCTGGAAATTTTCGTGAGAACTTTATTTTCACGAATAGCGTTAAAAGACACATACTGGCACGTTAAAAATTCACGACTAGGGCATGATTTACCGATACCAGTAATCGACTGAGTGATTATGTGAGGATTTTATTTTCACAGAACTTCGCACATGCGAAGTTTCGCGAAAATAAAACTGTCGCGAAAATTTCCGAAAATCTACAGTTATAGCTTTACATGCTGCAACTACATTGTCAAGTTGGGTCCAGTCTCTGTAGCTAAGAAAATAGGATTGAATCTTTGTCATTAAGTCTGAATATATTTGTTTTCTGGAAAGGCTCATTTATGACATGTAATACTAATTAATGAATAGCCGATGATGTTTATCTATATTTCTCTATTGCAGATATTGAAGAAGCTGGACCTTCTGAGCAGTCCCAATCAATGGGGAAAAGGAAACGAGGAAGTTCTCCTACAACAAGCTCTATGTCAAAGAAAAGAAAAGGTACATATTTTGACTCCAGAATGTTTTGATAATTGAGCCGTGACATGTGATTTCCAACAATGTGACATTTTGACAAGTGTAGACTCAGACGAGCCTTTTCAGCCTCCCTTTAAGAGTAAAAACTCCAAATGATGTTCAGTCAGTAGCTTAACACTCACAGAATATTCAAGCGACTAGCAAAGGCTCTGATTAGAATGCGCATATGCGCAGGCTGATCTGAGGCTTTTCTGGTTGCACATACCACATTGTTGGAAATCCCATGCCACGGCTCAAATGTCCAAACAACATTACAATTGGCAAGATATACTAAATCGTGATCAGTGGGGCTAAATATGCAAAATCATCTATAGAAGATCTTACTGAAGTGCTAATGTTAATTGAATTCATTAAATGAGTTGAGGAAAAGCAATAAAATGTGAGGCTTCCTCAATGAGTTTAATAAATTCAGTAATACAGGATATGAATGTAAGATTCTATTTATCATATGACATAAAAAAAAATTTGAAATCTCATTTTTTGGTGTGAAAACGTTAAGGTTTTACCATGTGTGTGATGTTAAAAGATTGATTTCATAACGTTCCTCGAAAATGTGTAAACCACTTGTGGTTTATCCATTTTAGTGCATGGCATTATTTCACTCCCTGGCGTGACGTCATATGATAAATAGCATTTTTCCTATTGTAACTATATTTTAAATTTGTATTCAGTTAAGAAGGCTTATTACTGACGTTATTATTTTGTTGAACCAAGACAGAAGGTGCATGTACTCAAAAGAACTGTTTAAGTGTACTGAAAAGATTCAGAAATTTTTGGCAGATCTGGAACTATGAAAACGGAAAAAAACAACAGACTCTGCCAGACTACGTCTGCCCATGAGAGATGATGATGTAACATTATTTAGTCTATAATACTGAATAGGCCCCTAGATAATGAGAGTCCGTAATAAGGAGGCTTAACATGTTATGGCTACTAAAATGAGAACTACAACTGAACACTACAACATATGTTTAAACCAATGGGTAAGAAAATCCCCACCATTGTGCACTCAAATTATGTATAAAGTATAAGGAGAAGTAATGACAATGACATTTAGCATAAGGACTTGTGTAGTGACTGAAAAGGTGATGAACATAGGGTGTGTGATCAAGATGAGTATTTTACATCTTATAGTAATTGGCTGCAATCTGTATCTATTGGGGACATTAGTTATATCCATATGCTGTTAATCAACCTTAAATCAATCAGCAGTATTTACATAACATACAGTGCTTTGAAAAATAAATCAACACCTATGTGTTACACGTCTAACAGTTAGTATATTTATTTTTTTCTGACATTGTTTTTGTCAATACCTAAGGTTCACACAGCGATGACTCACAGCCTGAACGTTAACCTTTTTTCAAAATAGTGGCTCATAAATGTGTACTTTAGCAAACAGTGATGATGCAGATGAAATGCCGCACACTGTGGCATTTCATCAGTCTATACTTTTTGGTAAGACGAAAACTACCTTCAGAGAAAGAAATACAATTTTATTTGGAAAAATAACCTTTGATCCCTCAGTATATATGATGGACGATCCCAACTTTATTATATCAACCGAGAAATAAGAATCCATTTGTGCATAAAAGATTAAACCTAAAATAAAGAGAAAAATAAATTTCAAGTCTTACATGCCCTTAAATTTACTAGATCTATATGCTTAGATGAGTTATTACAATTAGAGTTATTGTTTCATAGTAAACTGTATTTGATTTTTCTAAGTGCAAAGCACGTTCATAATAATCTAGAAAGGTGTCCGTGATTATAAATAGTGTATCATTTTGTATTATTTCTAGTTGAGACCAAAAGCATGTATGTGTTTGAGGTGGACAAAGATGAAAGTGGTGATTTTCCAGAACTCCTCTTCACCGAAAATGAATCAAAAGTGGAAAGAATATTGGGTAGAAAAAAGAAAAACAAGTCACAGTTTGTCAAAGATGCCTTTCATCAGTACATCATTAATGGTAATTTTCTCATATTACTAAAATATATATGAGAGCTTGGTTTTCTGGACATAGCTCTTCTTGTCTGTGTATTTATAGCATACTTCCAGATACGAGAGATGTTTTTAAACTTATTTTTTTATCTTCTAATGTGAATGCTATAAATAAACCCAGCGGTAAGATTGTTCTTACTGTATGCTAAACATTTGTTCAAAATAATGGATTAGAAAGTAGTATTAATTTTATGCTCGAACTTTTTATTTTGTTCTATATTTTTAGATAATTTTCTGCTTGCTTTCTATTTATATATCAACAACAAATGAATCAGTCAACAGTCATGCATTGCAGGTACTTAGTAAACATTCCATAAAGTCTGTTATTTTGAGCTCCCAAAACATAGATTTTTGTCCTCACGGCTAAAGCAAAACCAATC
Source organism: Loripinus fragilis (assembly GCA_964019695.1). Taxonomy (NCBI): domain Eukaryota; kingdom Metazoa; phylum Mollusca; class Bivalvia; order Lucinida; family Lucinidae; genus Loripinus; species Loripinus fragilis. Next base: position 27,832,544 of record OZ026530.1, on the reverse strand, counting down.
ATTTTTTACATGCATACATACAGCTGTTACCTCGCATATTAACTCCATTGTTGCACGTTGCCTGATAAACGTTGTCTATCTCACGGCAATGTCAACAAGCATTCTCAAAGCCTTGTCTGGTAAACTTGATATCAACAGACACTCACCTAGTATTCTTTACAAATGTATATCTTGGCAAGCCTCAGGATGTCAACAAGCGTTCTCAAAGCCTTGCCTAGTAAAGACCCTCGGCTAGTATTCTCTATTTAGCAGGGAAACAATCAAATCAAATTAACTTACATTCTGATTTGCTTCAGCAATGAACTTTATTTATCCTCTCTTTTTTCAGGCAAAGATAATGCAGTTAATGCTACTGCTGGAACAAAATGCTCTGCCCACTACAAATATTCTCTTGATTCTGGCCAGGAAGTAGTGATAAACATAAGACTGTGTTATCAAACAGAAAATGGGCCTGCAACAGATTTCAGGTAAGTAGGCTGAAACTAGCTGGGCCTCGTCGTGACAAAACCTGTCTTCGGGGTTTCCGACAAAGCCAGACTAAAACCAGTCTCCTCAGCTACAGAGAGTAGCTAGAAAACTGAAATTTTGCTTGTAGCAAGCTTAGATATGGTACTTTCCAAAACGCAAATAACAAAGGCGCTGATCAGACTGCGGGGATGCGCAGGCTGGTCTGCGCCTGTGTTGTTCGCAACACCCCGAAGGCAGGTTTTCTCTCGTCGAGGCCCAGCTAATCTGGACCAGCAAATTTGCACACTCTACACGTTCTGTTCTTTGATGCATTCTTTGTTTCCAAAGGATAACGGTTCAAAGAACACATTTGACTTCCATACAGCTGCTGACAGGGACTTTGGTGCAGCGGTAGAACGTCCCCTGCCCTTCACTATAGTTTAGAATTTATTTTCTTGTCCTTGGTAATGCATTATCCAAAGTGGAATTTTTAAACCATAAGAGGATTACTGATGAAACTGGCAAGTATGGCCCAGAACATTTGCATACTCCACTCTTTCAGTTCTTTGGTGCTCTCTTTGCTTCCAAAGTATAACCTACTAAGAACATTTTACTCCATGATTTTGTGTGACAATAATCTCCATTATGAGATAAAGTCAGCTGTTCTTGCTTGTATATATGAATTGCTAGTTTACTGATGTTCTTTCGTCTCTTCCGTTTTGTGTTGAGGTTGGCTGTGATCTAGGATTGTGGTATTTCTTCTGCATATTCATTTGGTTTGGTTTTTGGAAAGTAGCTTATATGTGTTTATGAGTTGCAGTAACATTGTTTTATATCCATGCTACGAATATTAAACTTACTTGCACAAATTCCCTCCAGTTTGAAACATATCAAAATGCACCATAATCCCAGAAGCAAACCTTGCAAATTCTGATATAACAGTGTCTTTTTGGAACTTATCACAATATTTGATTGATGACTGGCTAGGCAGATGGTAGCCCCATGAAGTTAAACAACCATTTGGATTTATTTCATGGTCTGGTACATATCAATTGATTCACAGTTATCATATACTACAGTGACTCCTTAGTAACTCTTAATAACCACTCAATGACAGTCATTTAATGGCAATAAATGTTAACATATTCCCTCTGATTAATTTCCATTGTGATGTTTTGCAGCCCAGCAATGTTTGACGCTATATTTTCTGAAAGGATACAAGAGGCAAACACATTTTATAACAAGGTAAATTAAATAATTTTCATTATTAAATGCATTAGTGTATGAAATAATAAGTTTCTTGCATAAAATGTAAACCTTCACCTGGTATCCATAAGATATTATACTACTCCAAAAACTATATTTTAATTCTTGATATTCTTTAACCATTGTCATAAGTAAGAGTGCAGACCCTTCATAACAGTGTTGACTGTTGACTGCATTGTCCATATTTTCTCTGTTGTTGCCAATGATTAGTACCATTTTTGTGACCACAGTCACAGATGTGCCTTGTCATGAGAAGCCATGTCTTCTGGGTTTCTGATGAAGTGAGATTTAAACCAGCCTGCTCAGCTACAAAGACTAGCTAATAAATCAAAATTTCGCTTGTAGCAAGTCCAGATATAATGCTTTCCAATGAGGGAATAACAAAGGCGCTGATCAGACTACCCGGATGCACAGGCTGGTCTGCGCCGTTGTTGTTCCCAAACCCCCCTAGAAAGGTTTTTTTGCGTCAATGCCAAGATAATATCTCACCTGCAAGCATGTGTATCTTTGTAGTCTAGTCAGAGAAATACCTTCAGACATAACAGATAAAACATAGGCATCTACTTCACTGTATAGTTATGCATGTAGATTTAAACATGACTTATTAGAGGATTAAAGTATTATTATCACATGGTATAGCTAGTTTTCATACTTAAGACATTGTTAAAAATGAAATACTTCTTTTGAAATACGCAAAGACTGATCAATAACCTTATTTTTCTTCCAACTTGAAATAATTATATATTCGTTTATTTATAGACTCTTAGTAAGACTGATTATGAGTACAGAGATATATCAAGGCAAGCTTATGCTGGACTACTGTGGAATAAACAGTTTTATTACTTGATACAAAAGGAATGGATGGCTCAGAGGAAGAAAGCCACCTGGCCACATACCATTGAGGAAAGGAACAAAGATTGGCAACATTTATATAACAAAAACATTATTTCTATGCCTGATAAATGGGAATTTCCTTGGGTAAATTTTCTTTAAAAATTGTTTGTTTTCCATTTCATTCCTACTCCATATATAAACACTTAATATCCTCAGAATGAGATTTTGTGTTACTTTTCATATCTGCATATTGAGCAAAGAGCAAACAAAACTTACAAAATTCGAAACTGCAAACTCAGTACAGCAGACTCAGTTTTCTTGAGCCCGTTCATGAGAATTACAAAAATGTTTTTTCTAGATATCCCTTAATTAATTATGTTTTCTATTAGTTAATCATTCAAAATCAATGACTTATCATTTTTCAAAACTCTTATGTGTAATACTCTAAGTGTGTATTGTATATATGATAGTTATTTCGTGGCCATAACTGCCCTCTAGTGTTTTGAATATCCTAACATAGATGATTCATGGTATAATTGGGCCTCGTGTCGAGAAAACCTGTCATCAGGGTTTCCTAAATGGTCATACCCAAACCAGCCTGCTCACCTACAGAGACTACCCAGAAAATTTAAATTTCGCTAGTATCAAGTTTGTATATGATACTTTCCAATAAGCGAATAACAAAGGCGCTGATCAGACTGTGCAGATGCGCAGGCTGGTCTGCGCCTTTGTTGTTCGCAAACCACCTAAGACAGGTTTTCTCACATCGCCGCCCAATTTAGAATGTAATGGCGAGCTGAGATATATGTTTGTCACTTCAGTATGCCGCCTGGGACCTGGCTTTACAAATGATTCCATTTGCAAATATTGACGCAGAGTTTGCTATGTCACAGTTGGAGTTGTTGTTGGGTGATGGCTATTTGCATCCTGGTGGCCAGGTGAGTGGCTCTAAATTAAAGTGTGTGATGCTTGTCTTTGGATGTGCTCACCATGAATCAACAAAGCGTCTATGTAGCCTGGGCTGTCTGTAGGATATGAATCATTCTTTTTATTTTATTAACATTTTCTCCAACCAATAAAAGTTTCCATAAAGCTACATACATTGAAGTTAAGATGATCCATTGTATACTGAAGATCGATTTTGGCAGAGCAAACAGTGTAGATTCAAATGAAATACCCCTTTATGCAGCTTCACTGCTTGCCAAATTACCCATTTTGGGGTTTCCCATCTTCAAAGGGTTCAAGTTATTTAACCCCTTTCCAATTTTCTGCTGTGATGTAAAATTAAGTTAGGAAGCCTGTAAGCAAGCTAAACAATCTATCTGTTTGACCATTACCAAATTTGGTGATAATAATATATTTAATCCTAAAATGGATGTGGCTACTGTCTTTTCTGAGAGGCGGATCTCTTATTGTCAGGTCAATATATTTATTGCTCCTATTGTCTGTGAGGCTTTCATGTTTATGTTGTAGCGCATCATAATCCTTTCTAGATAGGCAATCATCTCACTTTGTTAAACCATCTGAATATTTTGCTTATTTATTCTTACTTGTGTCCACGTTTGCGTCTTTTTGGTTTACCTGTGTATTGTACATATTCCATTGTGTGCAATTGGTTGATTTGTTATTATGGTATTCCCTGGCTCTGTTCACTCATAGGTTTATATTTCCATTAATTCATCTTCAATCTTTAGGTCTGGAAAAAAGTATTCAACGTAAAATACAATTATTAATATCCCACTTACATTAAAGCTCTTTTGGGTATACATTATGGTGGCATGTAATATAGTGCAATGCTTATTTTAAATATAAGGTAGTATTATAATGCTTAAATTGTCAAAAAATTTGAAAATAGTCAGTGTACTTACTTAATAATTAATTTAGAAAAGGAAAATTTTCTTGTATTCATACACATACACTCGTTATCTTTTTTATTCACCCAAAATTCACTCTGTAATACTTGCCTAAACATTTTGAAATACAGCAAGAAATGATTCACAATTAATATCCACAACTTACGTTATAATAACAAATCAAAGGCAGCTGATTGCTCAATATTGATACCCTTCAATGATTTGAAATCATGGCTGTGCCACTATAGTAGTTTTAAAAACTAATCATACAGTATATAGTTTAAAAACAATCATTATAACTCTTTCTTTGTGTCCTCTCAGTTTAAGGGAACATTGACTTAAAACATGGTTGTGTGTCTTATATTTAGCAAAATATGCAAATATGGGCTAGTATTAAGTTTGAGATGCAGATATAACTTTCTTGTTGCTATTATATGTATAATAATGATAATAATAATAATAATAATAATTTATTATTATTATTATTATTATTATTATCATTATTATTATTATTTGTTTCCAGATACCAGCATTTGAGTTTGACTTCAGTGACAACAACCCACCTGTACATGCCTATGCTGTTCTCAAAGTCTTTCAGAAATCACTAGATGTTGGCTTCTTGAGTAGGTGTTTCAACAAGCTGTGTATCAACTATGAACGGTATGGCTTGTAAGATCAAATAAATTTGTTTGTACTGTATTTTGATGACCAGCTGCTAGTGTGGTAGGAAATTTCATTTAAGCAACAGGCCTCTTTTGTAAATAAACGTTTTATGCACAGAGGTTAGTGCAGTGTTTTCTTACGATGTTGTTTAGATTTTGTAAACATCATATTGCATTCAAATGGCCATATTTATCAAATATTCAACAATTACAGCGCCACCTATAATTAATAGCAAACGACAATTTTGCCGCTTTTTTCAAAAATAAAAATAAGGCATGATTTTTCATGAGAATCGTACGATTCTCATGAAATATCATACCTTATTTTTTTCGAAAATTAGTAAAGATGTTGCAAAATTTGTCGTCTACTGCAGTCGTGATTGGTACTTTTAAGGGTTAAGCAAGTTTATGATAAAACCAACTAAATGACCTGTACTCCCTGTGAAGACTCAGATCAGTCTGATTATCAACTCAATCAGATCAGAGTCTTAAACTTTGTTCTTATTGTGTTCCAAAATACTCATAGTTTCTACATGTGGACATTGAAGACTTTACTGAACGTTTCAAGGCAGTACTTCTTTTGTGGATCTTTTATGTGTTTTTTTTTCTGTCTTGTGTTTGTTACGCCTTTCTGTGTGTCTGTTTATTTGTGCCTTGTGGTCACCTGCTGGGAAAGGACTGACCTCTTGGCTCTCGTTTGTGGTGTATTACTGAGTTTATCACTTTCCCATGGGTATCCTGGGTCAGGTGTGGTACTTGATTGTATTGATTCCTGATCTTTGCACCCTTACTTACTTGTGTATCCTGGGTCAGGTGTGGTACTTGATTGTATCCATTCCTGATCTTTGCTCCCTTACTTACTTTGGATCAGACTCAAGGGATGTCTAGGCCAAGCTGAGTCTTCACTGAACACACTTCTAATTTTGCTGGTTTTCTCATGCACATGCTCAAATATTCTTTTGCCTAGTAAACTATTAGTGCGACAAAGTTTTCCACCTATCTGCATGGTTGTCTTGTGTGTGTGTTGTTGGGTTTTTTTTCAATCTTTTTATCTATTCATTTTTGTATGTATCGCGTGAAAAAACAACATTGAATTCACCTTTCATTTATATGTTTTATTGTAGGTGGAATAAAAACCTAACTGCTTGTGGAACAAACCTCTTCACAGGAGGATTTCTGGGTCTAGATAACATCAGTGTTTTCAATAGGTCTAAACCTCCTCTTAAAGATGGGTTCTTCTTGGCGCAGGTGAGCATATTATGTTCAAAAAGGTGCAAAACAGATTGTAAAGCCCTTTCTTGATTGGCGAATCCCTCGTGCCATTTCAATCCCTACTTCAAACGTATGAATAATATGTTTTCTAATTTTTTACAACAAAATGATCTGATCTATCAATCTAGAATGGGAGAAAATAAATCCAGGCTGTTAACAATAATTAATATATACAGGAGTGAATATGTATACGCTTCTGTTTAAGTACAAAACTATCGAGAACTGTGTAAGGTGATGTTGGGCTTACCTTTTGCTAATGGATATATTATTAGTTTTGATGGTTTGGTAGGAATGGCATTTGGAATAAATGGAAGGCCTGCTTCTGATGAACAAACTTCTATATACATTTTCTCCACACCCTTAACATTTTATTGACTGGGTCTTAAAAATTCAATATTCAATATACTAGTAACATTAATCAATTTAGGAAAAACAATTCTCTTTCTTTATGGGTATCAGAATTTTTATCCTTATTATATTTAATCAGTCTTTTGTTTGATTTTTACGTCCAAGTCAATAATTTTTCCGTCATTTGGGATGGGTCTTCCTGGATTGAACCCGTGCTAGGCAGAGGATAAGTGTCTTGCTCAAGGACACAACCCAGTGCCTCCAGTGAGGCTCGAACCTGTAACTCATTGATATCAAGTCAAGCACTCCACCACTGGGCAGCTGTGCTCCCCTAGTAATGTGTATCATGTGAAGTTCATTCATTTGGAGTTTTATGGCTAACTGATGTATGGTCTACTGACCCACTCATCTTTTTATTTTTATTTGTGCATGCCCAGGTTTAAGTTTTATTTAATAAAAAACAGTAAATAGGCTCTTCAACAAAATGGTTTTCAGGTGTTCTTCCCCAAGTTGCAGTTTAGAAACATTTAATTGGAGAAGGGGAGAAAAAATAGTGAACTAAATTTTAGTTCTGACATTTTATCTTGGCGTATTCAGAAGGTAAATATAAAGAAACCTTATTTAAAGTCCCTTATAATGAAACAACAACATTAGCACACGAGCTATTCTGTGACAGAACTTGAACTATTTGGCTAGGCCCCTTTGTCAGAATACATGTGTATAAAGCATTGGAATAGTTTCCATATTATAATTGACCTATTTGGCCTCGACGTGAGAAAACCTGTCTTCAGGGGTTTGCGAACAACACAGGCGCAGACCAGCCTGCGCATCCGCGCAGTCTGATCAGTGCCTTTGTTATATGCTATCTGGAAAGCACAGTAGTCAAGCTTGCACCATGCAAAATTTCATTTTTCTAGCTAGTCTCTGAAGCTAAGGAGACAGGTTTGAGTCTTGCTTTGTCGGAAACCCGGAAGACAGGTTTTGTCGCAATGAGGACCTGCTATTCTTGGAATTTTAGGCTGATGCTACTGCATGGATGGCAGTCTATAGTTTAAATATGCTGGAAATAAGTTTACTCCTCAGCAAAAATGATGTGGTAAACAAAGACAGATATGACAATTTGGCTTTAAGGTTCTTTCAACGATTTCTTGAGATATCAGACAGTATAAATGGAGAAGCAGGTAGGACTTTGTTCTTTAACCCATAAAGCGCCACCTATGAATTGCAGCTGACGACAATTTCAAATTTTGCTGCTTTTTCAAAAATAAAAAATAAGGCATGATATTTCATGATAATCGTCTACTGTCAGACAATTCTCATGTAATATCATACCTTATTTTTGTCAAAAATTGGGAAAGATGTCTCAAAATTAGCCGTCTGCTGCAGTCGTAATTGGTGCTTTAAGGGTTAATGCGTGCATGGATATTGACATACTACATGGACAGTGATAGGGAGCCCGAGATGTAGAGAGAATAAGGGGGTCAGCTGTGCTGTTAGATGCTAAAAAAAGTCTTTTAGCCGGTGCAGGTTGCCAATTCACGCTAACTAGCAGTGGCTTTAGCAGTATTCAGCTACATATACCTGGATCGAATAAATACAGATTGCCAGAATTTTTTCTATATATCAATTTATCATAGGACGTCACGTCTGGGACTGAAATTAACATCATGCATTAAAATAAATAAACGACTAGTGGTTTACAGAGTTTGGTAAAAATAACGACGTCCATATCAACATTGCATACGTAATGACAAGCAAGAAATGGCGGTGGGTCGGGCCTTAGACTCTATGATGGCTCTGACGTAAAGCTTTAATTGGTGGGTTAGTGCCTTATGCTTATCTGTAGCTGGACCCACTGTGGCTCAACTTGAGTTTTTCTTTAGCTCTGACTATCTGTGAGTCATGAGCCCTTTTCTTTGTTTCATCATTGCGTGTTAATTTGATTAGAGTGTTTCTCCATGATGATACATTGCAATAGTTAGAAGGTTTCCATGCAAGCTGAACATTTGTTGTACTTCAACAACAGTAGAATCTAGGGCGAAGACTTGGTATCCCCCGGTGGCTTAGGCTGCTGTCCGTTCTAAGGTGGTGGTTATGTTGTTGTTGACTTGTTGTTTATTGTTACTCCCATTGTGGGAGTCTGTTATTGTTCTATGTTTTGTTGTACGTTACTTTATGTCCCTTCTAGTTTTGCAATCATCTTGATGGGGAAGAGAGAGCTGGTTGCTTTGCTTAATTTGTCTTCCTTGTCTTCCTGGTGTCTCGTGAGGGTTGAGTGGCATTTCCTCGCGGTGCCATGGGGTTGTCTGCGGTTTGTGATTGTGGTATTTCTTGATCATACTCACTTACTTTATTATATTGCTTAATGTCTTAAGATAAATAGAATCTAACATTTGTACTCTTGTATAAAACTCATTGCAAAAAAGCAATAAAATGTTCGGCAAGCTTCACATTTTATCACTTTTCCGCAACTCATTTAATAATTTAATAAAACATGAGCGCTCAAGTAAGATCCTCTATGTATGATGGAGACCTTTGATGGTTGGCGCCATATGTTGAATGTTTTAAATCATCTCTAAAATGAAGGCCCTTTGAAAAATAAAGAGGATAAAAAGAGCATATGAACTTTGTTAATTTGATACAAAACATGGTGGTTATAAAAGTAAGAAAGGTGGCAAAGATACAATCAAGTACCACATCTGACCCAGGATACCACATGGGAAAGTGACAAAAATAATTAAACGGCATTGTGAGAAACTATGTGCATAAAATATGAGGCATGCCAACCTGCACTTGCTTGCAGAGTGTGACAGATCATATGCACTGCTAATCACTATCTAGATATTACTAATAATGTTACTGTTATTTCGTGATTTCCAAGACTAGAGCTTGTTCCAACTGCTTAGCAAAATAAATGGTCTTATCTGGGCACCAATCCAGAAGAGAGGGTTTTGCTATGGATTGTTAGAAATACATATATGAGTTAACTGAACATGATCATATCAGTTGACACAAACGAATTCTTTGTTTTATTAACAGGTTAGTGGAACTGTGTTGATGGGTTTTACTATGACCAAATTCGCAGCAACAACAAGTCTTTTATACCACGGCATTTGAAGATTAAATCAGTGGCTGGTTTTATCTCCTTGTTTGGTCGGTGCTCTATAAGATTGTGGGAATTGCAGGAAGACTGTCCCAAATTATATCAGTGGATGACTGAAAATCAAGAAAAACTCAATAAAAGTGTAAGTTATTCCTGACCATAGTGGATGTTTATCTACTACACTCCTCCACTATTATATCTAATTAACAGGAAGGATTCTTATTATTAGCATGTATGTATCAACAGAATGGAATCAAGTGTGGATTTTTATGACAGCTGATCTAGAACTTCAATGTTTTCTAAACTTGTTAACCTCCACACCAGATAGCAGTTTCTGCTGTTTTTTCGTGAAAATAAAATCCTCGCCAAATGGCGAAGTCACTCTGTTGTTTACTGATATAGGTAAATCATACCCTTATCGGGATTTTTTATGTCTCAAATATGTCTTTTAACGATATTCGCGAAAATAAAATTCTGGAAAATTTTTTCCAATTTTCACTATGGACCTAATGGTTTTACATGCGTCCAGCAAAGACTCTTAACACACTGTGGATACCCAGGCTGATCTGTGTCATTTCTAAGCGTAAAATATTAATGTTTGTTTCATAACTCCCAAGATCAAAATGGAAAAAATATATCCTTCAGATATAGATAGATTTTCCAAACAGCAGGCTTGGTTTCAGTTCGTTTTTTGACTCTTAACGGAAATTTCAACAAGCCTAACACCCCCTTGCACCCGCTTAATGGGTATTCTATCCAACCCCATTGTTCCTAAAAGTTTAGTATGAAAAATAGCAACTTTATTTTGATAAAGGGGAGAGGTTCTACCAAGTCCACATGGCACAACAACATATAGTTTTTGCAACCTCTAAATTAACTGAAACAAAAGGATGAATCCTTTTAAAATGAAATAAACCTACCAAATCTAAAAAACAGCAGACTCTGATTTATTGGGGCCAGTCATGAGATTGATAGAGAGAGTAACAACTGTACTCATTTCTTTTTCTCCATATGAGCCGCGACGTGAGTTTTTTTAACAATGTGGTTTGTGCGACCAGCAACGTCGCAGATCAGCCTGCCCATATGTTCAGTCTGATCAGAGCATTGCTAGTCGCTTGAATATTCTATGAGTGTTAGGCTACTGATTGAACATTATTTGGAATTTCATAGCTTTAAAGGAGGCTGCACAGGCTCGTCTGAGTCTACAATTGTCAAAATGCCACATTGTCAGTAGTCATTTGTGTTGCTCATATCTCTATTACAGACTTCATTAGAAAGGGACAGTGACCCGTGTATCATTCACCTATCCATAGTTAACAGAGAAAGTCTTATCAAACTGCTGACACATCTCTTGGATGAAGAGAAATTTCTCTCACCATTTGGTATAAGATCCCTTTCAAAGGTAAATATGGTACGAGTGAGGCCTTCCCAAAGTGTACATATTCTCTTGCTCCCCTAAAATAAGTTGGATTGATCCCTATACACCCCCCCCCCCAATAAAGAAATGATAAAGGAATGATTTCTAATCTTCCCTTTTCCAAAATATTGTCTTTGAGCCCCTCAAAAGTTGTCCTTTGTTTCCCTGGTCCCCTGAAAGTAATGCTCTTTACTCCAAAACCACCGGGACTGCCTCATGAGTCAAAAGACTGGAATATGGTTGTTCTTAACTCTTTACGTTGTTTTGATTGGACACAAATGGTACACAGGTACTTTGATAAACAGATTAGGTCCTTATGAATATTCATGATTTATCAGGGTCGGCACTGTTTGTAAATATACTATAGCGATCAAAAATGGTTTTTCATACATTCGCCACTAGCACGGAAAGAATAAATGTATGCTGTGCCATCAACATGGCTTATTTAATTACAGGAATATAGACTGCACGCCTATTGCCTGACATCTGATGACTGGTCTTCATGTGTTGAGTTTAAGGCAGCTAGTGACAGTCGGCAAATGAAACAACCTTACAGCATATCTTATGAACCTGCAGAGAGTCAATCCAGCCTGTTTGGAGGAAATAGTAATTGGAGAGGACCAATTTGGTTACCTGGTAAATATTTGAGTACATGAGATTTTGGTGCTTATCATATTGCCAGTAGGGAACAATCCTGTAACTTTATCACTTGATGTATACTGTAAATTTGGAAATTTTTGTGAGGGTTCTATTTTCAGGAAACTTCGCATATGTCGAGTTTTGTGAAAATAAAATTCTCCCCAAATCACTCTGTTGTTTACTTATATAGATAAATTATTAAACGTCCCAAATATGTCTTTTAACACTATTCGCGAAAATAAGATTCTTGCGAAAATTTCTCAATTTACAGTATGCTAGCAGAGAAGGCTCAGATGAGCATGTGTAAATACACAGTCATGCTAGAACCTTAGCTGCTTGCATAACAATGAAGGTATTTAGATATGGGTTCAAGATCACTCTTTAAGAAAATAATTTTCTGCCAGAGGGAGTGAATTCCTTCCTTTTAGAGCAGTCCCTTATGGTATGGAAAAACAATATCTCTACATGATGGTGATCCCCCTTGAAAGTGTACATCCATGAATTTGTTTAAAGCTACTTTACCCATCTCATATAACAGTTTGTCCCCCACAAATTATCAAATACGGTTATGACAGGGCTAGAGAAATCTTCAATTCCCATTCGGTTGGAACAACAGCAGAAAAAAATCGTTTTCCAACCCAATATCAGTCAAAATCCCAGCCCCCCCCCCACACACACACACACAAATTCCATAAATTTTGAAAGTATTATGCCATTGTATATCCTACTTGGTAGTTGAATGGTAAGGTTAGACCGACGTCTGGAAATTTTGATAGTTTGTCATGTATTGATTTACTTTAATAAAAAATCAAAGTATTAATATTTCGTGAATACCATGAGATTATTAGTTGAATTCAAATCAGGCTGGACATTGTTTCAGTCCTGATCTGGGTCCAAACTGTTTGTAAATGTTGTCAGTAGAAGACACTAGCAGGCAAAGAATTGATAAGGCCAGAATTTTTTTTATTAGCTGATTAACGGGATTTTTTTCAGATTTAGGGTCAGGGGGGGAAGAAAAAAATAAAATAAAAAAGCTCTGAAAATGACCAGTTAGCTGGTCATTTTCAGAGCTTTTTGGGTTTTTTTTTTTAATATTTTCAGAGCTTTCTTTCTTTTTAAATATCGATCTCCAGAAACAGTTAATCTAGTAATAGGTAAACCAACAGTCTGCATTAAATCTTTAAATATTTTATCATTTTCCTAAAATCTGGACAGGACAATCACTTTTAACAGTGTCACTCTCAAAAATACACAGACAGAACCTCAAAAATATTTTTTTTTCAACGAAACAAATAATATTTAGAGTCTGCAGATAAAATTTAAAAAAAATTTAGAAATTAAATTTTAGAAATTAAATTTTATTTGATTCTACTTTCTGGAAAATGACAGTAGAAGGTTTTGTAAATCAACTAATAAAAAAATTCTGGCCTAAGATAGAGGAATCTGTTTTTGTGGATGTTGTTTGTTTGTTTTCATTTTGATGCTTATTTCTATTTACAGTAAACTTTCTGCTGATTGAGCACCTAAAATTGTATGGAAGTAAGGACTCAGAAACCAGGGTTGAGTTCCCAACAGGATCAGGGCAATATTTGAACATCGGAGATGTTTCCATAGAGTTGTCCAAGAGAGTTATAAAGATGTTCCTCCCAGGTGAAGATGGACGAAAACCATGCAATGGTAATTTGCAACACATTGAGAAGAAGTCTCCTTTTAGCCAAGCTGATAATTAACCATTCCGTGCTAGCAGTGACTTGTGTCATCCGCTGATACTATTTACAAACAGTTTGGACGTTCTGTTGATCTTGATCTTGTCTGGCTGTCCATTGTTTATAATGAGTGGTCACAAGTTATAGTATCCAAAAGTTATTGAAGGACTTTAGTTAAGAGTGTGTACCGAAAAATTGATTTTCTTATTTCTAAACCAAAACATATGTAATGGGTACTCAAAAGAACCGTCTCGATGAGACAGTTCTTTTGAGCACCCAAAACATATCTTAAAACTGATGGGTAAGAAAATATTTACAATTTTACGCTCAAAAATTTTGTTTATCTAAACCTATGTTATTGATATTATTTCTCTGAAGATCGTTTTTGTCTTAGCAAACTGTGCAGTCCATGATGAAATGCTATTATGCTTTATTTAATCTTGGTCTTCACAGTCTGCAAAAGGACCTATTTAGGGATTTCTATGGTGTAGATTTTATTTACTTGTCCTTTGGAATCACAGAGTCCATTGTGGGACTTTGAAACCATTAGAGGGTCACTGATAAGGCCTAAATGGCTGAAACTACATGTAGCTAATCTGGTCCAGACAATTTGCACACTCTACACTTTTGGTTCTTTGGTGCATTCTTGGCTTCCAAGGGATAGCCCTTTAAAGAACATATTCAAATGAACACAGGTGTCAATGGTTGTAAAACAGAATTCATATTTATGCCTATTATGCATGGTTTGGGTTCATTTAAATATTTTAAAGAAACGGTCAAGAATTCGTATTAAGATACACTTGTTATAAGCATTCAAAAGCCATCTCATTGGTATGACATAGATCTAACATTTTATAATGTTTCAGCACAACTGCTGTAGCATTTTTGGTAGCGAGTCTGATTGCAGATTAAGGGATTGCGAGTTCAATCCTAGCACTGCCCCACACTTTCTTGAATATTTTCTATGGCCATTCTCCTCCTTCATCTGATTCAAAAAGGGCTCATGTATACATTAATAGAAACACATTTAATCACTAGTATGTAATTAGTAAGTTCACTTGATCATTTTTCCATACATCTGAAAATCAATTTTTATGTCTTTAACATGTTTGCTTACTAGGCAATATTGAAGTATAAAAAGAATGTGTATTTTGCATGAATACATATGTTCATAGCTGTTTCAAGCCATTGTCATATGAATGGAACTTAATTTGTTTTCTCTTTGTTTAAGGTTCTGACTTAAACTATGCTGTTGATCCACATTTTAAGGACCTATGTTTGTTCTATGAGTATTTTCATGGTGACAATGGCAGAGGGTGTGGTGCTAGGTATTGTATTTTGTTAATTTTTATGGTCTTCTATGACTGTCCTAATTTTAAGTGTGGGTGTCTTAAAGGAAGTTAGTATGACCAGAAAATACCATGATCATAGATCAAGACCAACCCCCAACACTGTAAGGAAGAGACACGTGCCACAGACAGCCACAACACAAAGTGTCTTTTCCTCAACAGGATGATTGCTAAATTAGAAAGGACACTAAGAACGAACCACACCACAAAGCGAGGACCCAACACAAAACGCCCTTACCCAATGTGAACAATGACTTAACAACAACAGAACAACAAGGGATGCTTATATTCAGGTTGCCCCTCTTTCAAAATATAGTGTGCGCTAATATTTTTTGTATTTTAACAACAGCAGAATCTAGGGCAAAGATTTGGACAGTAAAATATATATAAGCCCCCATTTGGTCAAATGCAACTGAACCTTAGGCGTTTTATCAGAGCCTGCATGACTGGCTTATCAAACCTTGTGTACTTAGCTACAAATATAAACTGTTGATTTAATCTCTAACCCATTGCCATGAATAATGAGTGTTAATTCTACCAAGCAGATCAGGTAAAAGGCTAGAGGTATATGTGAATATATTTTAATTGGTACCTGGTTAATTTACAAAGTTAAGATTCCATGCACCAGTTGAATTTCCTGCTGCTGAAATGACAATTTTTGCAATTAATAATGATACCATATTGCTTTACTGTTATTACGCTGGGGTTTCTAAATATGTCCATAAATGAACCAGCAAAATTTCTACAAAGATAACTTTGCTAAAATTGCTTATTTTGCAACAGTTTCATTTTCGTATGTTCCCTGTGGTTGTATCACTAAAATGATCTAATTTTCTTTATTCAAATTGCCTTGTGTTCATTTTCTTCCAGTCACCAGACAGGGTGGACGGCACTGATTGTTGAAATGTTGGAGAACTGTTCAGAAAGGCATTCAAGATAGAAAAAAATCAATCACCAGTCAGTCTAGTAGAATATGGGACGGCTTCATAACAGTATAGACCAAGGATGTAGTCAGGGTGCTAAAATATTAACACACCTCAAAGGGAGAGTTTTTAAATGAGTTGTGATACAACATAGGTATTTATTAGTGCCTGCATGGCTGGCTTATCAAAACAAGTGTTCTCAGCTACAAAAAAAAATGTTGATTTAATCTCCGACCCATTGTCGTAAATAATGAGTGATAATACTACCACGCAGATTTGGTAAAAGGTTAGAGGCATATGTGAATATATTTTATTTGGTATCTGGTTAATTTACAAATTTAAGATTTCATGCGCCAGTTGGATTTTCTGCTGAGATGACTATATTTGGTATAATTTCCAACAAAAATTGAACTTTATTCTCTGAAGATATTTTTAGTCTTAGCAAACAGTGTAGACCCAGATAAAATGCAGCATTATGCTGCATTTCATCTGTGCCTTCACTGTTTGCCAAAGTACCCGTTGAGGGTTTTCCAGTATTCAAAGTGTTAAATGGGGAAAGAATTTATTACAGGTGGGAATGAATGATTTTTAAAGTACTAAGATACAGTAAAGAAATATCTATGGGGCAGCAATTATTTGTACATATAGTGTGTTGTTTAGGCCAGAGCCTCAGGTGAGATTTAAATATACATGTACAAGAATATATTTTTTTTACAATCTTGTTCTTGAAATGAGCTTTAATATTTAACCCCCTTATTTCATATAGAATTACTCTCCATACACAGAGAAATATTTAGGACGAAAAAAAGGATGTGAATATGACCAAGAAATACCACAACCATAGACTGCAGACCAACCCAAAGCACTGTGAGAAGAGACACAGAACATAGACAGCCACAACACAAAAGCAACATACCAGCTCTCTTCATTGCTAAACTAGAAAGGACGCAAGAACAGACCACAAAGCATGGACCCAACACAATTACACCCACATACATTCAATGGAAACATCAGCAAACAATGAATAAACAACAACAAAAACACTGTTTTAAATGCATATATAAAGCAAGGTCCCAATCTAACATGTTACTGTTAATTTTTACTCAGGTGGTTTCTTTAAATGCATCTTTTGTCTTTCTATTACTTATAATAATTTATGCCATTACCAGTCCTGGACGAGACAGGTGTATGGAGTGAGAACTGTATCTTGTGCAAAATACAGACTTTGGCAACATTTAAGAGCAAAAGCAAAATCTTCTACCACATTTTACTCTCAAAATGCTCTATTTTATTTGCCAAACCAATGTCTAGCCTAAGAATAATTTTGTTTGTTTGTTTGATTTGATTCTTTACGTCCCATCAACAATCTTTCAGTTAAACAGGGATGGGTAATTCTGGGTTGAACCAGTACTGAGCTAGGATAAAATGTGTCTTGCTCAAGGACCACAACGCAGTGATGCCGGTGAGGCTCGAACCCACTCCTAAGAATAATGCCTCATGCAGATTATGAACCTGCACACAAAGGATTTGTTAACGCTACATGTTACTTGCTGAGTTAAGATAGTAGGGGTGATTTGACCTCAGTGATCGTTTGAGCTTATTATATATACTCCTCAAAATATTTGAAGGACCAATGCTATCAATTATAACATTGATGCATTTTGTGTAGAACGTATTTTAAAAACCAATTTTACGATCTATCCTTAATTTTTTGGACATCTTTGACGCCCTATTGCCAAGTGAAAAAGCAAATAGAAAATGGTAGAAAATGTTACCAACAAGGATTTTTCGTCATTTCAAACCTTGACCTTAATGTATTGGAATGTCATTTTTTGTGTGTGATCTATGGACTACAGAACTGCATGAAATGAATGAAAATTGCATTTAGATGTTGAAAATTCCTGTTTTTGCATGATTTTATGGTGTTTTAGTCCCATCGATACCACCCATTTCTTCTTTTGGCTGTGGCATGATGGCCAGACTATGGATTCTGACAACTGATTTTGGTGTTTGTCTGTGATAATCTTTGAACAATTCGTCAGGACATCTTTCTAACACTCAAAGGCATAGAATGACGATTGAAAATCTGATTCTTGATGGCCAAGTACACACATTGTTTTTAGAAAACAAAACAATGTCAAAACTCCATTGTCAGAGATGAAAACGCTTGCTTCCCAGTATATTGAAACTGTTTGAAGATTTTTTTTGCATGTAAGCTGAACTGTTTAAAACAAAGTTCAATTTGATGTCTCTTTCATTCTACTCGAATGACCACAGAAGAATTTCTTTACCCCACCCACTGCCTTTTGAAAGTGTGTTTTTGAGGGTATGTGCATTTGAGACACAGTTATGACAGAATTAGGCATGGGAATCATTAATAATGATTCTTGATTTATGGGCATAAAGAATAGAAAGATTTGGGCCTAGTTTTACAGAATTTAAATGTTTGAGCTAATTATACTCGCGTTCTAAAATCTTGGTCCTTCAATTATTTTGAGGAGTATACTATCAGGTACTGTCATAGACATATATAATGCATTCTAATGCACTTCCAAATGCAACGCGACGTCTGATTGGATAACGTCATAAATTTGCGACAGTATATCCTGCGATATACTGTCGGAAACCCGACGTCATTATGTAACGTCAATTTTCATTGGCTGACAAGTGAATATATGCAGCTGGCAAGCGGTTTTATGCAGCTGGCAGCGGCTGGTTGTATATGCGCAACAAAGTACATTTTCACTGTCTTTTTAAGAGAAAAATTTAATAGTGCATTAGAATGGGGATAACCATATTCAAAATTTTCATTTGGGGAGGTATATCGTCGGATATACGTTCGGAAATCACGTTTAAAACTAAATTTCGGGCCGTATATCCGACGATATACCACCTCAATGAAAATTTTGAATACAGTTATACCGTTATTGATTACATACAATGTATTTTTGTTTTTAAAAATTCTAATCGCCCAAAGAGCAGTCCCTAGTGGTATAGGAAAACAATACCTTCACATTAGTTGATCTTCCTTGATTATGTACAGCTTTCATTACACACGTGGGTACAGCTTGTAATGTACTGACTCATATGTAAACTTGTGGTAGAATCAGTCAAATGTCTGATAAGAGCTAAACCATTATACCATGTTTGTGTTTAATGTCCTAGCAATAGCTAATGTCATATGGAGTTTTCAGATCTTGCTTGCTACAGTGCTACCGAGACAAATTGCTGTTTTTCTTTATGAATGTTGTCTACTGGTTGTATTTTGGAGTACTTAGGTATATAAATACTTAACTTAAAGCATTTAGGACAATAAATAATGATGAATTTCCAGCTCATTGAAAATATTTCGCTATTGCGCAAATTCAATGGTTGCATACAATAGTTGCATACAACTATTACATTCAATGGTTGCATTCAATAGTTGCATACAACTGTTACATACAATGGTTAAATTCATTGGTTACTTACAGAAATAACATACAATGTTTGCAAACAAGGGCTACATGCAATGTTTACATACGTACAATGATAACGAACAATGGCTACATGAAATGGATACATATATTGAAACAATAAAGTTATGTCCGCTTGACGTTTATGTCTTCCGGTTCCAAATGTATGAATGCATTTCAATCAAATTTTCACATTATCAACTCTGATCATTTAGAAACGTTTTGCACCTAAGAGACATTCATTTGATAATCAGTAGAGCCGCTGACAAAGCAGCGAACACGAGTACCTTTAAAATCAAAAGTCACAACAGCAATAGCTTGTGTGTCTGTCATAATCCGGAACTGTTCAAGCACATTTAAACATCACTGAGCAAACTGTCTAGTAAGATGTTATGCGTGCTAGTTGTATGCACAGCTTTTACGACCACAGCCATTAATCTTTAACATACTCTGACGTCACAAAACATCGATCAAGAGCGTAAGTGAAAACACTCAGAAAATTCATTTATGGTCCAGCATTTTGATAATCAACAGAATTGAACAAATTTGTTGTTGTTTTTTCGTCATAAAAAGCATTTCAACATTAATTAAGACTAATCAGCATCAAAACAATTGATAATGGAAATTCTCTGATGATTTTGCAGTAAGGGCTGGGGTATAAAACACAGATTTAGTAAACCTTTGATGCCCAACATCAGCCATAGTTTTTGTTTTTCTCTTTTGTGTAATTGTTGTCATAAACAAACACAACAAATTAAAACAAAAAACGGTCTTAAAATGATGTAAGATTAAGGAGATTTGGCAGTTCTTGAATTGTTATTTGTTTAATTCAAAGGGAGGTAATGTCAGTTAGTTTCGTAAATTAAAGGTTTTGAACTGCAATTTCGCTCGTTCAGTAAGCTGACCTGGGATTTTTAGATGTTTTTTCATCGTCGGACGTTTCTGGTTGCCATTTAACGTAAAATGTGTCACATTTTGTTGATTAACTTCCTGATGAAAATGGAAAAAGCTGTGTGCACATTAGGCTCAATAACCCTTCAAGATAAGAAGATAAAAATCAAATAATTGCCAATTTTTGTGTGTCCGACGTTTGAAAAACATTTTGGTTTTATTTTTGTTGCTACATCTTAACTTGATCGAAGGATACAGTACCATGAAAATCGGACGTTTCTCTTTTGTTTGAGTATACAATGTTTATATGCATTGATTACACACAATGGTTATATGCAATATATTAAATACAATATTTACATGCAATGGTTATGTGCAATGGTTATGTACAATATTTACATACAATGTTTACATACAGTGTTTACAAGCAATGGTTATATACATTTAGTACATGCATATGATCACATACAATTGTTAGATTCAATGGTTACATAAAATGAATGCATACAATAGTTACATGCAATCAGGGGGGTGCTATGCTGTGCTTTAACAATCTTAAACTTATACAATGTAACCCATGGTGGCAAGCAAAACAATGTGAATTCTGATCAGCTGACTTATTAAGCTGATCAGGATTTACATTCTTCTAAAATGTTATATATCTAGGTCAGCAAGAAAAGGATTAATGGAGTGCTGTGTATTCCTTTGTGATACATTGTTTAACATATATTTGAGTTTATATCTAATAAAATATGTACATGTCAAAAGTAGTTTATTGTCTCTCCAATCCCTGTTTAACCCATATAAGCCAAGAGTCCTTTTTATTGGGCATAGCCAAATGGTGCAGACCCTGACCAAATGCCAGACGTGAGGTAATTGTAAACAGTAATTGTAATTATTTTTAATTAAATACAATTTTCAAAGTAATCATATGTAATTGTAATCATGGTTTGGCTCAAAAACATGTAATGTGATTGTAATGATTACTGAAAATATTTTAGCTGTAATTATAATTACTTTCAAATACTTTTTAAATACATTTAGCTATTTACTAAAGAAAATTTGCTCACCACTAGAAACTAACTGATTAGTGATGACTTGTGGTATTATTTTAAATCAGATGATTGAGAAAAGGTACACTGTGGATATATTAATACATGAAAAATATTGCCTAATGTGGACAATAAATTAAAATAAGCAAACTTTAAAGATTTAGTTACTTTCAGAATCAACATCAATTTTATTCAGATGTTTGAGATTAACATGCATTATTCAATTAAAATATTTTTTAAATGCTTCAATAGATTTTTAACATGGTATAAGGTACATTTTTTCTGCTAAAATTCACTCTGACAGCATTTTTATATCTTCTTTCATTTGTTGGCATGCTTAGCTGTTCTCAAATTCAGACCATAAAAAGAAGACATCTCAAATGTGTTAAAATCTTTTGTTATAGAATATGGCTAGGGCTTGTGAAATAGGACTTATGACCCTCTAAATAGCTACCTGTATATGTGTACAAGCTTGATTAAGATTATGACACAAAAATACATTTTTTGTGGAATGGCCAAATTATAATGAGTTACAAGTGTTTATTATAATCAGATCACTAAAATTTCTAAATCAATGTTTGTGCAATGGTAGCACCAGTTTAAAGCCATTTTGAATTATGTTCCCTCAAATATGACACTTTTGAAAATCTTATGATGATTAAAAGTAAAATCTGTTAACAATTTAAAAAAAGCTGACCTAGCAAAATACTGAAGTGCCAGACAATTTCCATCTTACTGTATCTTACTATATGGCATGCTAATCATCTATATAGTATGTAGTCAGATCTGATGCATGATGAATCAAATATTTGAAAACACATTGAACTGAGCATTATGTACTATATATATTTTTTTAACTTTTAAAACTTCATAGCCATTTATTTTTCATTTATTTAAGAAACAGCAGTATATCAGGAATAACAAAAATAAATTATAAAAAAGGAAACAGCAGTGTCGGAAATGGCATTATATATGTATAAAACTGCAAAGACCCTACTCTCTTTATAACTTTAAAAGTGAGTACTATATATAGCATTATTATTTTATGGAAAAATTTCAAAATAATCAGTAATTATTTGATTACATTTCTAAAGTAAATGTAATTGTAATCATTACATTTCTACAGGTCCTGTAACTGTAATGTATTTGTAATCATTGGTCAGTGAAAGTAATTGTAATGTATTTGAATACTTTTGAATGTATTTGGCCCCAGGTCTGCCAGATGCCACAGAAAGCGTTTTCTGATCAGGGTCTCCACTGTTTCCTTACAGAATGTTCTAATAAAATGAGAAATACCACCTAACAACTCTTAAAACGTAAATGGACTGGTCCAATCGATAATATAAGAGAATTTCATTAGACTTAAATGGGTTCAATACCTCTTTACATCATATCTTCCTTTGCTTAGTACTGGTTCAACCCTGGAAGACAGGAAAATGTACCAACATGACTGTAAAATTATTGACTGAGATGAAAAGCATCAACACAAACAAACTTTACATAATACCATGAAATTTTGGTACTATACACTTTCACAGTAGAGCAGTGGAAAAGAAGACATGCACAGACCCAGAGAAGGGAACAAGGGGTCTAGACCCCCCCCCCCCCCCGAAAAATCACAAAATATAGAGTTTCTCAGCAATACTGGTTCTGATCCCCTGAAAAATCACAAAGCTACCAAGCCAGAATTCAATGTCTGGCCATCATTGGTACATCAGTGAAACGCCACTTAAAAGTGTTTCGCTGGCGGACCAACGTTGGCCCTCTTATATTTCGATCCTTTCATCAACTAAGAAAAAATTGGACCCCCTCTTAGGGTTTGCAACCACAAACAATCCTACTTCGCTAAAGAGAAAAGATAGAATCGTGATATTTAGCCTGCAGCAATTTTAGCTATTTTACTTTCCAGAGAGTGAATAACAAAGGTGCTGCTAAGACTGTGCTGGTCTGCGCCTTTGTTGCTCTTTGCATGCAACAAAGTCAGGTTTTCTCACGCCGAGGCCGAAATAGACTCCTGCTGCTGCTGCTGCTGCAGAATAAGTTTGCATATATGTGATAACTTTAATAATGATATATTTGTATATTATACTTTTTGAAATTAGTTATTGTAGATATTCGTTGATGTGTGGTTTCGAGTCACATCATCGACGAGAACCACAATAGAGAGGAAGGCAAAGATCAGGAATCGATACAATCATGTATAATATAACTTTTTGCTCTCAGTAAAGGCGGTAACTTGGGCATGGTTCGAGCATATTGACAAAAGATACAGACTAAGTTATTGGTTTTATCATTGAGACAGACCATGGAAAAGCAGTCTTTTCATTACCATAACAATCCGACTTTGCTGCGTTTTTCAATACCATAGCGTTGGGTCTTCGCTGTTCAACAGGTCTTCGCTGTTCAACATCGAATTTACTGATCAGAGTGCGGTATTTAACGTCTGCAAGATGAGACTGACCATCAGACTAGGCGATTATGACCTCCATATTTATGTTATGTACTAGAAAAGGTGATGGCTATTTGTCCCTTTTCATTATAAAGGTCTAGGATGTATAAAATCAAAACGATAGGGGAGACCGGGGCAAAATGATCCAGATTTTTGAAATATTTTTCCCTGCTTTTATGACTGGATATATCTTATTGCTTTCAAATGTATAATACACTGTCAAGTATGAGCTACAATTTGAGAGAAAGAAAAACAGCCATAAAGTGACATTAGTGCTTGAAATCAAGCATTTAAACTGTGTGGTCAGCTGTATCATTTTGCCCCGTGCACGGGGCAAAATGATACAGTACATGGGGCAAAATGATACAGTATGACTTTTCTCATAGCAGATTCAAATATTCAAGACGTAGCTCAGAAATAACTCTAAACACAATTAAACAATTTATAATGCTATATATTGCCACGGAAATATGATTGAACACGTACAGTTTTCTGAATTTTCTGAGTCACATTTGTTACCAATGATGTTTTATGTTTTGCCACGGGGCAAAATGATACAGTTGACCACCCATTTTTAACATTCTGAAAAATAAAATGGTACTTTTCTGACATAGCAGTGTCATTTAATTTTCTTGTGATAGGAATAGACAGTTTCGATAAAAATATCTTGAAAATGCTTTAAAACAGAGTCAAATTAGATTATTTCAGACTGTATCATTTTGCCCCAGCCACGCTGTATCATTTTGCCCCAGTGACTCCTTGTTTACTGTTCTCATAACAATTCAAAAATACGACACCCCACAATAATTATGATTATTTGGAGACATATCTGTATCTATATAGTTCAATTTACACGATACAATTGAAGTATATATCTACCACATTTTTCACATTCATAAAATAACTGATACCTTCGAAATTTACTCAGAGTGCCTCAAAAGTCATTTTTTTATATATAAAAAGCTTAACTGTCAGGGGCGTGCCTGAGGGCAAAATCAAAGTACGCAGGGGGTGGGTATGGGAGGGGGTGTCCCCCTCCCATACGTTAGGAAAAAAATCAAAATATGAACTAAATGGTGGTTTCTCCTGCATTTTCTGAACCTAAACACCGACTTAATTGTTTCCAAAACAAAAGTGAAAAACAGTCAAAATACTGCTTGTTTCAGGATGATTACAAAATCGGTATACTTGTAATGTAAAGACCTAAACCGGGTGAGGCATGTTTTTTATTGCATTTTTTGCGATTTAAGAGATTTTTTATTTTTTGGACATTCAAAAAATATAAGTACGCAGCTGCGTACTTTGCGTACACGCAGGCACGCCCCTCACTGTGCTCTGTTTTGGCTGAGCCTTTCTTATAATATGGCGGATTTCAAAATGCGCATTCAGTTTGAGTAAGAAACGTCATATATGACATCATCGTTTGAAAAATCGCACTGTTTCATTTTGCCCCATGTATCATTTTGCCCCGGTCTCCCCTACTATAATAGCCTTAAAAGCATCAGGGCGTGACTGCACTAACAATAATGAACTGCTCCGTAAAATAGGGGTGTTGCAAAGTTATGCCATGCAGTTATTCGTATTAACAAGTGAACTTTTACAAGCGATTCGATGGCGCAATAGGTTTAACAGTTGTACTCAAAGAATCTGAAAACAAAGTTGAGGGTTCGAGTCCCACTAAAATCTTTTTTATTTTTTATTTCTTGCTTTCGCAAACATTCAGAAACATTTTAGTGATTTACATGTTTGCAGAAAAAAGCATATTTTTATGTATTATGCACATGTAAAGCGACTTCACTCAGTAAATAAAAGTGGAAAAGCTTGTATGGAGATACAGCGACGATGCAGGAGCTATTATTGAAAATGTGTACAAGTTCTGCACGAAGGAAAAGAAGTCTGGAATGAAACTGTCACTGAATCGTGTATGGGACAGGACTGCAGCACACACTGGCGTTAGCAGATCTACCGCTCAGAAAATTGTGGAAGAGAAGAAGAATGTACAGGACGAGCAGCAACAGCCAAAGCACGCCGAAAGTGTCACTGGATGACTTTGACCAGGATGTTGTACGGAGGACCATCGCCATCATGTACTCCTTGAAGAAGGTTCTGCCAACCCTTGATAACATCAGAACAGAGCTCAAACAGAGTATTGGCTACACTGGCAACAAGGGTCGTCTCCGCAAAGATCTCCCTCATATGAAGTTTGCTTACACATGCTTGAAGCAAAAGTACTGATGAAGGATCAGATGTCTTCGCATGATTAGGTAGTCGTTTATACAGATGAAACTTACGTTCATACCAGTCACGATCTCCCTAAATGCTGGCAAGATATTACTACTGAACTAAAGATACCCTTTTCTAAAGGTTATTTAAGAATAGTGGAATTGCACGACCCTTCAGTCTGCAGTATAATCACTATTTGAGTTCGTCCGCTCGTCCGTCCGTTAGCAGTTCGTGAAAATGTTCATAGCTCTTGACCACATAGTATCTTTTGATCACATTCTGCATGCATATGTCATTCCCTAAACACTGGCGTGCTAAACCACTTTTTATGGAAAAGGGTTTCATTTAAATTGACAACATTCAACGTTGGCCGTGCATACTGGTAGTTGATTTCAATTTACATAAAATAAACTTATTCATTGGTACTAAATATGCTTTACTTGAAAGAATGATCATACTCTATGCTGGGTACAATGAGGGATTCGTACCCAACGCACGAAACAATCGTTTTATAACATATAAAACTTACTTTCCAATATTAAAATACATGCAATAAAATTGCAAGAAAAAAAGAAAGTCCGAATTGAGTTTCGAACCCACGACTGCGCGTGTTTCAGAAGAGCGTTTTAACCACTGAACTAATGAGACATATATAAATTGAATATAGCTTTTAAGGATATGAAGAAATTTAACAAACAGTTAACGGTAAATTATCTGCTCAACCCAGAAAAATGGACTCGACCAAAGGTCAATACTGAGAGGTCACAAATGAATAATACACAAAATTTTGTGCATCATTGATATCTCCCTTTTTGAATATAGGGGTTATTATGCTTTCACCCCATGAGCTTGGGTATGTACTTGTTTGGAATAATTTGCTGTAGAGATTCAGCAATAATGGACTTGTCTGTTCGAATGATGCTTTGATGATTTCACTGGATATATTATCGATGCCAGGGGCTTTGTTATTATTTTGCGAAAATACTGCCGATCGAAGTTCCGTTATGGTGATTTCACAGTCTAGTTCAATGTCCGTCATATTTGCATTCAAGGACGGATAAGTTGAGTTCGGTTCGGTTTGTTCTCCAAACATATTTTTAAAATGATCGCAATGCTGCTCAATATTAAGAGAGGTCGCAGAAGTGTGTTTCGATTTGCACGTTTTTCTTATGTGTTTCCAAAATTTGCATGTGTTCTTTTTTGCAAGGTCATTTAACCGTTGACCTACGATCCTGTGGTGTTGTTGTGCTTTTTTCTTGACACGGTTGTACTTTGTTCTTGCTCGTGTGAAGTTAAGTCGTGTGCGGTTGTTTTTTGTTCAGTTAAAGAAATTTCTCGCATTGGTAAATTCGTGTTTTGCAGTTTTACAATCTTCATTAAACCAATGTTTGTTCGATTGTCTATGGTGCGCATTATTTGTTTGACAAAATGTTTTTCCAAAAATTTGAAAGGCTTTTTCATGCAGAAATCGAGTAAACGATTGTACAGTTTCGTCGACCAATGTACCTGCTACGTCCGATGTCAAGCTTTGAATATATTCTTAATTTTCCCATAAAAGGGCTTGAAAATCGCCAATTTTATCAGCATTTCACACGATTTTGCGAGATATTTCTGCGTCGGAATCATCGTTTTCTCGCGTTTCAGCTAGGTTATGATCTATTAATCTGATATTAAAAGATATCGGCGTGTGATCGGAGTGTTCAGTATGCTCGAGGATATCGAAATATGAAATGTTTTCAAAATCTTCGAAGTTCAGGAGTAAATGATCAACGGTGCTTTGGCCGCGGTGGCTGCAAAATGTAAACTTGCCAATGTCTGTATCATTAGTAGACCCAGTCTCAAAAGTGTGTTTCAGTAAATCACTCGTAGTGCGTTTCAGTAATTCAAATGGGTCATCTATATCTTCTTTCATAAGACAGCTACTTCTTTAAACGAAGATTTATTTTACATACAAAATTAAGTAATAAAAATAATACGAGGGGCGTTCAATATGTAATGAAACAGCCCAATACTTCCCAAAGTTTTTATATTTACACACTTCATAATTACTTGCATTAAAAGGTCTGTTTCCTTGCTTAATAAATGTACAATTGCAGTTGTCCAGCTCCTTATCTATTTAACACAAGCCACTTTCAAGATAGGGTACTGAAGTACACTGCGATATAAAATAAAACAATATTTTCAAAAGCAGATAACTAATGAACGAGGGATGCTTTCAGTCTGGGTCTTCGTGTGGTAAATATCCATATATCGGTGGTTTATGCATGCAAACTTTTTTGACATTGCTTTATATTCTATGAAATACTGAGACTGCCATTTTGGTTAAAATCCTCCTTGGTGCTACTTTTTCTGGCATTTTATTGACAGAGTCGTTTTTGCGTGAACGAATACATAGCGAAAATTTATACGGAAATCATTTGCAACAATTTTTTCAGGTCACATTAATGTTCATTTTGCAAGTAATACAGCCGATTTTGAAATTTCCGTATTTAATCTCACTCATAAAGTACCCCCAAGTACTTCATTTGAAATAAGAAAATCACTTAAAAGAATGCCATCTCTGGCTAACACTGAAATGGATCAGACAAAATACCACGTTTCATCGATGCTTGCATTCGGATGCAGTATTTGGACATTGTTACACGTATTTACATGTACATAATCTAGCTGGCTAATTTCAGTCAATGAAATTATTGGAAACGAAAATGGTATACCACTCAAATGAGATACCCCTAGATATTGGTTACAGTTTAACTGGTCTGCTGCCTATGCACTGTGTGTATTGAAACCTCGATACAATCAAAATTGTCCTTTACTGGTACAAAGCCACATTTCTGATTTTCAAGAACTGTGCGTATTTTAGTGGTATGTCTATTGCTTTAAACGACGTCAACGTAAGAGGGGGTAGCGTAATAAAACCGTTTGCACGAGAAATCGGAATCGGTCAAAAGTTTGTATCGTGATAGCAGATAAGGAGAAATAAGTAAAAAAACTATGGATATGTGATTCATGCATGTCAAACTTTTGTTTTAGAAAATACAGCATGCCTTTCTACCTTTGTTAAAATGAGTCTTTATAATTCGGAGGAAAATATATGCAGTGTATATTAGTGTGCTTTTTAAAAAGTCTGTAACTTATTATATTTAAAAAGATAAAATAATGTTGCATGTACCATTATAACGGTAATGCTTTGATATTTCGTTTGGCATATGGCATGAAATCCTAACGCGTTTGTGGATGGAGTTATGAATGGGGTTTCATTACATATTGACCCCCCTCGTAATAATAATAAAAGTGTATAAACAGCAATTTATTTATGTTCAACATAAGTTCGGTTTCGGTAATTCAAATGCTTTCCGTTATTTGTCCTTTAATCTGTTTATATATATATATATATATATATATATATATATATATATATATATATATATATATATATATATATATATATATATATATATATATATATATATATATATATATATATATATATATATATATATATATAATTTATTTTGATATTAGTTGTTTCTGTGAATCATACTACTAAAAAAACAGACTCAAATCGCAAGAAGACGTTAATACAAAGAGCGTTTCGGTAAATCAACTACTTTCAACGGATCTCAAAGTTTGTTTTGGAAATTTACTCAAAGTACGTTTTAGTAATTCAACGGCTTTCAACTGATCACCCATATCTTCTTTCTGTAATTTGTACAGATAAAAAAAAAGCTTCTTCTTAAATCAAGCACATAATTATCTTATTTATCTTTTTAAAAAAAATCAAAACAATCCATGCTTAATTGACGCACAGTTGCATTTCGGTAAATAAAGCTTTCCATAAAAGTGATATATTTTCTTTCTGTAATTAGTATTAACCTCTCTAAGGTGCGTATAAATTAAAAAAAATCATCATATATACATTATTATGAAACAAAACTTAAATAAGAAAAGAATTCGTATTATCCATAAGCCATTTAGGTACCTGTATATGATTCCCTATTATTTTAATGTTTCGTTCCGGTATTTCGGTTTCGTTCCGGTATTTTGGTTTCGTTTCGGTAAGTCTAGGCACCCGTAATGTCATGAAATTTTTAACACCTTTTAAGTGCCAAAGGAGCACAAAAACAACATTGTATGGTTCCAATATTTCACCAATAAGCAACATGACCAAGAAAGGTGTGAACATATAATAGCTGCAGTCGTCATTTTTGAAGAAGTATTAACCTGAGAACTGTTTCACACCAATTGCATGTTATTAGTGTGAAAAACGAAACTATATGATTTGATTAAGATATGACCTGTGTGAAGGCGTGAATATTTAATAACTTTAAATGTCAACTTAAGTGTCATCTTCAATTTGCAATGCTTCTCAAAAAAGTTTAGTCCAACGACCTTTTCGACTTTTTTCTTTTCCTTTCCTTTTGATTACGTAATTTGTAAGAGCAATGACCAGCGCTTGCATCGACGCATTTGTGTATGTGCATAACACTCAATGGCTGTCCAAACATTCGCTTTGATGGGTATACCAACGTACTGTAGCGTTTTCGTAACGTATTGAAAACGTATCTCTAACTTATTCAGCGTACACCAACGTACTTGGTGAATTTTCTACGTCCTCATACGTTGATGCTAATGTACCTTACCGTATGCATAACTTACCCATTGCGTGCATCTAACTTATGCCTAACATATAAGCAATGCGTCGGCATACGCTGAAGTTCTTTTTTTTTAATGCAAGTACAAAATTTTGGGATCTATTCGCCGTATGACAACGTATACCAACGTACAGTATATATAGCATGTTCGTAACGTGTTTAAAACTTATCTCTAAAGTATTCAGCGTACAGCAACGTACTTGCTTGATTTCTCATACACCCGCATTCGTTGGTGCTAACGTGGCGTAACGTATGCATAATTTACCTGCTGCGTACATCTAGCGTATGTCTAACGCATAGAAGCAGTAAGTTCGCATACGCTGTAATTTTTTAAGGATGCACAAAATGTTGGACCTCTTGGCCCTATGTTAACGTATACCACCGTACTATAGCGTATTCGTAACGTGTTTAAAACTTATTTCTAACGTACTCAGAGTATACCAACGTACTCGTTGAATTTTTCATACGTCGGCATACGTTGGTGCTATACGTCGTAGTGTGACAGGGCCTTCACATCGTCTAACCATCAATTTTTAACGTTCGTTTATTCGAGTTCGTTTCGGACATGCAGAGGCCTTCATAACTGACTTAAAAATGGAACACTCACTGCAGTCCAATTTATACGTAACCTATGCGTTCTAAAGTCGGGTCAAGCACTATACCCGTGCCTTTTCCTTGTTTTGCGGTCAATTTCGGCCTGAAATATAGGAAACGTTTTTGTAAGTTGTTTGTCTAAAAGTAATTGCGATATCTCCATGTCAATTCTGACTTGTGATACGCTTTTCCTTGAGTCACTATAGCCACCAGCCGTTTGAGGCTATCGGTATCATAAGCTTCGCAAAAGCTTTTCTTAATTTTATAGACGATACTATTATTTGATATCTAAATTCCAAACCGAACTTAAATCTCTCTTGCGCCAAGGACTTTCGGAACCTGAATTCTATGGAGACTTGGTGTATAAAATGAAGAAGATTGTTGGCTCTAATAATTTTCAGCGCAGTTCATTAAAATAATTTCCCATTATAGTAAGATTGGCTATAACATTAATGTATTGCAGCAGACTGCATGCTTGGTGGTCAACCCAATCACGGTTGGCAATTTTGCTTTCCTCTTTAATTGCACGCCGGTGAGTCGGACTTCGGACTCTATGACGGTTCCGACTTGAAGACTTATCTATTGATGAGATGATAGGGGCCTGGTGCTTTGGCTGTTGTGAGGCCCGCTGGGGTTTTCCTGTTGGATTTCTTTTGCTCCGGTATTCAGTTTTATTTACTGTTGAGTCCTTATCTTTGCTTTATCTCCTTTTTATATCTTGAATTATATGTTCTAGGAGAGTTAGGGGTCTTTCATGCAAACCAAAAATCTATGTGTCTTGATCCACATCTGAACTAAGGGTGAGGTTGGTGCACCGTTGAACCAGTTTAAGCCCTCCAGTAAAATAGTTTTACTGACCGCTCCAAGGCGGTGCTTCTTCTGTGGATCATTTGTGTTATTTCTGTCATGTTTTTATGCTTTCATGCACGTCCGTTTTTTGATGCCTTGTGGTCACCTGTTGGGAAAGGGCCTCTTGGCTCTCGTTTGGTATCCTGGGTCAGGTGTGGTGCTTGATTGTATCGATTCCATTCCTGATCTTTGCCCTCTTTCTTACTTTTATTAAATGCATTCAAACAATTCATGGATTTGTACCATTCTGAACGCCATAGGGATCACAGAGTATTGAAACTTATATTAAAATTTTTATCTTGTACAGACATGAGAACGAGTCAATTTCTCGAAAAAACTGTTGTTACATGTTCATGGCAGCTAAGGAACCATTCTTATTTGAAGGTTGATTAGGTACAATGTAGTACTAACGTGACATCGAAACATACATAGAGGATTTTGAACTCATTAACTCATTAACCCATTTAAGCTTAATAAATGAAGCCCCCGTGGTGTAGTGGATAAACGCTATGCCTTGTAAACCAGGGGTCGCAGGTTCGATTCCCGGCTTCTCCATAAAACCACTTTCGGTTGAGCCTTCGGGAGTTCCCGTCATATAATAAACACACAAATCCCAAAGTGTTTTTTTTAGCTTAATGGACTTGCCTACCCTTATCAGTAGGACGAGCCCATTTCCAATTTTAGGGGCGCTGGGTGGCATTTTTCATTTGATAGAACATTCTGCAAGCAAAACGCAAAGACCATGGTGTTTGATCTAGGTCTGCACTGTTTGCCCATGTCCCATTAAAAGGACGCTAGGCAAAAGGTTGGGAATAAGCGATACACGCGAAGCTTGGCGTGCATTCGATCGCTTTTTCGCAGCAAGTTTGATAAATTCAATGATACAGGAGCATGAATGGTAGGATCTTGGGTATGAAGATTTTGTTGATATCTTTTTGGGGGCCATCACAAATTTGACTGGTTCTAGGGGTTATTTCTATGCATTTTAGGGTATTTTCTTAAGGTCAATGTATAGAATGGGGATATGGGGTTGCTAAAATTTCAAACACTTTTTGGGGTATGCCTGATATTCCAGACTTGAGGGGGGGGGGGGGTAAACAGTAGATGCTTGGTCCAAACCTACGTGTGAAGAAAACAAGAGAGTACCCCCCTCCACCCCCCCCCCCCCCCCCCCTGGCGCCATCACTAATTTTACTAGATTTTAATACATGACTTTATCGCGACATATGATAAAGCCATGCAAACTATTTTAATTCTATACCAGAAGGAATTCTATCAAAATAATATTTCAATATGTGAATGACCAACCTGAATGACCATCGTGATTTTTTATAAAATGCTTATCGCTCACGATGTTCTAGGGCAATTTCTCTGACATCCGTAGACGTTTTAAACATACAAAATAACATATTCAAATGAGAAAAAATATAAGAAAGCAAAAGTTCAGAGAGGACTAGGAAGGAGGCTTGCTAAATTGCTCTTCTGGCCTAAACTGAGGCCCAAAGTATTTGTTTTTTGTTTTGTTTGTTTGATTTGATTCTTTACGTCCCATCAACAATCTTTCAGTTATGTAGGGACGGGTCTTCCTGGGTTGAACCAGTACTAAGCTAGGATTAATGTTCTTGCTCAAGGACACAACACAGTGACGCCGGTGAGGCTCGAATCTAATATGGCCGTTCACATATGCATGCTTGTCTTGCTCAAGGACACAACGCAGTAAAACGGGCGAGGCTATGACCCGCCAAAGTATTTGTGGAAAGAGGAAGTGACAGGAAGACAGTACATTACTCATAGCTACTAGATCCGCCACTCGTACAGACACATAAACAGCATATAAAACAGTATCATATGTTCGCAGATTGAGAGAATGAAAAGTGCACTTACTTAACTTAAGGTGTTCCTCTCCAAGTCCCTCTCTAACTTTAAGACGTCACTCGGGAATGTAAAATTGTTTACAAATGACCCATTTTTATCAAAATATACTGACAACTGTGTATTGAAATTTGATAAGGTTTATAACATATTTAGTTTAGCCGAAATAAATAACGTGTACGCTTACAACTCTTAAGTTGGGATTAAGGTCACAGTTCGATAAACAATACTACTTTCTTTGCCAAGGGACGCTATTGCAATCTACGGCAGTCAAAGTTACTGCTGTCCGCACACTCAAAATATGGGAAAATACGAAACTGGTTCAAAGACTGACAATTAATGACCTTATATTACGATCATTGGCCTTGTTTTGGTTTGTTATTTTTCTTCAACGAAAGTCTGCTCGAAAAAAATGAAGTCTCCATTAGATTGGACAGAAATAGTTGCAGAGTACCCACAAACAAAACGTTTGTTGGTGAAATTAGAATTAGTCATCGATAAAGTGATAATATGCTATGTTTTTACATTTTACTGCCGACACGGACCCTAAAATACTGTCGATTCAAAGATATATGAGAATCGTTGTAAACAAAAAATATAAGCTAATCCATATGTAATGGGTACTTTATACAGGTATATATCATTTACTGCAGTATAATATACACTGTGATTTACCCTTTCTGTGAAAAATAGTATAATCCTATTATCTTTGAACTATATGTAATATAATGTCCGTGTTTGTTTTCATATTTTGTAGGTTCAGTATCCAATTTTGAGATCTTATTATTCATGTGATTAATTTTATCAACCGGGAAATGGATTTTATTTTTTACAAAGACTCCTAACCGGCACGATAACAAATCACTTGCTGAAGGGCAGTGAGAACGACGGAAACACATTAGTATACTATAACCTAGGAAAACTAAAGAAAGGGAGAAAACTCGGACTTATGTAGAGGTACATTGTATATTGCTTCGGGCGGCTGCTCTTTCAATGCATATGTAATCTTAGTTAAGATTACACACAAACTAACAAGAAAGGAATCATTAGTTAAGCTTTTTTGACACCTTCAAACTTACATGTACTATATTTCGTCGAGGACGCTTAAAAAGTTTTACTGTTCGCACTTTTTTTGTCGCGCCACTACAAGCGCTAATGCCAAATGGTTAACAAAATGGTCAACACGCGCTTATAATAGGGGTTTTAAGGTTTGATCCGATTCTTTTCGAAAAGTATTTAGAGTTTTCTCGTCCTTGTGCGAGAATACCTTTTCATTTAGAAAAAATAGGTATGAAATTTCATTCCTTTTCCATTCATTTCTTTTTAGACTGTTTTCATATTTAGGCCGATTCCAGTGTTCTCTGACTGCAGTTGTAGCTATATTTATTAAGGAGACAGTTACAGATCTTAGAGTATATATACTAATATAGGCAGGTTCTTAGTTTTTCGGACCGTTCGCCGTGTTGAAAAATGGTACCTACAAAGTTTTGTTTACATTTTTACATTACTTAAAATCGTAGCCAAATTATCAATGCCACTGGGAATGTGTAATTCTAAAGCATCGATTCACTTTGATATTAGGACATTAGTTGAAATGAGGCCTATTTTCAACAGTTTACTCGTTTATCCGTGTACTATCCGCTATCCGCATGATCCGGTCCTCAGAGATTTATTAAAACGCGAAAACAGCTTCTCGCTTGTGGGTCTGATAGAAATAAGAAATAGGATAGACAGTACTCAAGAATCAAACAAGTAACTTAAGTGCTGAATGAAAGAGACCCCTTATACAGTACCATTCAGACTATTCTTTAGCCTACACCGATAGATCTACTTGTCAACTACATTGGAAAGGGATATCAATACAATTAATTAGAGTCTCTAATGTCCAAAATTAAATTTGCCTCCTGAAATTTAGGACGACTTTAGTTAAATATTGATGTTTCGACATGACATTTTAAATGTTTAATACACTTCAAGGATCGGTTAGTCAAGGAGCTAGGTTTTTGAAAATTGACTTGGCACAATTGTCCAGCCAGAAAAGCTTTGACTTCACAAATAGCTAGAACTACCCTTCTACAACATTTCTCGGCACGTCGTTCAGTCAAATTGTGGTAGCAGTTTTCCAGGAGGAGTCGTTTTGTACACCTACCTCATTTTACTATAAAAAACAAAATGGCGACATTTGAATAAGAAACGGTATCCAGGTTGTATCCAGATGGTGAATACGGTGTTATTTATTGCCAAAACCTCGATAAGGTCCTAAACAGTTATGAAAATAAATTGTTTGCACCCAGAAGCACAACTTGTATGTTATAAGTGTCATTTACCTTATATCTTCAATTACGCCTTATAAAATCAATTAATTTTGGTCAAAGCTTAATTTAATAAGTTCTATAATGGGTATATACGTTTTAAATACCATGTTTGGAAAAGATAATTATCTGACTGTTTCAAAACTGCAAACATCTTGTCTCTATCATAATTACTTTAAGAATTATAAGCTGTTGAATATGATTAACCCCCCCCCCCCCCCCCCCCCACCCCTGAATGGTGAATATAGTTAGAACTATTCAGAATGTGGCATAGCCAAGTTATTACAGTCGTCTTGTAAATATAATTCTTGATAACAAAGTGCTATATGTATATAAACATAAGAATTAATAAGTGAAATAAAATTAAAATAACACAGCTTTTTCTAAAGAAAAATATCTTGCGTCTTCAGACAGAAAACAAATGCATTACACATAAATAGGAAATTATATAAAATCACAAAACATGTTGAGGGTAGTGATTTATAGAAACATACAAAGAGTCAATTGTTCTTACAAACACTTTGTGCAGTAGTCTTTGCCATCAATGAAAGACTTCAATGCAATGCCTAAAAAGGTTGCATGAAAGTTTATAATTATGCATGTCATATTTGCAATGCTTCTTTCCAAAAGAAATCATACTTCTATTACTTTTAAAGGTAAGTATAAATCTTAGAGGTTGATAAAGCGGTGCTTCTATTGTTGTATATGTTATGTGATATAATATACAAGATTTTGAATATCTTATCTTCGATATGATCTTTGACAGTAGCACAAGTGTGAATTTTAGTGTCATAAAATAAAAAAAAACAATTGCTGACCTCTCTTATGTAATCTATATATGCTCAATTGAAGATTTGAACCACCATATATGATTTTGGTACCTACCTCACATGGGCAAATGCACCGTTTAATCCCCCATGCTGATGTAATGGAGATAGCGTTTGTCCGGCAAATGCTCTGATGTGTCTAAAGACATATTTTAACAGGCTCGCATGAGCCTTCATTGCTGAACTAAATTCTCATGTGCTTTCTAATTTGATAATTTATT
The DNA here is from genome assembly GCA_964019695.1 of Loripinus fragilis. Classification (NCBI taxonomy): domain Eukaryota; kingdom Metazoa; phylum Mollusca; class Bivalvia; order Lucinida; family Lucinidae; genus Loripinus; species Loripinus fragilis. Next base: position 27,795,325 of record OZ026530.1, on the reverse strand, counting down.
TATGTTACTATTTATCATCAATTTAGTTTGATTTGGAACATACAAAGGATTAATGGGATGCCATTCTTGCAGCAATACTTATGTCCTCATTTGACATGCTGAATATACGAGACATGTTTCATGTTTATTTAAACAGATTTAAATTTCACTTTTTGCGGTTGCATATAATTAAACAAACAAACTTTGCTTTTTCATGCAAAACGGACGTGTCCCTGGTATTGCCAAATAGACAAGATGGTAATTTAAAGCATAGTCATAACACGGTGGCCCTAAATACGTCCCCACCCCCTTTTAACTGATTTTAAGAGCTAAAACGGGTGTATCTTCTACGAAAATACGTATTTAAGTGCGAAATTTTCTTTTAAGTTTAGAGGCACACTCAGTCTATTATTAAAATTAGAAACAGCCTATGTGTGTCTGCTTTTGCTTGGAAACTGGGCTTAATAAGTTCTTCCATGCAAGTGCCCAAATGGGTATCTCATGTATAAAATGTGTCCTGGAAGAAGTTTGAAAAGCAAATTCTCAAAACTCACAACAGACTCTATTTCTTAGATATTTTAAGTATCTATTACCGATAAAACTGATCACCAAATATTGCATTTGAGTATTTTGCATACAATTTAGTGTTGCTATGAAAACTGTAAACCCTAAAATTTGATGTTCAAGTCGCTTCCAAAAAGTAAATATCCAACTGGAATGCTTTATTTTCTAACAGAACATACTTTAATTATCTATGTACAATATATAAAAGGTTCCAAGAGAAAAACTTCATACCTTTTTGAGAAATTCTTCTAGAAAGATTTAGTACATTTCGTTTCAGACAGCATTTTTAAACGCTTAAAATTTGACTACTCATCTTCAGAGACTGTTTCAAACCAGAAAATAAAAATTAAGAACTAGTTTTTGATGACTGCGTATTTCTGGAGATTAGACTAACCCACAGAAATAAATTATTACCCAATATAACGAGAAATAAATGAGTAACGGCATTTTCAAATTTGTTCAAATAAACATGAAACACCTCTTGTATTAATGACTTTATATGAACAAATTCCACGTTTAGACTACAAACGTAAGCCTAATTGATAGAAATGATGCAAAACAAAATTTCCAATAATTTATTTGAGCCCATACATTTTGCAACAGCTACAATATAATCTTTACAATGCAAGAGAGTTGTTCTATGTGATAAGCTATGGCCTCTAAAATGTATGGCCATAAAGCACCTTGGAAAAATATTCAGTTTCAGTGCTCTATAACATTGCAGAACCAAACAAAGCGTATGATAAATGTCACCATCTCCTTGACCCTTTAAAGTTGAATGAAATTTCCCACTTTTATCAAATGGACCAGTCCATTTTCGACCTCAGTGTTGTTGGGTGTTGTTTTTTTTTATTCTTATTCAAATTTTAATAGAACACCCTGTAAGCAAACAGTAGAGAACCTGATCAGACTTTGCAGTCTGTGGCGACTGATCTTGGCCTGTACTATTTGTCTATGTCCACAAAAAGAACGCTAGTCTAATATGGGTGAATTGTTTTGTTGTATATGTTACTCACATCAGTTGTATTGTTTCTTCATCGAACTGGATAATGATTGGATATAGAGCGGTTTTAACCATATGAATAGGCATGGCGTTTGCCATATGTTGGACAGAAACCGTTACGATTAAAACAGTTTTTTGCTATTGCAAGGATTGACGTTTGCTTAATGTTTCATTTCTCGATTTCAACTAATATTGTAAATAAAAAAGGTAATATTAGGAATTAAGTGTAAGTTTTTTCCCTAAATCATAGCTATCAATATAGTTATTGTAGACAGCTATAATTGCATGTATTTTGGTGGCTTACACAATTGGTGATTTAGTGCTATCATTTCATTAAATATTGTATTTAGCAGAAAGTAACATATATAACTGTAATAGCATGTGTCGAACTTGGTTTAAAATCATAGAGCTAGTAATTTCTTTCAAATAAAGTTAATATTGATACATAAGAATAAGAAATAACTGGATATTAACACTATAGGAATTCCTATTATTTTAGGGTAACGTAACAAATTTGGCTATTCCAGGGTAACGCCTTATCCGCTGAAAAGCTAACACATTTCATTATGTGGCTAATATAATTTGGTTTTAGAAATTTACAGTCTACAAACCTCATTTGGTTGAGGTAGCCCATAATCTAATAATATGACTGCATTAAACAGTAATACATTTGAAAGTAAGTAACGTATATAACTTGCTATCGTGTTGTATAATGGTTAAGCGCATACTGGTTGTTTGCTGCGTTTAATTTAATGATTTTAAGGCTATTGTCATGTCCATATATAAGAATTTAGCATAAGTCACAGATACAATATATTGCAGCAGAGAATGTACACTCAAAATTGTGTAATACACGCATTCCTGAATTGTCATTTCAGGTGGTATGTTCTTTCTTTGATTTGTAACAAATGTAAAACATGACAAACATACTATATGAATAATGTTTAAATATGATTATAAAATGCTATTTTACTTGATAAATTAAGAAATTGGGAAGATTTCATTTCTTTTTGAATTTGGATACATTATATTCAGGGGGTGGGGTAAATCACCCCTTCCGTTGAACATTTCCACGTATAATATACCATATTTACCAATTTTTATATTGCTTTACTGTCTTGTGCCATTGCATACATGTAATGCATAAATTTAAAGGGACATATGCTGAAATAGGAAGCAATGGTTGAACGTGAGGCGTGTTTTCCTCTCAATTTACCTAAGCCTCATTTAGCGTAGGGTACGTTCAAATATTACGTCCTACACCAAAACTGCTACCACAATTTGACTGTACGACATACCTAGGAGTATTGCAGAAGACCCCATGATTGCATTTCTGCAGTCAAACCTTTTCTGGCAGGTAAGTTGTGCCAAGTCAAAAACTAAGGCCTGGACAGAAAACAGCGTCTGGACGTACGCCCAATATTGAATATCGGGCCAGTTTATAAAGAGCCATTAATAAGGGCCAAGTGTCCGAAAAACGGGCCAGTTTAGCTCCGAATTGGCCCGTTAATATCAGACTGACAATTTACTACGGACCATTTCCAAATTGGACGTCCATCACCATAGACATAAAATGGCCCTTTTTAAAAAGTTTATTTTATTACCTCCCCTGAGGTCCCCTGAATCATTTGAGGCAACTAACAGAGGGCCATAACCCCTTGTTAAGAAATGGCCCCTAGTCTATCTCCAGACGACTAAAAAGGCCCCCAAATCCATATCAGTAGCACTAAAAGGTGTCAATGTGATTTACAGAATACATGAAACCATAATTTTGACTTTAAAATAAGTTGAAACGACAACTTAAAGGCATATATTACTGTCCAAAAGAGATCATTAAAGGATTAACTGACAAGGGACAGTTTCAATTCTCACAAAATTAAAGGGGGCTCAAGTGGGGAATTACCTGTATACAACACAATTTCGTTCACTAAGATAAAGATCAATATTTTATCATAAATTACCTAATCCCTTAATGGGACCACTTTATTGCCCCTGTAGGGAAGTCATAATCACCTCATTATGACTGTCCTTTTGATGTGTCCAGTATGACCCCTGGAGAGAGTCATAATGAGTGGTACCAGTATTTTTGCTCAAATTGCTCAAATTTCTATGTCTTTAAGGACTCTCAATGGGGGCAATGAAACAAACAAAAACTAACATTATCAGAATCAGAAAGTTGTCAATATTCTACCTGAACGCTAATTTGACCTCATTTTTAATGTTTATTCATAGTTTGACATTTGAGTTTGGTTCCGTTGGCAACGGAAACAGACAGACTTCCAGCAGGGCTATATATCTCAACCAGTGATAATTTACCGGCCATACGAGTTTGGATTGATCCATTCAAACATGTTTTAGCAGATATGTTTTCTAAATTTTGAAGACTGAAAGGATGTAGATTTGTTTCTCTCCTTTAGTTTTACCGCGACGCGTAAGCGGAGCCGTAAAACGTGATTTCCGAACGTATATCTGACGATATACCTCCCCAAATGAAAAATTTGAATATGGTTATCCCCATTCTAATGCACTATTAACATTTTCCCTTCAAAAAGAGAGTGAAATGTACTTTGTTGTGCCTATACGTGCAGCGGCTGCCAGCTGCATAAAACCATTTGCCAGCTGCATATATTCACTTGTCAACCAATGAAAAGCGACGTTACGTAATGACATCGGGTTTGCGACAGTATATCGCAGGATATACTGTCGCAACTTTATGACGCTATCCAATCAGACGTCGCGTTACAAAAACAAGTGCATTAGAATAGCAAATTATAATAGATTCTCTGATTTTATTAACAGTTTAAGCTTTAAACTTGTGACCATTGAAATTTGAAAATTTTTGATTTTCTAAATCCCAGGATTAGGGGAATGCACCATTTCCAACACTAGTCGGCTGCTACAACAGCATAGATTGTAGACAAACCGCGCAGATCCAGATCGCTGTTTGCTGTTCTGGCAGGCATTTTGTGAATTCCGACCCTGAAAACCAACGTTTTATTTGAGAACTGAAAAATAAAAGTGTTCAAAATTTTAGAACCTTTACCATAGATGTCCTTTAAACATTACCGCAATCTTCTCTGATGTTTTAGTGGCTTTTCTCCTTTGATGTTTGGCGCTGTAGCAAATATCAAATTGAAGAAACCCCACTAAAACACCAGAGAAGACTTAGACTACATTAAACATTGCAGATGCTAGCTGATTATGGAGGAGAAGCGTGTTAAGGAGGGGAAGTATGGAGGAAATTGGGGGCATATTTATCCGAGAGACGAGGCAATTTTGAACTCTTACCCGTATTTACCAGAGATGCACCTTAAATATTACAGGTGCTAGTCGATCATGGAGGAGAAACGTCTTAAGGAGGGGAAAGTCTGGAGGAAATGGGGGCCATATTTATCCGAGAGACAATGGGGCACAGTGAGAGAAGATCAATCACAAGATGGAAACTGGTAAGGCCAAATAAAAATGAGCCGTGACACGTGATTTCCAACGATGTGGCATTTTGACAAGTGTTGACTCAGACGAGCCTGTGCAGAATCGTTTTAAGCTTAGAAACTCAAAATGGTGCTCAGTTTGTAGCTTAACACTCATAGAATATGCAAGCGACTAGCAAAGGCTCTGATCAGACTGCGCATATGCGCAGGCTGGTCTGAGGCTTTGCTGCTCGCATATACCACATTGTTTGAAATCTCATGTCACGGCTCAAAAAGATAAGTATTTTCAGGTAACAGGTCTAAAAATTTTAGGTAGACTAGGCACACGTTATTTTTTACTACTATTTTCGACATAAGTGCCTTTCAAAATGCATAAAATTATACATTTTCCAGAAAACCTGAAAAAAAATCTAGGTTTCGTTAATAAATTTAGGTATGGTTGGGTTACCCAAAACACATGTATTTTGTTTGGCCTAAGGTTCTTTTTTAACATATACTGTACGGTACCCTTCAACAGACCATCATCAGAGACAGGCATCAATTAACCCTTTAACTCATTAAGACGCCTTTTAACGCTTTTGCAAACAGAGCAGTCCCGCATTAGGCAGCTCTTTCATGATCAGGGTCTACTCTGTTTGCTTATGGAAATATGATTAGAAATTTTCATACACTAATGGGCCTGACAAGTAATTTCTTTGTTCGATGTACAATCATGAAAGTCTATTAATATAATTATTCATAGTGGGTGGAGCTTAGCATGAATATTCATGAAGGAACGAATTAATGTAAAATATCTAGGTATTAGACATTCTACATGAAGCAAAATCGAATTGATGTATTTAACATAAATGGTAAGTGAGTATGATCAGGAAATCCCACAATCACAAACTGCAGACAAATCCATGGCACCGCGAGGAAGAGCCGAACAACAATCACAAGACACCAGGAAGACAAGCTAAGCAAAGCAACCGGCTCTCTCTTCTCCATCAAGATGATTGCGAAATTAGAGTGGACATAAAATAACGCACAACAAAACATAGAACAATTACAGAATCCCACAATTAGACGAATCAGCCGCCTCAGAACGGACAACAGCCGTAAGCAACTGTTGTCTGTTGCATTCTCTCAAAATGGTTAAAATAAATACCTACCAGGGAAAGTAAATGTTTAACACTTTTGTGTTGTGGAGTGTTGTGGGGTTGAAAAACTGCTCTACCTTCCGATAACTGCTCTTCCTAGCGATACCACGGGTTTGTCTGCAGTTTGTGATTGTGGTATTTCCTGATCATACTCACTTACTATTTTTGGTCAAAAAGCATAGGTATTTGACATGTATATGTTCTGTGCAAAGTAGGAATCAGTACCATTTTAGAATGGCTCTGCGCAAAGTAACAATTCCTACTTGGTTGGGCAATTCTAGAATGGTATAGGACCATTCTAGAATTGTGCAAGGGATTTAAGCTAAAGAGTTTTAAAGCAAGAAATATCGTTAATTTTCAGCATTTTAATTTTTATGAGCAGAGGAAATTTCTTGCCAGGTTATAAATAAATAGGAGCAAAAATATTAACATTGCGTTTTTCCCTATAAGCTGTTTTATAATATATATATTTAAGCTGGGAACATATGAGCCACGATGAAGCAACACACCAAGCCTACCGCTGGGGAGAAGATGGATTACTAGGGATAACAGATGACCAATGTAATCTCTGTCTGTCTCTAGCCCTGTGGAACGGGAATGATCCTATTCTGAAAGAGAGGCTGTATGGATTAACTAACGCTCAGGTAAGTGTTAGCATTCAATATCTAGCTCTGACCTCAATGCAACCCTCTCTCTATGGCAGCAAAAGGATGAGGCACTATGTGAACTTAAACTTACAACTTGTATAAATGTACTTTTTTGTTTTGTTCCAGGGTAACCATGGTGATGATATGCTAGCTTTACTACTACCTTTATCTTTTTAATACACCAACTAATTCATTCATGAAGGAGCGCAGTGGCTCAGTGGTAGAGTGCGAGTGCTTGACTTGAGACCGAGGGGCCGCGGGTTCGAGCCTCACCGGCGTCACTGTGTCGTCGTCCTTGAGCAAGACACATTTATCCTAGCTTAGTACTGGTTCAACCCAAGAAGACCCGTCCCTGTTTAACTGAAAGATTGTTGATGGGACGTAAAGAATCAAATCAAACAAACAAAGCATTCGTGAAGTCTATATATGAATTTGTTTTTGTTTGTTCCATGGTAAGGATGTGAAGAGCTCTGTTATAACATTGACAACGCACCAACTGACCTATACACCAATGCTTATATAAATAGAATGTGGTTTATTTCGGGGTTACCATTGTGAATGATAGAACACACTAACACACCAGTGCATTACTACTGGCTGTATATGTATAGTAATACTTTCTTTTTTTTCAGGATAATTATGGGGAAGATTTGAAAAAGCTCTATGACTAGTTGACAATACACCAACTCACTCATTCACTACTTATTTCTTTTAAAACAAGACTTAATTTTGTTGCAGGGTAACCATGGTGAGGACGTGAAAGAGCTTTACTATTACCTTGACAACACACTGACTCACTCATATATGAAAGCCTTGTACAAATACCCACAAGAAGAATTCCCTTATAGGAAACTGTTGGAGGAGAATGAACAGAGAACTGTATATGACAGGGAATATAAGGTGTTAGATACAGGTAACACCGAAGAGGACACAGTTTGTTATTAGACATAGTAGAAAAATTCATTCTTTTTCCTAATTGTCTATTTTGGTCAAGGTTTAATGATACAATGTGCGAATACTGAAAGAATAGCTTGTGATGAGGAGTTTTGGATTCCATTATGATCAAACTTACATACTTATAATGTTTTTTGAATATGAGCTGTTTGTATCTGTGAAATGGAAATATTTTTTTAGGATTAGCATGTTACTAATACATATGCGGAAGTAGGTCTGGTGTGTTCTAATTCTAGGAACACTTTTACAGTTATAAATAACTAGTAACATAGCGCAAATACTATAAGAACCAAAAGCTCAAGAGCTGGTTCAAAAGTTTTCTATACACAAACTCGGTCTAGTCTTTTGACAAAGAGACCTTTATTAGCACATGACGTTGCGTCAGGGAATGAAACAACACCATGCAATAAAATCGATAAACCACTAGTGGTTTACAGATAAGTGTATTACGTAATGACGTCCATTATAACGTTGCGTAAAAGATGGAAAAATCTTGAAGTTTTCATGCCAAAAATGTGATTGTTAAGTATTTTTAATGCCATGTTATAAAGAGAATCTAACATTCGTTCTCTTGTATTATTAAATTTATTAAACTCGTTGCAAAAAAGAGATAAAATGCTTGGCAAGCCTCGCATTTTATCTCTTTTCCTCAACTTGATTAATAAATTCAATAAACCATGAGCACTCATGTAAGATCCTCTATTTAATCAACGCAAATTATCTTGGCAATCTGATCTCCTGCTATTTACATACTGTTTTATAGATACGCATATATGTTTTGCTTTAGGTATTTTTAAAGAGAACAGATACTTTGATGTATTGGCAGAATATTGTAAAGCAAGCCCAACTGATATACTTGGGAGGTATACTATTACCAACCGGGGACCTGACACTGCTGTGATTCATGTAATGCCTACACTATGGTTCAGAAATGTTTGGTCCTGGGGAGAATGTGATGTAAGTTTGTTATATACACTATAACATGAGACATGACAGCGGGGTGATACATGTACTGCCTACACTATGGTTCAGAAATGTATGGTCCTGGGGAGAATGTGATGTAAGTTAGCTATATACACTATAACATGAGACATGACAGCGGGGGTGATACATTTACTGCCTACACTATGGTTCAGAAATGTATGGTCCTGGGGAGAATGTGATGTAAGTTTGTTATATACACTATAACATGAGACATGACAGCGGGGGTGATACATGTACTGCCTACACTATGGTTCAGAAATGTATGGTCCTGGGGAGAATATGATGTAAGTTTGTTATATACACTATAACATGAGACATGACAGCGGGGTGATACATTTACTGCCTACACTATGGTTCAGAAATGTATGGTCCTGGGGAGAATGTGATGTAAGTTTGTTATATACACTAAAACATGAGACATGACAGCGGGGTGATACATGTACTGCCTACACTATGGTTCAGAAATGTATGGTCCTGGGGAGAATGTGATGTAAGTTTGTTATATACACCATAACATAAGCCATGACAGCGGGGTGATACATTTACTGCCTACACTATGGTTCAGAAATGTATGGTCCTGGAGAGAATTTGATGTAAGTTTGTTATATACACTATGACATGAGACATGACAGCGGGGTGATACATATACTGCCTAAACTATGCTTCAGAAATGTATGGTCCTGGGGAGAATGTGATGTAAGTTTGTTATATACACTATAACATGAGACATGACAGCGGGGGTGATACATATACTGCCTACACTATGGTTCAGAAATGTATGGTCCTGGGGAGAATGTGATGTAAGTTTGTTATATACACTATAACATGAGACATGACAGCGGGGGTGATACATGTACTGCCTACACTATGGTTCGGAAATGTTTGGGCCTGGGGAGAATGTGATGTAAGTTTGTTATATACACTATAACATGAGACATGGCAGCGGGGGTGATACATGTACTGACTACACTATGGTTCAGAAATGTTTGGTCCTGGGGAGAATGTGATGTAAGTTTGTTATATACACTATAACATGAGACATGGCAGCGGGGTGATACATGTACTGCCTACACTATGGTTCAGAAATGTATGGTCCTGGGGAGAATGTGATGTAAGTTTGTTATATACACTATAACATGAGACATGACAGCGGGGGTGATACATGTACTGCCTACACTATGGTTCAGAAATGTATGGTCCTGGGGAGAATGTGATGTAAGTTTGTTATATACACTATAACATGAGACATGACAGTGGGGGTGATACATGTACTGACTACACTATGGTTCAGAAATGTTTGGTCCTGGGGAGAATGTGATGTAAGTTTGTTATATACACTATAACATGAGACATGGCAGCGGGGTGATACATGTACTGCCCACACTATGGTTCAGAAATGTATGGTCCTGGGGAGAATGTGATGTAAGTTTGTTATATACACCATAACATAAGCCATGACAGCGGGGTGATACATGTACTGCCTACACTATGGTTCAGAAATGTATGGTCCTGGGGAGAATGTGATGTAAGTTTGTTATATACACTATAACAAGAGACATGACAGCGGGGGTGATACATGTACTGCCTACACTATGGTTCAGAAATGTATGGTCCTGGGGAGAATGTGATGTAAGTTTGTTATATACACTATAACATGAGACATGACAGCGGGGGTGATACATGTACTGCCTACACTATGGTTCAGAAATGTATGGTCCTGGGGAAAATGTGATGTAAGTTTGTTATAAACACTATAACATGAGACATGACAGCGGGGGTGATACATATACTGCCTACACTATGGTTCAGAAATGTATGGTCCTGGGGAGAATGTGATGTTTGTTGTATACACCATAACATAAGCCATGACAGCGGGGTGATACATGTACTGCCTACACTATGGTTCAGAAATGTATGGTCCTGGGGAGAATGTGATGTAAGTTTGTTATATACACCATAACATAAGCCATGACAGTCGGGTGATACATTTACTGCCTACACTATGGTTCAGAAATGTATGGTCCTGGGGAGAATGTGATGTAAGTTTGTTATATACACTCTAACATAAGCCATGACAGCGGGGTGATACATGTACTGCCTACACTATGGTTCAGAAAGTTTGGTCCTGGGGAGAATGTGATGTAAGTTTGTTATATACATTATAACATGAGACATGGCAGCGGGGCTATACATATACTACCTACACTATGGTTCAGAAATGTATGGTCCTGGGGAGAATGTGATGTAAGTTAGCTATATACACTATAACATGAGACATGACAGCGGGGTGATACATGTACTGCCTACACTATGGTTCAGAAATGTTTGGTCCTGGGGAGAATGTGATGTAAGTTTGTTATATACACTATAGCATGAGACATGACAGCAGGGTGATACATGTACTACCAACAGTATGGTTCAGAAATGTTTGGGCCTGGGGAGAATGTGATGTAAGTTTGTTATATACACTATAACATGAGACATGACAGCGGGGGTGATACATATACTGCCTACACTATGGTTCAGAAATGTTTGGGCCTGGGGAGAATGTGATGTAAGTTTGTTATATACACTATAACATAAGCCATGACAGCGGGGGTGATACATATACTGCCTACACTATGGTTCAGAAATGTATGGTCCTGGGGAGAATGTGATGTAAGTTTGTTATATACACTATAACATAAGCCATGACAGCGGGGTGATACATGTACTGCCTACACTATGGTTCAGAAAGTTTGGTCCTGGGGAGAATGTGATGTAAGTTTGTTATATACATTATAACATGAGACATGGCAGCGGGGCTATACATATACTACCTACACTATGGTTCAGAAATGTATGGTCCTGGGGAGAATGTGATGTAAGTTAGCTATATACACTATAACATGAGACATGACAGCGGGGTGATACATGTACTGCCTACACTATGGTTCAGAAATGTTTGGTCCTGGGGAGAATGTGATGTAAGTTTGTTATATACACTATAGCATGAGACATGACAGCAGGGTGATACATGTACTACCAACAGTATGGTTCAGAAATGTTTGGGCCTGGGGAGAATGTGATGTAAGTTTGTTATATACACTATAACATAAACCATCACTGCGGGGGCGATACATATACTACCTACACTATGGGTCAGAAATGTATGGTCCTGGGGAGAATGTGATGTTTTGTTATATACACTATAACATGAGACATGACAGCGGGGGTGATACATGTACTGCCTACACTATGGTTCAGAAAAGTATGGTCCTGGCGAGAATGTGATGTAAGTTTGTTATATACACTATAACATGAGCCATAACAATGAGATGATATATGATTTAACAACCGCAGATCACAGACCAACCCATGAAATCGTGAGGAAAAGAAACAGAATACAAGCATCTACAAGACAGCATAAATGCAATTTAAGTAAAGCAATCAACTGCCCCCCCCCCCTCTCTCTCTCTCTCTCTCTCTCTCTCTCTCTCATATACACTGAACCGAAGTTCTAAGTAGCCACTTTTCAATTTCCTTTTTTTTTGACTAAGCCCTAGTGATATTGAAATGAATTTTCGCCCAAGTATGTGCATTGTAATGGACTAAAGTTAAGCGGTGTTTTGGAAGAGCTTTCTATCCATTCGCGAATTTTGGGTTCAAAAATACAAAAATCAACTTTTTGAAGAAAATAAGCGTTTTGAGCGCAGTTTTTATCGAAATCAAGTACAGGTGATTGCAAACCTGCCTAGTCAACTTGAAAAACACCATACACTTGACATTTTGCTTATGACAGATTTTTTATGAATTTTTAAAAATTGATAATTTTCCAAATTTTCCGAAATTTTTGGAAATCATCAGCTGCACATCCTAAAATCATTGTTTGTGTTTTATTTTATGTTAATATGTTTGACAAAACACCATGCAACTTAATGAGCCAATTTTCTAACGATATTTTTTACTAATTTGGTATCCACTTCCGATGTTAACGTGAAACTTTAAAGGTCATTTAAATGGCATTTGTTAAAGATTTATTTTAATTTTTAAGCAGAACAGTGACGCCAATTCATAATGAAGAACCCCTGAAAATTGCACTGTTGTGCCGCAGATGATAAAGCGTACAGAGCAATGCAAAGTGAATATGCAAACTGCATGGTTAAGCTAAAAATCCTTTGAGTAAGTTGGTGACCGTGGCTGTCTTCATGTTAACGTAGAAGAGAAATGGAGTATTCAATTGTCAAAAAAACCTTTTGATTCTTTTCATTGAATATCACAGCAGTTATAAACATCTTCAAACTAATTAAAATATAAATGGATAAGGTATCTGGTGAATGGTTTATATCACACTAAAAAGTGTGACTTTTTGAAATGAGGGTACCTTTACTCGGACCTCGTCTGTGCAAGGTCTATCAGTCATTTTGAAATGACATAATTTGCAGAGTCTTGACAAAGCCTTGGACCTTTTTATGGAATTTAAATTTTGGGAGACGGATTTTTACTTTCTGAACGGGAGCAAAAATGGTATGGTGGCTACTTATAACTTCGGTTCAGTGTACATGATTGACAAACTAGAAATGACGCTAAGAATTAAAAAAAAATACAGCAAAAGGGAAAATCAGAACACACATTTAAGACAATTTAGTTATAAGAGGTGAATGCTTTGCTTTTTGTGTTCTTACCAGTGAAAATTTGCTGGTAGGTTCTTGTTTGTTTACCAGAAATCTTGCATGTCTCCCTCTTGGTTCTATTTATTGGTTTGCTGGCTGAGAATGTCATATATGATGACCATGATCAGTTTATCCGATCAGACCACTTACATAATGTCTACACTGACAATAGGACTTTCAAGAAAATAAAATGATTGCTCATATTATGCTTTTTTTCACTGGAATATGGCATGTCAAAAAGCTGATCTAGAATATAAATATATATTGAAGTTTTAACTGTTTAAAAATTGTCTCAACTTGGACTGTAAATAATGTTTGTCTTTTTCAGGCGGCAGTTGAGTGGAAGCCAGTTCTACGTAAAGACATTAATGGTCGTGTGACATGCCACCATCCCTCTTTCAGTAATGTTTATACTTTACACACTATAAATCATGTCTCACTTATTCAATTTAATCAAGTTCACAATAAGTATGAATTGTTGATCTGACTGTCTGTCTATTCATCTACATGGTTATGCCTGTTTGCAAATATATAAGCTAGATCAGTCTCTTTACACTGACTTCATACGTATATATATGTATTCATTGTGGAATGTCTTTAGACATTTAATTGTTGATTGATTAATTGATGCTTAACAACGCACCAATCCTTGGGGGTCATTAGCGTCACACCGTATTAGATTAAGCGTGATTTGGGTGGAAAAAGTAAATGTGTAATATGATATTAAATGATCAGCATTACGGATCAAAGATACTGTTCAAAAACAGGAAAATTTATTTATATAATCTGATACAAATATTAAAACAATACATGATATTAAAATAACAGGATTAAATTTTATTAAAAAGATTTATTTCTTTTAAAAATTTCATAAATCGATCAATATGTATGTCTTGAAATAATTGTTTCATGTTATCAACATGGAAACACTTATTTCTTAACTGTGAGAAATCGCCACACTCCAAAAAGGAAGTGACGTACAGTAAATGGTGCATCACAACCAACACATGACTGTTCCTCACCTAGTTGTAAGTATGAATGTGTGACCATTGTATGACCAAAATGGATTCGAACCAAAACATCTACCATACACCAGGGCAGGTCCCATGACGTCATAAAAAGGAGGAAATGTAAATGTGGTTCATGGAGTGCATGGTTGTAGATGGGTGAGCAATGATGACTGATGACCAGAACTCCCCGGTAGTGTAAATAATAATAAATGTATTATATTTTCTGACTCCCTTTCTGTATTGAAAGCTCTGAACCATACAAGTTCAAAGAATCCACAGATTCAAAGACTTTTTAGAAAAAAAATCACGAACTTTTTGCAAATAAAGAAATTATTCTCTGTTAGATTCCTAGTCATATAGGCATCCCAGGGAATGAAATGGTAGATCTGCAAGCAAAACCATCTCTTTCATTAGATTAAACTTCTTTTAAGATTTTCTTTTCCAATGTTAACCCATCTATCCATAAATATATCTTGGATAAATGGCAAACTTAGTGGAATAACATCATTGGAAATAAACTTCTTGAGATAAAACCAAATATTGGTGAATATCAATCAGTTGTCTGAAACATAGGAATAGAAGACATTTTTTCTCGAATCAGTTTAGGTAATACAAGGGCATTTAATTGAATTGGCCTTGTCTAAAACATTAGGTTTAGTAACTATTCTGGTTAAGTTATTTATGCTCTAAGCGAAAATGGAAATATAAAAACTAGTTAATCTGGTCCAGAACACTTTCAGTTACTTTGGTGTAAAGGATAAACTTTTCTAAGAACATAAAAACTCTAATGATCATTAAATCTGGTGCCATACCTTTTTGTATTAGAGAATACAGGGATCTCGTTGATTGTGTATGTGCATTGACTGGTTCATCAACTATATGCTTAATGTCGGAGGTTTCTTTATGTGTATTGTCTGGTAGTTTATGTTTTTCATCTTATGATTGTTTACTGAAAATAGTAAGTGTACATTTAATTTCATTCAATAGTTATCAAAGTACTTATGCATTTCCATACACTACTGAGTAAAGTTGGGGATAATATGTCATAACAGAAACACTAGATGCTTTAAATATTGATGACTATTTGAAATAAAAGTACTATTTTGATCGTTTTCAGGTTCATCCGTAGATGGCCAACACACTGCTGACACAAAAACTGTAGACACTGGTAAGCATTATTCATTAATTTAGCATTGGAGTAATTTAGGTATGCACTTCGTATTGATCTTAGCCTCAATATAATTTGCTGAACATAACTTTTTTTAAAATGTTCTACACAACCATATACTATAGGGAAATAGGACTGTAAGGTTATAAATGTGGGCAAAATGGACAATACATTATAACTTGTAACTGTAATCCACATTTATTGTATCAACCCCTTGTCTCTGTGTGAGATATCATGTGAAACTAGATTGGACATATATAAAATGTGGAGCAAGTACTTCATGCTGAGCACAAGAAATATGCACTAGAAATATGGCCTGGTATTTAAACATTTTTATACATTTTAACACAATTTCTCATGTACGTTTTTGCTCTTTTGATTGTTTTCAATTTTACATTGTTAGATAATGACTAAAACTGAATATGTTAGTTGTCATTGCTAAGAAACCTAGACCTTTAAACTTTTTATACAATAATCTGTTGCTAAGCAATGGAGGTTGCATTTACCATGCATCATAATGAAAATATTGTTTTAATATAATGAACAAAAGTGAAAACGCTACACTACAATTATCTATATTTTATGAGAAAGTATTGGACAAAAAGTATTTACTAAAGCTTAATAATGTTTCTTAGACATCCAGCAAACAATTCATCTTGTCTCGTTTGATGTCTGAGTTATGCTCCTTTAAGTGTTTAAAGCTTTATTCACTGAATTTTGCTATTGCGCATGCGCAAATTAAAATTGTTATGCTTATCAAAATTGGTCATAATTGTGTCGCATAAAAACACAAGAAAACTGATTAAACACTTGAAACAAGCTCAGAAATCGATTTCGAATTTATCAAATTTGTAAAAAATTGAAAATTGTCTCCCTTTGACAAAAACAAATAGGGAAATATTAAATGTTTGGTAATCTTCGATTTATCACGATTTTCGATAATTTTCTTTTGCCAAATCAGGTAGACCTCTCAGAGCATTATTTCTACCATTTCTCGACTAGTAATGTCCTCATACTAAGATGCATTAACACTATGTTTTTTCTCTGGAGATATCAGTGTTAAAATTTCAAACTTGGCAATTTGATGGATAACCCGCTTTTTAAAATTGCTTTTTCTAAACGATCAAACCACACTTGAGATAAATCCTTCACATTTCTGGCTGTCACATGTCTAGAATACCATTTCGTGCAGTCAGATCTCTTAGGTAGTGGATTTCTGAAGGCCTAAACTGTGTGAGATATCTGTTCAAATTTGCCACCTGAAAAATTGGACCCCTGTCAGATTTAATGTTTTTCATTTGTTTCCTCTTGACAACATCCATAAAAAAAATACTATTATGCATTATCCAGTATTTGAACATTAAGATACACTTTCATTTGCATTCTTGGTTTACATAATTTTGTATATAGATTGCAAACAATTCAGGTAAAGCGTTTTCACTTTTGTTCAGTATGTAAAGCATGTATTTGAGATTATTAAAGTGATAATTCTAGAGTAAATCATTTAAATGCTAAACCATATTATACACACATGTTTCTGATGCCCCTATTTTGCATTCCATTGCTTTTTCATAGCAATGATACCAACCATTTTTAACATCTTTGCGAAATAAGTCAAATACTTTCAACCATTGTCTTGTTAATATAGAAGCTTGTACAACAGTGTCTTTTCTGTTTAGATCTTCAAGTTCCACTTGCAATGTCATCAGTTTTAAGAGTGCAGGCCATGTTCATTTTCAATGTATTATTTCGTTACTAAGCATAAGACTGTTTGATATTTTGCTGTGTGCTCCATGTTTTATGCCATCTAATTGTTATCCCCTGACAAAGTCCATGTAGTTCTGGCGTCGTTCGTGCGTCCGTCTGTCTGTCCATTCAGCCCGTCTGTCCGCACTTTTTGTCTGTCCGGA
Source organism: Loripinus fragilis (assembly GCA_964019695.1). Classification (NCBI taxonomy): domain Eukaryota; kingdom Metazoa; phylum Mollusca; class Bivalvia; order Lucinida; family Lucinidae; genus Loripinus; species Loripinus fragilis. The sequence continues at coordinate 27,777,884 of OZ026530.1, read as the reverse complement.
ACCATATCACAGTATCTATTAGTCAGATTTGATTAATTCTTGGTACAAATGATAAGTACTATAGACTCTCAATATCCTATAAGTTTCGTCAAAATCGACCCCTTAACATTTGAGTTATTGCACTTGTTTTTGTATAGGCAATTATAATGCAAAACCTATATTAGCTTTTTTGTGCGATAATCTTCACATTTCATCAAAGCTATTATATTTAAGAACTTCTCACTATAGACCATGATTGCCCAGTGCCTGAAGATAAGCATGGCAGTGTCAAAGTTTTACCCCACTCCTTTGACCCCAACTAAGGGGTCAAAGGTCAATTATTTAAATTTCGCAATAACTAAGGCAATTGTCAATATTTTTTGTTGACATTTTGGATGCAGGCAGAGCAGCAATAGATATGAAACATATCAAATGGAATTTTAGTTTGAAGGCATAGGTCTGAGCCCCTGGGGTGGACTTAAGTTATGGGGACCAAGGCTAAAATTAAACTTTTCAGAATAAGGTCATGTTGCATATCAAATTAAAGCTGACAACGTTTGCAGCAACATGGTAGCAAATATTTTGCCCACAGACACACCTTTGACCCAGAGGGTGAGGTCAAAAGGTCAAACCATATATTTTTGTGAAAGTAGTCATATTGCATATCAAATTAAAGAGAATTGAGCACAGAGCACCATGAAAGCAAATATGCTGTCATTACACAAACAAACGACCCCTGGGGTGGGGTCAAAAGGTCATTTTTTTAAAAAAAATTTACAGTGGTCATGTTGCATATCAAATTAAACGGGAAGAAGTGTAGACCTACATTCAAGGTAACACTTTGAATTTACACGCACCCTTGACCTCTGGGGATGGGTTGAAAGGTCAGTTATTGAAATTGTGTAGATTTAAGTATATTTTTTTATTAAACGAAGTACTAAAGCATACTTGACAGGTGTTTGTTATGATCTGAATGGTACCGAAGGTGAACTTCAGGTTTAGATAAATGGGATTTATGTTTTGTGATTTACATGTTTCTCTCAAATAACCCTTCGTCAGGATATAATTTCATCAAATTTGTCTTGTTGCTTTAGGCTCTAAATAATAAGTGGTAAAACCAATAAGTCTTGATACATGATGACCCTCCTATTATATTTAATTACTATACAATAGTTGGTAGTTCATTAAGTAAGTAGTATAATTGATATTGGTTTTACAAATGATGTAAGCACAATGTGTTTGTCAATGGATAAAGCGGTGGCATCATGCATGCTTTCATTATGATGGAACAGGACATAATTGGGAACAAGAATAATTATTTTCTCAAAAATACTACTATTTTAGAGCTATGTCAAGACGTAGATATATTCAGTTGTATGCTAACATCTATGGAGGCTGATACATACCTTTGCTATTCTAGATAGTATACTGTAAATCTGGAAATTTTCGTGAGAACTTTATTTTCACGAATAGCGTTAAAAGACACATACTGGCACGTTAAAAATTCACGACTAGGGCATGATTTACCGATACCAGTAATCGACTGAGTGATTATGTGAGGATTTTATTTTCACAGAACTTCGCACATGCGAAGTTTCGCGAAAATAAAACTGTCGCGAAAATTTCCGAAAATCTACAGTTATAGCTTTACATGCTGCAACTACATTGTCAAGTTGGGTCCAGTCTCTGTAGCTAAGAAAATAGGATTGAATCTTTGTCATTAAGTCTGAATATATTTGTTTTCTGGAAAGGCTCATTTATGACATGTAATACTAATTAATGAATAGCCGATGATGTTTATCTATATTTCTCTATTGCAGATATTGAAGAAGCTGGACCTTCTGAGCAGTCCCAATCAATGGGGAAAAGGAAACGAGGAAGTTCTCCTACAACAAGCTCTATGTCAAAGAAAAGAAAAGGTACATATTTTGACTCCAGAATGTTTTGATAATTGAGCCGTGACATGTGATTTCCAACAATGTGACATTTTGACAAGTGTAGACTCAGACGAGCCTTTTCAGCCTCCCTTTAAGAGTAAAAACTCCAAATGATGTTCAGTCAGTAGCTTAACACTCACAGAATATTCAAGCGACTAGCAAAGGCTCTGATTAGAATGCGCATATGCGCAGGCTGATCTGAGGCTTTTCTGGTTGCACATACCACATTGTTGGAAATCCCATGCCACGGCTCAAATGTCCAAACAACATTACAATTGGCAAGATATACTAAATCGTGATCAGTGGGGCTAAATATGCAAAATCATCTATAGAAGATCTTACTGAAGTGCTAATGTTAATTGAATTCATTAAATGAGTTGAGGAAAAGCAATAAAATGTGAGGCTTCCTCAATGAGTTTAATAAATTCAGTAATACAGGATATGAATGTAAGATTCTATTTATCATATGACATAAAAAAAAATTTGAAATCTCATTTTTTGGTGTGAAAACGTTAAGGTTTTACCATGTGTGTGATGTTAAAAGATTGATTTCATAACGTTCCTCGAAAATGTGTAAACCACTTGTGGTTTATCCATTTTAGTGCATGGCATTATTTCACTCCCTGGCGTGACGTCATATGATAAATAGCATTTTTCCTATTGTAACTATATTTTAAATTTGTATTCAGTTAAGAAGGCTTATTACTGACGTTATTATTTTGTTGAACCAAGACAGAAGGTGCATGTACTCAAAAGAACTGTTTAAGTGTACTGAAAAGATTCAGAAATTTTTGGCAGATCTGGAACTATGAAAACGGAAAAAAACAACAGACTCTGCCAGACTACGTCTGCCCATGAGAGATGATGATGTAACATTATTTAGTCTATAATACTGAATAGGCCCCTAGATAATGAGAGTCCGTAATAAGGAGGCTTAACATGTTATGGCTACTAAAATGAGAACTACAACTGAACACTACAACATATGTTTAAACCAATGGGTAAGAAAATCCCCACCATTGTGCACTCAAATTATGTATAAAGTATAAGGAGAAGTAATGACAATGACATTTAGCATAAGGACTTGTGTAGTGACTGAAAAGGTGATGAACATAGGGTGTGTGATCAAGATGAGTATTTTACATCTTATAGTAATTGGCTGCAATCTGTATCTATTGGGGACATTAGTTATATCCATATGCTGTTAATCAACCTTAAATCAATCAGCAGTATTTACATAACATACAGTGCTTTGAAAAATAAATCAACACCTATGTGTTACACGTCTAACAGTTAGTATATTTATTTTTTTCTGACATTGTTTTTGTCAATACCTAAGGTTCACACAGCGATGACTCACAGCCTGAACGTTAACCTTTTTTCAAAATAGTGGCTCATAAATGTGTACTTTAGCAAACAGTGATGATGCAGATGAAATGCCGCACACTGTGGCATTTCATCAGTCTATACTTTTTGGTAAGACGAAAACTACCTTCAGAGAAAGAAATACAATTTTATTTGGAAAAATAACCTTTGATCCCTCAGTATATATGATGGACGATCCCAACTTTATTATATCAACCGAGAAATAAGAATCCATTTGTGCATAAAAGATTAAACCTAAAATAAAGAGAAAAATAAATTTCAAGTCTTACATGCCCTTAAATTTACTAGATCTATATGCTTAGATGAGTTATTACAATTAGAGTTATTGTTTCATAGTAAACTGTATTTGATTTTTCTAAGTGCAAAGCACGTTCATAATAATCTAGAAAGGTGTCCGTGATTATAAATAGTGTATCATTTTGTATTATTTCTAGTTGAGACCAAAAGCATGTATGTGTTTGAGGTGGACAAAGATGAAAGTGGTGATTTTCCAGAACTCCTCTTCACCGAAAATGAATCAAAAGTGGAAAGAATATTGGGTAGAAAAAAGAAAAACAAGTCACAGTTTGTCAAAGATGCCTTTCATCAGTACATCATTAATGGTAATTTTCTCATATTACTAAAATATATATGAGAGCTTGGTTTTCTGGACATAGCTCTTCTTGTCTGTGTATTTATAGCATACTTCCAGATACGAGAGATGTTTTTAAACTTATTTTTTTATCTTCTAATGTGAATGCTATAAATAAACCCAGCGGTAAGATTGTTCTTACTGTATGCTAAACATTTGTTCAAAATAATGGATTAGAAAGTAGTATTAATTTTATGCTCGAACTTTTTATTTTGTTCTATATTTTTAGATAATTTTCTGCTTGCTTTCTATTTATATATCAACAACAAATGAATCAGTCAACAGTCATGCATTGCAGGTACTTAGTAAACATTCCATAAAGTCTGTTATTTTGAGCTCCCAAAACATAGATTTTTGTCCTCACGGCTAAAGCAAAACCAATCATTTTTTACATGCATACATACAGCTGTTACCTCGCATATTAACTCCATTGTTGCACGTTGCCTGATAAACGTTGTCTATCTCACGGCAATGTCAACAAGCATTCTCAAAGCCTTGTCTGGTAAACTTGATATCAACAGACACTCACCTAGTATTCTTTACAAATGTATATCTTGGCAAGCCTCAGGATGTCAACAAGCGTTCTCAAAGCCTTGCCTGGTAAAGACCCTCGGCTAGTATTCTCTATTTAGCAGGGAAACAATCAAATCAAATTAACTTACATTCTGATTTGCTTCAGCAATGAACTTTATTTATCCTCTCTTTTTTCAGGCAAAGATAATGCAGTTAATGCTACTGCTGGAACAAAATGCTCTGCCCACTACAAATATTCTCTTGATTCTGGCCAGGAAGTAGTGATAAACATAAGACTGTGTTATCAAACAGAAAATGGGCCTGCAACAGATTTCAGGTAAGTAGGCTGAAACTAGCTGGGCCTCGTCGGGACAAAACCTGTCTTCGGGGTTTCCGACAAAGCCAGACTAAAACCAGTCTCCTCAGCTACAGAGAGTAGCTAGAAAACTGAAATTTTGCTTGTAGCAAGCTTAGATATGGTACTTTCCAAAACGCAAATAACAAAGGCGCTGATCAGACTGCGGGGATGCGCAGGCTGGTCTGCGCCTGTGTTGTTCGCAACACCCCGAAGGCAGGTTTTCTCTCGTCGAGGCCCAGCTAATCTGGACCAGCAAATTTGCACACTCTACACGTTCTGTTCTTTGATGCATTCTTTGTTTCCAAAGGATAACGGTTCAAAGAACACATTTGACTTCCATACAGCTGCTGACAGGGACTTTGGTGCAGCGGTAGAACGTCCCCTGCCCTTCACTATAGTTTAGAATTTATTTTCTTGTCCTTGGTAATGCATTATCCAAAGTGGAATTTTTAAACCATAAGAGGATTACTGATGAAACTGGCAAGTATGGCCCAGAACATTTGCATACTCCACTCTTTCAGTTCTTTGGTGCTCTCTTTGCTTCCAAAGTATAACCTACTAAGAACATTTTACTCCATGATTTTGTGTGACAATAATCTCCATTATGAGATAAAGTCAGCTGTTCTTGCTTGTATATATGAATTGCTAGTTTACTGATGTTCTTTCGTCTCTTCCGTTTTGTGTTGAGGTTGGCTGTGATCTAGGATTGTGGTATTTCTTCTGCATATTCATTTGGTTTGGTTTTTGGAAAGTAGCTTATATGTGTTTATGAGTTGCAGTAACATTGTTTTATATCCATGCTACGAATATTAAACTTACTTGCACAAATTCCCTCCAGTTTGAAACATATCAAAATGCACCATAATCCCAGAAGCAAACCTTGCAAATTCTGATATAACAGTGTCTTTTTGGAACTTATCACAATATTTGATTGATGACTGGCTAGGCAGATGGTAGCCCCATGAAGTTAAACAACCATTTGGATTTATTTCATGGTCTGGTACATATCAATTGATTCACAGTTATCATATACTACAGTGACTCCTTAGTAACTCTTAATAACCACTCAATGACAGTCATTTAATGGCAATAAATGTTAACATATTCCCTCTGATTAATTTCCATTGTGATGTTTTGCAGCCCAGCAATGTTTGACGCTATATTTTCTGAAAGGATACAAGAGGCAAACACATTTTATAACAAGGTAAATTAAATAATTTTCATTATTAAATGCATTAGTGTATGAAATAATAAGTTTCTTGCATAAAATGTAAACCTTCACCTGGTATCCATAAGATATTATACTACTCCAAAAACTATATTTTAATTCTTGATATTCTTTAACCATTGTCATAAGTAAGAGTGCAGACCCTTCATAACAGTGTTGACTGTTGACTGCATTGTCCATATTTTCTCTGTTGTTGCCAATGATTAGTACCATTTTTGTGACCACAGTCACAGATGTGCCTTGTCATGAGAAGCCATGTCTTCTGGGTTTCTGATGAAGTGAGATTTAAACCAGCCTGCTCAGCTACAAAGACTAGCTAATAAATCAAAATTTCGCTTGTAGCAAGTCCAGATATAATGCTTTCCAATGAGGGAATAACAAAGGCGCTGATCAGACTACCCGGATGCACAGGCTGGTCTGCGCCGTTGTTGTTCCCAAACCCCCCTAGAAAGGTTTTTTTGCGTCAATGCCAAGATAATATCTCACCTGCAAGCATGTGTATCTTTGTAGTCTAGTCAGAGAAATACCTTCAGACATAACAGATAAAACATAGGCATCTACTTCACTGTATAGTTATGCATGTAGATTTAAACATGACTTATTAGAGGATTAAAGTATTATTATCACATGGTATAGCTAGTTTTCATACTTAAGACATTGTTAAAAATGAAATACTTCTTTTGAAATACGCAAAGACTGATCAATAACCTTATTTTTCTTCCAACTTGAAATAATTATATATTCGTTTATTTATAGACTCTTAGTAAGACTGATTATGAGTACAGAGATATATCAAGGCAAGCTTATGCTGGACTACTGTGGAATAAACAGTTTTATTACTTGATACAAAAGGAATGGATGGCTCAGAGGAAGAAAGCCACCTGGCCACATACCATTGAGGAAAGGAACAAAGATTGGCAACATTTATATAACAAAAACATTATTTCTATGCCTGATAAATGGGAATTTCCTTGGGTAAATTTTCTTTAAAAATTGTTTGTTTTCCATTTCATTCCTACTCCATATATAAACACTTAATATCCTCAGAATGAGATTTTGTGTTACTTTTCATATCTGCATATTGAGCAAAGAGCAAACAAAACTTACAAAATTCGAAACTGCAAACTCAGTACAGCAGACTCAGTTTTCTTGAGCCCGTTCATGAGAATTACAAAAATGTTTTTTCTAGATATCCCTTAATTAATTATGTTTTCTATTAGTTAATCATTCAAAATCAATGACTTATCATTTTTCAAAACTCTTATGTGTAATACTCTAAGTGTGTATTGTATATATGATAGTTATTTCGTGGCCATAACTGCCCTCTAGTGTTTTGAATATCCTAACATAGATGATTCATGGTATAATTGGGCCTCGTGTCGAGAAAACCTGTCATCAGGGTTTCCTAAATGGTCATACCCAAACCAGCCTGCTCACCTACAGAGACTACCCAGAAAATTTAAATTTCGCTAGTATCAAGTTTGTATATGATACTTTCCAATAAGCGAATAACAAAGGCGCTGATCAGACTGTGCAGATGCGCAGGCTGGTCTGCGCCTTTGTTGTTCGCAAACCACCTAAGACAGGTTTTCTCACATCGCCGCCCAATTTAGAATGTAATGGCGAGCTGAGATATATGTTTGTCACTTCAGTATGCCGCCTGGGACCTGGCTTTACAAATGATTCCATTTGCAAATATTGACGCAGAGTTTGCTATGTCACAGTTGGAGTTGTTGTTGGGTGATGGCTATTTGCATCCTGGTGGCCAGGTGAGTGGCTCTAAATTAAAGTGTGTGATGCTTGTCTTTGGATGTGCTCACCATGAATCAACAAAGCGTCTATGTAGCCTGGGCTGTCTGTAGGATATGAATCATTCTTTTTATTTTATTAACATTTTCTCCAACCAATAAAAGTTTCCATAAAGCTACATACATTGAAGTTAAGATGATCCATTGTATACTGAAGATCGATTTTGGCAGAGCAAACAGTGTAGATTCAAATGAAATACCCCTTTATGCAGCTTCACTGCTTGCCAAATTACCCATTTTGGGGTTTCCCATCTTCAAAGGGTTCAAGTTATTTAACCCCTTTCCAATTTTCTGCTGTGATGTAAAATTAAGTTAGGAAGCCTGTAAGCAAGCTAAACAATCTATCTGTTTGACCATTACCAAATTTGGTGATAATAATATATTTAATCCTAAAATGGATGTGGCTACTGTCTTTTCTGAGAGGCGGATCTCTTATTGTCAGGTCAATATATTTATTGCTCCTATTGTCTGTGAGGCTTTCATGTTTATGTTGTAGCGCATCATAATCCTTTCTAGATAGGCAATCATCTCACTTTGTTAAACCATCTGAATATTTTGCTTATTTATTCTTACTTGTGTCCACGTTTGCGTCTTTTTGGTTTACCTGTGTATTGTACATATTCCATTGTGTGCAATTGGTTGATTTGTTATTATGGTATTCCCTGGCTCTGTTCACTCATAGGTTTATATTTCCATTAATTCATCTTCAATCTTTAGGTCTGGAAAAAAGTATTCAACGTAAAATACAATTATTAATATCCCACTTACATTAAAGCTCTTTTGGGTATACATTATGGTGGCATGTAATATAGTGCAATGCTTATTTTAAATATAAGGTAGTATTATAATGCTTAAATTGTCAAAAAATTTGAAAATAGTCAGTGTACTTACTTAATAATTAATTTAGAAAAGGAAAATTTTCTTGTATTCATACACATACACTCGTTATCTTTTTTATTCACCCAAAATTCACTCTGTAATACTTGCCTAAACATTTTGAAATACAGCAAGAAATGATTCACAATTAATATCCACAACTTACGTTATAATAACAAATCAAAGGCAGCTGATTGCTCAATATTGATACCCTTCAATGATTTGAAATCATGGCTGTGCCACTATAGTAGTTTTAAAAACTAATCATACAGTATATAGTTTAAAAACAATCATTATAACTCTTTCTTTGTGTCCTCTCAGTTTAAGGGAACATTGACTTAAAACATGGTTGTGTGTCTTATATTTAGCAAAATATGCAAATATGGGCTAGTATTAAGTTTGAGATGCAGATATAACTTTCTTGTTGCTATTATATGTATAATAATGATAATAATAATAATAATAATAATTTATTATTATTATTATTATTATTATTATCATTATTATTATTATTTGTTTCCAGATACCAGCATTTGAGTTTGACTTCAGTGACAACAACCCACCTGTACATGCCTATGCTGTTCTCAAAGTCTTTCAGAAATCACTAGATGTTGGCTTCTTGAGTAGGTGTTTCAACAAGCTGTGTATCAACTATGAACGGTATGGCTTGTAAGATCAAATAAATTTGTTTGTACTGTATTTTGATGACCAGCTGCTAGTGTGGTAGGAAATTTCATTTAAGCAACAGGCCTCTTTTGTAAATAAACGTTTTATGCACAGAGGTTAGTGCAGTGTTTTCTTACGATGTTGTTTAGATTTTGTAAACATCATATTGCATTCAAATGGCCATATTTATCAAATATTCAACAATTACAGCGCCACCTATAATTAATAGCAAACGACAATTTTGCCGCTTTTTTCAAAAATAAAAATAAGGCATGATTTTTCATGAGAATCGTACGATTCTCATGAAATATCATACCTTATTTTTTTCGAAAATTAGTAAAGATGTTGCAAAATTTGTCGTCTACTGCAGTCGTGATTGGTACTTTTAAGGGTTAAGCAAGTTTATGATAAAACCAACTAAATGACCTGTACTCCCTGTGAAGACTCAGATCAGTCTGATTATCAACTCAATCAGATCAGAGTCTTAAACTTTGTTCTTATTGTGTTCCAAAATACTCATAGTTTCTACATGTGGACATTGAAGACTTTACTGAACGTTTCAAGGCAGTACTTCTTTTGTGGATCTTTTATGTGTTTTTTTTTCTGTCTTGTGTTTGTTACGCCTTTCTGTGTGTCTGTTTATTTGTGCCTTGTGGTCACCTGCTGGGAAAGGACTGACCTCTTGGCTCTCGTTTGTGGTGTATTACTGAGTTTATCACTTTCCCATGGGTATCCTGGGTCAGGTGTGGTACTTGATTGTATTGATTCCTGATCTTTGCACCCTTACTTACTTGTGTATCCTGGGTCAGGTGTGGTACTTGATTGTATCCATTCCTGATCTTTGCTCCCTTACTTACTTTGGATCAGACTCAAGGGATGTCTAGGCCAAGCTGAGTCTTCACTGAACACACTTCTAATTTTGCTGGTTTTCTCATGCACATGCTCAAATATTCTTTTGCCTAGTAAACTATTAGTGCGACAAAGTTTTCCACCTATCTGCATGGTTGTCTTGTGTGTGTGTTGTTGGGTTTTTTTTCAATCTTTTTATCTATTCATTTTTGTATGTATCGCGTGAAAAAACAACATTGAATTCACCTTTCATTTATATGTTTTATTGTAGGTGGAATAAAAACCTAACTGCTTGTGGAACAAACCTCTTCACAGGAGGATTTCTGGGTCTAGATAACATCAGTGTTTTCAATAGGTCTAAACCTCCTCTTAAAGATGGGTTCTTCTTGGCGCAGGTGAGCATATTATGTTCAAAAAGGTGCAAAACAGATTGTAAAGCCCTTTCTTGATTGGCGAATCCCTCGTGCCATTTCAATCCCTACTTCAAACGTATGAATAATATGTTTTCTAATTTTTTACAACAAAATGATCTGATCTATCAATCTAGAATGGGAGAAAATAAATCCAGGCTGTTAACAATAATTAATATATACAGGAGTGAATATGTATACGCTTCTGTTTAAGTACAAAACTATCGAGAACTGTGTAAGGTGATGTTGGGCTTACCTTTTGCTAATGGATATATTATTAGTTTTGATGGTTTGGTAGGAATGGCATTTGGAATAAATGGAAGGCCTGCTTCTGATGAACAAACTTCTATATACATTTTCTCCACACCCTTAACATTTTATTGACTGGGTCTTAAAAATTCAATATTCAATATACTAGTAACATTAATCAATTTAGGAAAAACAATTCTCTTTCTTTATGGGTATCAGAATTTTTATCCTTATTATATTTAATCAGTCTTTTGTTTGATTTTTACGTCCAAGTCAATAATTTTTCCGTCATTTGGGATGGGTCTTCCTGGATTGAACCCGTGCTAGGCAGAGGATAAGTGTCTTGCTCAAGGACACAACCCAGTGCCTCCAGTGAGGCTCGAACCTGTAACTCATTGATATCAAGTCAAGCACTCCACCACTGGGCAGCTGTGCTCCCCTAGTAATGTGTATCATGTGAAGTTCATTCATTTGGAGTTTTATGGCTAACTGATGTATGGTCTACTGACCCACTCATCTTTTTATTTTTATTTGTGCATGCCCAGGTTTAAGTTTTATTTAATAAAAAACAGTAAATAGGCTCTTCAACAAAATGGTTTTCAGGTGTTCTTCCCCAAGTTGCAGTTTAGAAACATTTAATTGGAGAAGGGGAGAAAAAATAGTGAACTAAATTTTAGTTCTGACATTTTATCTTGGCGTATTCAGAAGGTAAATATAAAGAAACCTTATTTAAAGTCCCTTATAATGAAACAACAACATTAGCACACGAGCTATTCTGTGACAGAACTTGAACTATTTGGCTAGGCCCCTTTGTCAGAATACATGTGTATAAAGCATTGGAATAGTTTCCATATTATAATTGACCTATTTGGCCTCGACGTGAGAAAACCTGTCTTCAGGGGTTTGCGAACAACACAGGCGCAGACCAGCCTGCGCATCCGCGCAGTCTGATCAGTGCCTTTGTTATATGCTATCTGGAAAGCACAGTAGTCAAGCTTGCACCATGCAAAATTTCATTTTTCTAGCTAGTCTCTGAAGCTAAGGAGACAGGTTTGAGTCTTGCTTTGTCGGAAACCCGGAAGACAGGTTTTGTCGCAATGAGGACCTGCTATTCTTGGAATTTTAGGCTGATGCTACTGCATGGATGGCAGTCTATAGTTTAAATATGCTGGAAATAAGTTTACTCCTCAGCAAAAATGATGTGGTAAACAAAGACAGATATGACAATTTGGCTTTAAGGTTCTTTCAACGATTTCTTGAGATATCAGACAGTATAAATGGAGAAGCAGGTAGGACTTTGTTCTTTAACCCATAAAGCGCCACCTATGAATTGCAGCTGACGACAATTTCAAATTTTGCTGCTTTTTCAAAAATAAAAAATAAGGCATGATATTTCATGATAATCGTCTACTGTCAGACAATTCTCATGTAATATCATACCTTATTTTTGTCAAAAATTGGGAAAGATGTCTCAAAATTAGCCGTCTGCTGCAGTCGTAATTGGTGCTTTAAGGGTTAATGCGTGCATGGATATTGACATACTACATGGACAGTGATAGGGAGCCCGAGATGTAGAGAGAATAAGGGGGTCAGCTGTGCTGTTAGATGCTAAAAAAAGTCTTTTAGCCGGTGCAGGTTGCCAATTCACGCTAACTAGCAGTGGCTTTAGCAGTATTCAGCTACATATACCTGGATCGAATAAATACAGATTGCCAGAATTTTTTCTATATATCAATTTATCATAGGACGTCACGTCTGGGACTGAAATTAACATCATGCATTAAAATAAATAAACGACTAGTGGTTTACAGAGTTTGGTAAAAATAACGACGTCCATATCAACATTGCATACGTAATGACAAGCAAGAAATGGCGGTGGGTCGGGCCTTAGACTCTATGATGGCTCTGACGTAAAGCTTTAATTGGTGGGTTAGTGCCTTATGCTTATCTGTAGCTGGACCCACTGTGGCTCAACTTGAGTTTTTCTTTAGCTCTGACTATCTGTGAGTCATGAGCCCTTTTCTTTGTTTCATCATTGCGTGTTAATTTGATTAGAGTGTTTCTCCATGATGATACATTGCAATAGTTAGAAGGTTTCCATGCAAGCTGAACATTTGTTGTACTTCAACAACAGTAGAATCTAGGGCGAAGACTTGGTATCCCCCGGTGGCTTAGGCTGCTGTCCGTTCTAAGGTGGTGGTTATGTTGTTGTTGACTTGTTGTTTATTGTTACTCCCATTGTGGGAGTCTGTTATTGTTCTATGTTTTGTTGTACGTTACTTTATGTCCCTTCTAGTTTTGCAATCATCTTGATGGGGAAGAGAGAGCTGGTTGCTTTGCTTAATTTGTCTTCCTTGTCTTCCTGGTGTCTCGTGAGGGTTGAGTGGCATTTCCTCGCGGTGCCATGGGGTTGTCTGCGGTTTGTGATTGTGGTATTTCTTGATCATACTCACTTACTTTATTATATTGCTTAATGTCTTAAGATAAATAGAATCTAACATTTGTACTCTTGTATAAAACTCATTGCAAAAAAGCAATAAAATGTTCGGCAAGCTTCACATTTTATCACTTTTCCGCAACTCATTTAATAATTTAATAAAACATGAGCGCTCAAGTAAGATCCTCTATGTATGATGGAGACCTTTGATGGTTGGCGCCATATGTTGAATGTTTTAAATCATCTCTAAAATGAAGGCCCTTTGAAAAATAAAGAGGATAAAAAGAGCATATGAACTTTGTTAATTTGATACAAAACATGGTGGTTATAAAAGTAAGAAAGGTGGCAAAGATACAATCAAGTACCACATCTGACCCAGGATACCACATGGGAAAGTGACAAAAATAATTAAACGGCATTGTGAGAAACTATGTGCATAAAATATGAGGCATGCCAACCTGCACTTGCTTGCAGAGTGTGACAGATCATATGCACTGCTAATCACTATCTAGATATTACTAATAATGTTACTGTTATTTCGTGATTTCCAAGACTAGAGCTTGTTCCAACTGCTTAGCAAAATAAATGGTCTTATCTGGGCACCAATCCAGAAGAGAGGGTTTTGCTATGGATTGTTAGAAATACATATATGAGTTAACTGAACATGATCATATCAGTTGACACAAACGAATTCTTTGTTTTATTAACAGGTTAGTGGAACTGTGTTGATGGGTTTTACTATGACCAAATTCGCAGCAACAACAAGTCTTTTATACCACGGCATTTGAAGATTAAATCAGTGGCTGGTTTTATCTCCTTGTTTGGTCGGTGCTCTATAAGATTGTGGGAATTGCAGGAAGACTGTCCCAAATTATATCAGTGGATGACTGAAAATCAAGAAAAACTCAATAAAAGTGTAAGTTATTCCTGACCATAGTGGATGTTTATCTACTACACTCCTCCACTATTATATCTAATTAACAGGAAGGATTCTTATTATTAGCATGTATGTATCAACAGAATGGAATCAAGTGTGGATTTTTATGACAGCTGATCTAGAACTTCAATGTTTTCTAAACTTGTTAACCTCCACACCAGATAGCAGTTTCTGCTGTTTTTTCGTGAAAATAAAATCCTCGCCAAATGGCGAAGTCACTCTGTTGTTTACTGATATAGGTAAATCATACCCTTATCGGGATTTTTTATGTCTCAAATATGTCTTTTAACGATATTCGCGAAAATAAAATTCTGGAAAATTTTTTCCAATTTTCACTATGGACCTAATGGTTTTACATGCGTCCAGCAAAGACTCTTAACACACTGTGGATACCCAGGCTGATCTGTGTCATTTCTAAGCGTAAAATATTAATGTTTGTTTCATAACTCCCAAGATCAAAATGGAAAAAATATATCCTTCAGATATAGATAGATTTTCCAAACAGCAGGCTTGGTTTCAGTTCGTTTTTTGACTCTTAACGGAAATTTCAACAAGCCTAACACCCCCTTGCACCCGCTTAATGGGTATTCTATCCAACCCCATTGTTCCTAAAAGTTTAGTATGAAAAATAGCAACTTTATTTTGATAAAGGGGAGAGGTTCTACCAAGTCCACATGGCACAACAACATATAGTTTTTGCAACCTCTAAATTAACTGAAACAAAAGGATGAATCCTTTTAAAATGAAATAAACCTACCAAATCTAAAAAACAGCAGACTCTGATTTATTGGGGCCAGTCATGAGATTGATAGAGAGAGTAACAACTGTACTCATTTCTTTTTCTCCATATGAGCCGCGACGTGAGTTTTTTTAACAATGTGGTTTGTGCGACCAGCAACGTCGCAGATCAGCCTGCCCATATGTTCAGTCTGATCAGAGCATTGCTAGTCGCTTGAATATTCTATGAGTGTTAGGCTACTGATTGAACATTATTTGGAATTTCATAGCTTTAAAGGAGGCTGCACAGGCTCGTCTGAGTCTACAATTGTCAAAATGCCACATTGTCAGTAGTCATTTGTGTTGCTCATATCTCTATTACAGACTTCATTAGAAAGGGACAGTGACCCGTGTATCATTCACCTATCCATAGTTAACAGAGAAAGTCTTATCAAACTGCTGACACATCTCTTGGATGAAGAGAAATTTCTCTCACCATTTGGTATAAGATCCCTTTCAAAGGTAAATATGGTACGAGTGAGGCCTTCCCAAAGTGTACATATTCTCTTGCTCCCCTAAAATAAGTTGGATTGATCCCTATACACCCCCCCCCCCAATAAAGAAATGATAAAGGAATGATTTCTAATCTTCCCTTTTCCAAAATATTGTCTTTGAGCCCCTCAAAAGTTGTCCTTTGTTTCCCTGGTCCCCTGAAAGTAATGCTCTTTACTCCAAAACCACCGGGACTGCCTCATGAGTCAAAAGACTGGAATATGGTTGTTCTTAACTCTTTACGTTGTTTTGATTGGACACAAATGGTACACAGGTACTTTGATAAACAGATTAGGTCCTTATGAATATTCATGATTTATCAGGGTCGGCACTGTTTGTAAATATACTATAGCGATCAAAAATGGTTTTTCATACATTCGCCACTAGCACGGAAAGAATAAATGTATGCTGTGCCATCAACATGGCTTATTTAATTACAGGAATATAGACTGCACGCCTATTGCCTGACATCTGATGACTGGTCTTCATGTGTTGAGTTTAAGGCAGCTAGTGACAGTCGGCAAATGAAACAACCTTACAGCATATCTTATGAACCTGCAGAGAGTCAATCCAGCCTGTTTGGAGGAAATAGTAATTGGAGAGGACCAATTTGGTTACCTGGTAAATATTTGAGTACATGAGATTTTGGTGCTTATCATATTGCCAGTAGGGAACAATCCTGTAACTTTATCACTTGATGTATACTGTAAATTTGGAAATTTTTGTGAGGGTTCTATTTTCAGGAAACTTCGCATATGTCGAGTTTTGTGAAAATAAAATTCTCCCCAAATCACTCTGTTGTTTACTTATATAGATAAATTATTAAACGTCCCAAATATGTCTTTTAACACTATTCGCGAAAATAAGATTCTTGCGAAAATTTCTCAATTTACAGTATGCTAGCAGAGAAGGCTCAGATGAGCATGTGTAAATACACAGTCATGCTAGAACCTTAGCTGCTTGCATAACAATGAAGGTATTTAGATATGGGTTCAAGATCACTCTTTAAGAAAATAATTTTCTGCCAGAGGGAGTGAATTCCTTCCTTTTAGAGCAGTCCCTTATGGTATGGAAAAACAATATCTCTACATGATGGTGATCCCCCTTGAAAGTGTACATCCATGAATTTGTTTAAAGCTACTTTACCCATCTCATATAACAGTTTGTCCCCCACAAATTATCAAATACGGTTATGACAGGGCTAGAGAAATCTTCAATTCCCATTCGGTTGGAACAACAGCAGAAAAAAATCGTTTTCCAACCCAATATCAGTCAAAATCCCAGCCCCCCCCCCACACACACACACACAAATTCCATAAATTTTGAAAGTATTATGCCATTGTATATCCTACTTGGTAGTTGAATGGTAAGGTTAGACCGACGTCTGGAAATTTTGATAGTTTGTCATGTATTGATTTACTTTAATAAAAAATCAAAGTATTAATATTTCGTGAATACCATGAGATTATTAGTTGAATTCAAATCAGGCTGGACATTGTTTCAGTCCTGATCTGGGTCCAAACTGTTTGTAAATGTTGTCAGTAGAAGACACTAGCAGGCAAAGAATTGATAAGGCCAGAATTTTTTTTATTAGCTGATTAACGGGATTTTTTTCAGATTTAGGGTCAGGGGGGGAAGAAAAAAATAAAATAAAAAAGCTCTGAAAATGACCAGTTAGCTGGTCATTTTCAGAGCTTTTTGGGTTTTTTTTTTTAATATTTTCAGAGCTTTCTTTCTTTTTAAATATCGATCTCCAGAAACAGTTAATCTAGTAATAGGTAAACCAACAGTCTGCATTAAATCTTTAAATATTTTATCATTTTCCTAAAATCTGGACAGGACAATCACTTTTAACAGTGTCACTCTCAAAAATACACAGACAGAACCTCAAAAATATTTTTTTTTCAACGAAACAAATAATATTTAGAGTCTGCAGATAAAATTTAAAAAAAATTTAGAAATTAAATTTTAGAAATTAAATTTTATTTGATTCTACTTTCTGGAAAATGACAGTAGAAGGTTTTGTAAATCAACTAATAAAAAAATTCTGGCCTAAGATAGAGGAATCTGTTTTTGTGGATGTTGTTTGTTTGTTTTCATTTTGATGCTTATTTCTATTTACAGTAAACTTTCTGCTGATTGAGCACCTAAAATTGTATGGAAGTAAGGACTCAGAAACCAGGGTTGAGTTCCCAACAGGATCAGGGCAATATTTGAACATCGGAGATGTTTCCATAGAGTTGTCCAAGAGAGTTATAAAGATGTTCCTCCCAGGTGAAGATGGACGAAAACCATGCAATGGTAATTTGCAACACATTGAGAAGAAGTCTCCTTTTAGCCAAGCTGATAATTAACCATTCCGTGCTAGCAGTGACTTGTGTCATCCGCTGATACTATTTACAAACAGTTTGGACGTTCTGTTGATCTTGATCTTGTCTGGCTGTCCATTGTTTATAATGAGTGGTCACAAGTTATAGTATCCAAAAGTTATTGAAGGACTTTAGTTAAGAGTGTGTACCGAAAAATTGATTTTCTTATTTCTAAACCAAAACATATGTAATGGGTACTCAAAAGAACCGTCTCGATGAGACAGTTCTTTTGAGCACCCAAAACATATCTTAAAACTGATGGGTAAGAAAATATTTACAATTTTACGCTCAAAAATTTTGTTTATCTAAACCTATGTTATTGATATTATTTCTCTGAAGATCGTTTTTGTCTTAGCAAACTGTGCAGTCCATGATGAAATGCTATTATGCTTTATTTAATCTTGGTCTTCACAGTCTGCAAAAGGACCTATTTAGGGATTTCTATGGTGTAGATTTTATTTACTTGTCCTTTGGAATCACAGAGTCCATTGTGGGACTTTGAAACCATTAGAGGGTCACTGATAAGGCCTAAATGGCTGAAACTACATGTAGCTAATCTGGTCCAGACAATTTGCACACTCTACACTTTTGGTTCTTTGGTGCATTCTTGGCTTCCAAGGGATAGCCCTTTAAAGAACATATTCAAATGAACACAGGTGTCAATGGTTGTAAAACAGAATTCATATTTATGCCTATTATGCATGGTTTGGGTTCATTTAAATATTTTAAAGAAACGGTCAAGAATTCGTATTAAGATACACTTGTTATAAGCATTCAAAAGCCATCTCATTGGTATGACATAGATCTAACATTTTATAATGTTTCAGCACAACTGCTGTAGCATTTTTGGTAGCGAGTCTGATTGCAGATTAAGGGATTGCGAGTTCAATCCTAGCACTGCCCCACACTTTCTTGAATATTTTCTATGGCCATTCTCCTCCTTCATCTGATTCAAAAAGGGCTCATGTATACATTAATAGAAACACATTTAATCACTAGTATGTAATTAGTAAGTTCACTTGATCATTTTTCCATACATCTGAAAATCAATTTTTATGTCTTTAACATGTTTGCTTACTAGGCAATATTGAAGTATAAAAAGAATGTGTATTTTGCATGAATACATATGTTCATAGCTGTTTCAAGCCATTGTCATATGAATGGAACTTAATTTGTTTTCTCTTTGTTTAAGGTTCTGACTTAAACTATGCTGTTGATCCACATTTTAAGGACCTATGTTTGTTCTATGAGTATTTTCATGGTGACAATGGCAGAGGGTGTGGTGCTAGGTATTGTATTTTGTTAATTTTTATGGTCTTCTATGACTGTCCTAATTTTAAGTGTGGGTGTCTTAAAGGAAGTTAGTATGACCAGAAAATACCATGATCATAGATCAAGACCAACCCCCAACACTGTAAGGAAGAGACACGTGCCACAGACAGCCACAACACAAAGTGTCTTTTCCTCAACAGGATGATTGCTAAATTAGAAAGGACACTAAGAACGAACCACACCACAAAGCGAGGACCCAACACAAAACGCCCTTACCCAATGTGAACAATGACTTAACAACAACAGAACAACAAGGGATGCTTATATTCAGGTTGCCCCTCTTTCAAAATATAGTGTGCGCTAATATTTTTTGTATTTTAACAACAGCAGAATCTAGGGCAAAGATTTGGACAGTAAAATATATATAAGCCCCCATTTGGTCAAATGCAACTGAACCTTAGGCGTTTTATCAGAGCCTGCATGACTGGCTTATCAAACCTTGTGTACTTAGCTACAAATATAAACTGTTGATTTAATCTCTAACCCATTGCCATGAATAATGAGTGTTAATTCTACCAAGCAGATCAGGTAAAAGGCTAGAGGTATATGTGAATATATTTTAATTGGTACCTGGTTAATTTACAAAGTTAAGATTCCATGCACCAGTTGAATTTCCTGCTGCTGAAATGACAATTTTTGCAATTAATAATGATACCATATTGCTTTACTGTTATTACGCTGGGGTTTCTAAATATGTCCATAAATGAACCAGCAAAATTTCTACAAAGATAACTTTGCTAAAATTGCTTATTTTGCAACAGTTTCATTTTCGTATGTTCCCTGTGGTTGTATCACTAAAATGATCTAATTTTCTTTATTCAAATTGCCTTGTGTTCATTTTCTTCCAGTCACCAGACAGGGTGGACGGCACTGATTGTTGAAATGTTGGAGAACTGTTCAGAAAGGCATTCAAGATAGAAAAAAATCAATCACCAGTCAGTCTAGTAGAATATGGGACGGCTTCATAACAGTATAGACCAAGGATGTAGTCAGGGTGCTAAAATATTAACACACCTCAAAGGGAGAGTTTTTAAATGAGTTGTGATACAACATAGGTATTTATTAGTGCCTGCATGGCTGGCTTATCAAAACAAGTGTTCTCAGCTACAAAAAAAAATGTTGATTTAATCTCCGACCCATTGTCGTAAATAATGAGTGATAATACTACCACGCAGATTTGGTAAAAGGTTAGAGGCATATGTGAATATATTTTATTTGGTATCTGGTTAATTTACAAATTTAAGATTTCATGCGCCAGTTGGATTTTCTGCTGAGATGACTATATTTGGTATAATTTCCAACAAAAATTGAACTTTATTCTCTGAAGATATTTTTAGTCTTAGCAAACAGTGTAGACCCAGATAAAATGCAGCATTATGCTGCATTTCATCTGTGCCTTCACTGTTTGCCAAAGTACCCGTTGAGGGTTTTCCAGTATTCAAAGTGTTAAATGGGGAAAGAATTTATTACAGGTGGGAATGAATGATTTTTAAAGTACTAAGATACAGTAAAGAAATATCTATGGGGCAGCAATTATTTGTACATATAGTGTGTTGTTTAGGCCAGAGCCTCAGGTGAGATTTAAATATACATGTACAAGAATATATTTTTTTTACAATCTTGTTCTTGAAATGAGCTTTAATATTTAACCCCCTTATTTCATATAGAATTACTCTCCATACACAGAGAAATATTTAGGACGAAAAAAAGGATGTGAATATGACCAAGAAATACCACAACCATAGACTGCAGACCAACCCAAAGCACTGTGAGAAGAGACACAGAACATAGACAGCCACAACACAAAAGCAACATACCAGCTCTCTTCATTGCTAAACTAGAAAGGACGCAAGAACAGACCACAAAGCATGGACCCAACACAATTACACCCACATACATTCAATGGAAACATCAGCAAACAATGAATAAACAACAACAAAAACACTGTTTTAAATGCATATATAAAGCAAGGTCCCAATCTAACATGTTACTGTTAATTTTTACTCAGGTGGTTTCTTTAAATGCATCTTTTGTCTTTCTATTACTTATAATAATTTATGCCATTACCAGTCCTGGACGAGACAGGTGTATGGAGTGAGAACTGTATCTTGTGCAAAATACAGACTTTGGCAACATTTAAGAGCAAAAGCAAAATCTTCTACCACATTTTACTCTCAAAATGCTCTATTTTATTTGCCAAACCAATGTCTAGCCTAAGAATAATTTTGTTTGTTTGTTTGATTTGATTCTTTACGTCCCATCAACAATCTTTCAGTTAAACAGGGATGGGTAATTCTGGGTTGAACCAGTACTGAGCTAGGATAAAATGTGTCTTGCTCAAGGACCACAACGCAGTGATGCCGGTGAGGCTCGAACCCACTCCTAAGAATAATGCCTCATGCAGATTATGAACCTGCACACAAAGGATTTGTTAACGCTACATGTTACTTGCTGAGTTAAGATAGTAGGGGTGATTTGACCTCAGTGATCGTTTGAGCTTATTATATATACTCCTCAAAATATTTGAAGGACCAATGCTATCAATTATAACATTGATGCATTTTGTGTAGAACGTATTTTAAAAACCAATTTTACGATCTATCCTTAATTTTTTGGACATCTTTGACGCCCTATTGCCAAGTGAAAAAGCAAATAGAAAATGGTAGAAAATGTTACCAACAAGGATTTTTCGTCATTTCAAACCTTGACCTTAATGTATTGGAATGTCATTTTTTGTGTGTGATCTATGGACTACAGAACTGCATGAAATGAATGAAAATTGCATTTAGATGTTGAAAATTCCTGTTTTTGCATGATTTTATGGTGTTTTAGTCCCATCGATACCACCCATTTCTTCTTTTGGCTGTGGCATGATGGCCAGACTATGGATTCTGACAACTGATTTTGGTGTTTGTCTGTGATAATCTTTGAACAATTCGTCAGGACATCTTTCTAACACTCAAAGGCATAGAATGACGATTGAAAATCTGATTCTTGATGGCCAAGTACACACATTGTTTTTAGAAAACAAAACAATGTCAAAACTCCATTGTCAGAGATGAAAACGCTTGCTTCCCAGTATATTGAAACTGTTTGAAGATTTTTTTTGCATGTAAGCTGAACTGTTTAAAACAAAGTTCAATTTGATGTCTCTTTCATTCTACTCGAATGACCACAGAAGAATTTCTTTACCCCACCCACTGCCTTTTGAAAGTGTGTTTTTGAGGGTATGTGCATTTGAGACACAGTTATGACAGAATTAGGCATGGGAATCATTAATAATGATTCTTGATTTATGGGCATAAAGAATAGAAAGATTTGGGCCTAGTTTTACAGAATTTAAATGTTTGAGCTAATTATACTCGCGTTCTAAAATCTTGGTCCTTCAATTATTTTGAGGAGTATACTATCAGGTACTGTCATAGACATATATAATGCATTCTAATGCACTTCCAAATGCAACGCGACGTCTGATTGGATAACGTCATAAATTTGCGACAGTATATCCTGCGATATACTGTCGGAAACCCGACGTCATTATGTAACGTCAATTTTCATTGGCTGACAAGTGAATATATGCAGCTGGCAAGCGGTTTTATGCAGCTGGCAGCGGCTGGTTGTATATGCGCAACAAAGTACATTTTCACTGTCTTTTTAAGAGAAAAATTTAATAGTGCATTAGAATGGGGATAACCATATTCAAAATTTTCATTTGGGGAGGTATATCGTCGGATATACGTTCGGAAATCACGTTTAAAACTAAATTTCGGGCCGTATATCCGACGATATACCACCTCAATGAAAATTTTGAATACAGTTATACCGTTATTGATTACATACAATGTATTTTTGTTTTTAAAAATTCTAATCGCCCAAAGAGCAGTCCCTAGTGGTATAGGAAAACAATACCTTCACATTAGTTGATCTTCCTTGATTATGTACAGCTTTCATTACACACGTGGGTACAGCTTGTAATGTACTGACTCATATGTAAACTTGTGGTAGAATCAGTCAAATGTCTGATAAGAGCTAAACCATTATACCATGTTTGTGTTTAATGTCCTAGCAATAGCTAATGTCATATGGAGTTTTCAGATCTTGCTTGCTACAGTGCTACCGAGACAAATTGCTGTTTTTCTTTATGAATGTTGTCTACTGGTTGTATTTTGGAGTACTTAGGTATATAAATACTTAACTTAAAGCATTTAGGACAATAAATAATGATGAATTTCCAGCTCATTGAAAATATTTCGCTATTGCGCAAATTCAATGGTTGCATACAATAGTTGCATACAACTATTACATTCAATGGTTGCATTCAATAGTTGCATACAACTGTTACATACAATGGTTAAATTCATTGGTTACTTACAGAAATAACATACAATGTTTGCAAACAAGGGCTACATGCAATGTTTACATACGTACAATGATAACGAACAATGGCTACATGAAATGGATACATATATTGAAACAATAAAGTTATGTCCGCTTGACGTTTATGTCTTCCGGTTCCAAATGTATGAATGCATTTCAATCAAATTTTCACATTATCAACTCTGATCATTTAGAAACGTTTTGCACCTAAGAGACATTCATTTGATAATCAGTAGAGCCGCTGACAAAGCAGCGAACACGAGTACCTTTAAAATCAAAAGTCACAACAGCAATAGCTTGTGTGTCTGTCATAATCCGGAACTGTTCAAGCACATTTAAACATCACTGAGCAAACTGTCTAGTAAGATGTTATGCGTGCTAGTTGTATGCACAGCTTTTACGACCACAGCCATTAATCTTTAACATACTCTGACGTCACAAAACATCGATCAAGAGCGTAAGTGAAAACACTCAGAAAATTCATTTATGGTCCAGCATTTTGATAATCAACAGAATTGAACAAATTTGTTGTTGTTTTTTCGTCATAAAAAGCATTTCAACATTAATTAAGACTAATCAGCATCAAAACAATTGATAATGGAAATTCTCTGATGATTTTGCAGTAAGGGCTGGGGTATAAAACACAGATTTAGTAAACCTTTGATGCCCAACATCAGCCATAGTTTTTGTTTTTCTCTTTTGTGTAATTGTTGTCATAAACAAACACAACAAATTAAAACAAAAAACGGTCTTAAAATGATGTAAGATTAAGGAGATTTGGCAGTTCTTGAATTGTTATTTGTTTAATTCAAAGGGAGGTAATGTCAGTTAGTTTCGTAAATTAAAGGTTTTGAACTGCAATTTCGCTCGTTCAGTAAGCTGACCTGGGATTTTTAGATGTTTTTTCATCGTCGGACGTTTCTGGTTGCCATTTAACGTAAAATGTGTCACATTTTGTTGATTAACTTCCTGATGAAAATGGAAAAAGCTGTGTGCACATTAGGCTCAATAACCCTTCAAGATAAGAAGATAAAAATCAAATAATTGCCAATTTTTGTGTGTCCGACGTTTGAAAAACATTTTGGTTTTATTTTTGTTGCTACATCTTAACTTGATCGAAGGATACAGTACCATGAAAATCGGACGTTTCTCTTTTGTTTGAGTATACAATGTTTATATGCATTGATTACACACAATGGTTATATGCAATATATTAAATACAATATTTACATGCAATGGTTATGTGCAATGGTTATGTACAATATTTACATACAATGTTTACATACAGTGTTTACAAGCAATGGTTATATACATTTAGTACATGCATATGATCACATACAATTGTTAGATTCAATGGTTACATAAAATGAATGCATACAATAGTTACATGCAATCAGGGGGGTGCTATGCTGTGCTTTAACAATCTTAAACTTATACAATGTAACCCATGGTGGCAAGCAAAACAATGTGAATTCTGATCAGCTGACTTATTAAGCTGATCAGGATTTACATTCTTCTAAAATGTTATATATCTAGGTCAGCAAGAAAAGGATTAATGGAGTGCTGTGTATTCCTTTGTGATACATTGTTTAACATATATTTGAGTTTATATCTAATAAAATATGTACATGTCAAAAGTAGTTTATTGTCTCTCCAATCCCTGTTTAACCCATATAAGCCAAGAGTCCTTTTTATTGGGCATAGCCAAATGGTGCAGACCCTGACCAAATGCCAGACGTGAGGTAATTGTAAACAGTAATTGTAATTATTTTTAATTAAATACAATTTTCAAAGTAATCATATGTAATTGTAATCATGGTTTGGCTCAAAAACATGTAATGTGATTGTAATGATTACTGAAAATATTTTAGCTGTAATTATAATTACTTTCAAATACTTTTTAAATACATTTAGCTATTTACTAAAGAAAATTTGCTCACCACTAGAAACTAACTGATTAGTGATGACTTGTGGTATTATTTTAAATCAGATGATTGAGAAAAGGTACACTGTGGATATATTAATACATGAAAAATATTGCCTAATGTGGACAATAAATTAAAATAAGCAAACTTTAAAGATTTAGTTACTTTCAGAATCAACATCAATTTTATTCAGATGTTTGAGATTAACATGCATTATTCAATTAAAATATTTTTTAAATGCTTCAATAGATTTTTAACATGGTATAAGGTACATTTTTTCTGCTAAAATTCACTCTGACAGCATTTTTATATCTTCTTTCATTTGTTGGCATGCTTAGCTGTTCTCAAATTCAGACCATAAAAAGAAGACATCTCAAATGTGTTAAAATCTTTTGTTATAGAATATGGCTAGGGCTTGTGAAATAGGACTTATGACCCTCTAAATAGCTACCTGTATATGTGTACAAGCTTGATTAAGATTATGACACAAAAATACATTTTTTGTGGAATGGCCAAATTATAATGAGTTACAAGTGTTTATTATAATCAGATCACTAAAATTTCTAAATCAATGTTTGTGCAATGGTAGCACCAGTTTAAAGCCATTTTGAATTATGTTCCCTCAAATATGACACTTTTGAAAATCTTATGATGATTAAAAGTAAAATCTGTTAACAATTTAAAAAAAGCTGACCTAGCAAAATACTGAAGTGCCAGACAATTTCCATCTTACTGTATCTTACTATATGGCATGCTAATCATCTATATAGTATGTAGTCAGATCTGATGCATGATGAATCAAATATTTGAAAACACATTGAACTGAGCATTATGTACTATATATATTTTTTTAACTTTTAAAACTTCATAGCCATTTATTTTTCATTTATTTAAGAAACAGCAGTATATCAGGAATAACAAAAATAAATTATAAAAAAGGAAACAGCAGTGTCGGAAATGGCATTATATATGTATAAAACTGCAAAGACCCTACTCTCTTTATAACTTTAAAAGTGAGTACTATATATAGCATTATTATTTTATGGAAAAATTTCAAAATAATCAGTAATTATTTGATTACATTTCTAAAGTAAATGTAATTGTAATCATTACATTTCTACAGGTCCTGTAACTGTAATGTATTTGTAATCATTGGTCAGTGAAAGTAATTGTAATGTATTTGAATACTTTTGAATGTATTTGGCCCCAGGTCTGCCAGATGCCACAGAAAGCGTTTTCTGATCAGGGTCTCCACTGTTTCCTTACAGAATGTTCTAATAAAATGAGAAATACCACCTAACAACTCTTAAAACGTAAATGGACTGGTCCAATCGATAATATAAGAGAATTTCATTAGACTTAAATGGGTTCAATACCTCTTTACATCATATCTTCCTTTGCTTAGTACTGGTTCAACCCTGGAAGACAGGAAAATGTACCAACATGACTGTAAAATTATTGACTGAGATGAAAAGCATCAACACAAACAAACTTTACATAATACCATGAAATTTTGGTACTATACACTTTCACAGTAGAGCAGTGGAAAAGAAGACATGCACAGACCCAGAGAAGGGAACAAGGGGTCTAGACCCCCCCCCCCCCCCCCCCCCCCCCCCCGAAAAATCACAAAATATAGAGTTTCTCAGCAATACTGGTTCTGATCCCCTGAAAAATCACAAAGCTACCAAGCCAGAATTCAATGTCTGGCCATCATTGGTACATCAGTGAAACGCCACTTAAAAGTGTTTCGCTGGCGGACCAACGTTGGCCCTCTTATATTTCGATCCTTTCATCAACTAAGAAAAAATTGGACCCCCTCTTAGGGTTTGCAACCACAAACAATCCTACTTCGCTAAAGAGAAAAGATAGAATCGTGATATTTAGCCTGCAGCAATTTTAGCTATTTTACTTTCCAGAGAGTGAATAACAAAGGTGCTGCTAAGACTGTGCTGGTCTGCGCCTTTGTTGCTCTTTGCATGCAACAAAGTCAGGTTTTCTCACGCCGAGGCCGAAATAGACTCCTGCTGCTGCTGCTGCTGCAGAATAAGTTTGCATATATGTGATAACTTTAATAATGATATATTTGTATATTATACTTTTTGAAATTAGTTATTGTAGATATTCGTTGATGTGTGGTTTCGAGTCACATCATCGACGAGAACCACAATAGAGAGGAAGGCAAAGATCAGGAATCGATACAATCATGTATAATATAACTTTTTGCTCTCAGTAAAGGCGGTAACTTGGGCATGGTTCGAGCATATTGACAAAAGATACAGACTAAGTTATTGGTTTTATCATTGAGACAGACCATGGAAAAGCAGTCTTTTCATTACCATAACAATCCGACTTTGCTGCGTTTTTCAATACCATAGCGTTGGGTCTTCGCTGTTCAACAGGTCTTCGCTGTTCAACATCGAATTTACTGATCAGAGTGCGGTATTTAACGTCTGCAAGATGAGACTGACCATCAGACTAGGCGATTATGACCTCCATATTTATGTTATGTACTAGAAAAGGTGATGGCTATTTGTCCCTTTTCATTATAAAGGTCTAGGATGTATAAAATCAAAACGATAGGGGAGACCGGGGCAAAATGATCCAGATTTTTGAAATATTTTTCCCTGCTTTTATGACTGGATATATCTTATTGCTTTCAAATGTATAATACACTGTCAAGTATGAGCTACAATTTGAGAGAAAGAAAAACAGCCATAAAGTGACATTAGTGCTTGAAATCAAGCATTTAAACTGTGTGGTCAGCTGTATCATTTTGCCCCGTGCACGGGGCAAAATGATACAGTACATGGGGCAAAATGATACAGTATGACTTTTCTCATAGCAGATTCAAATATTCAAGACGTAGCTCAGAAATAACTCTAAACACAATTAAACAATTTATAATGCTATATATTGCCACGGAAATATGATTGAACACGTACAGTTTTCTGAATTTTCTGAGTCACATTTGTTACCAATGATGTTTTATGTTTTGCCACGGGGCAAAATGATACAGTTGACCACCCATTTTTAACATTCTGAAAAATAAAATGGTACTTTTCTGACATAGCAGTGTCATTTAATTTTCTTGTGATAGGAATAGACAGTTTCGATAAAAATATCTTGAAAATGCTTTAAAACAGAGTCAAATTAGATTATTTCAGACTGTATCATTTTGCCCCAGCCACGCTGTATCATTTTGCCCCAGTGACTCCTTGTTTACTGTTCTCATAACAATTCAAAAATACGACACCCCACAATAATTATGATTATTTGGAGACATATCTGTATCTATATAGTTCAATTTACACGATACAATTGAAGTATATATCTACCACATTTTTCACATTCATAAAATAACTGATACCTTCGAAATTTACTCAGAGTGCCTCAAAAGTCATTTTTTTATATATAAAAAGCTTAACTGTCAGGGGCGTGCCTGAGGGCAAAATCAAAGTACGCAGGGGGTGGGTATGGGAGGGGGTGTCCCCCTCCCATACGTTAGGAAAAAAATCAAAATATGAACTAAATGGTGGTTTCTCCTGCATTTTCTGAACCTAAACACCGACTTAATTGTTTCCAAAACAAAAGTGAAAAACAGTCAAAATACTGCTTGTTTCAGGATGATTACAAAATCGGTATACTTGTAATGTAAAGACCTAAACCGGGTGAGGCATGTTTTTTATTGCATTTTTTGCGATTTAAGAGATTTTTTATTTTTTGGACATTCAAAAAATATAAGTACGCAGCTGCGTACTTTGCGTACACGCAGGCACGCCCCTGACTGTGCTCTGTTTTGGCTGAGCCTTTCTTATAATATGGCGGATTTCAAAATGCGCATTCAGTTTGAGTAAGAAACGTCATATATGACATCATCGTTTGAAAAATCGCACTGTTTCATTTTGCCCCATGTATCATTTTGCCCCGGTCTCCCCTACTATAATAGCCTTAAAAGCATCAGGGCGTGACTGCACTAACAATAATGAACTGCTCCGTAAAATAGGGGTGTTGCAAAGTTATGCCATGCAGTTATTCGTATTAACAAGTGAACTTTTACAAGCGATTCGATGGCGCAATAGGTTTAACAGTTGTACTCAAAGAATCTGAAAACAAAGTTGAGGGTTCGAGTCCCACTAAAATCTTTTTTATTTTTTATTTCTTGCTTTCGCAAACATTCAGAAACATTTTAGTGATTTACATGTTTGCAGAAAAAAGCATATTTTTATGTATTATGCACATGTAAAGCGACTTCACTCAGTAAATAAAAGTGGAAAAGCTTGTATGGAGATACAGCGACGATGCAGGAGCTATTATTGAAAATGTGTACAAGTTCTGCACGAAGGAAAAGAAGTCTGGAATGAAACTGTCACTGAATCGTGTATGGGACAGGACTGCAGCACACACTGGCGTTAGCAGATCTACCGCTCAGAAAATTGTGGAAGAGAAGAAGAATGTACAGGACGAGCAGCAACAGCCAAAGCACGCCGAAAGTGTCACTGGATGACTTTGACCAGGATGTTGTACGGAGGACCATCGCCATCATGTACTCCTTGAAGAAGGTTCTGCCAACCCTTGATAACATCAGAACAGAGCTCAAACAGAGTATTGGCTACACTGGCAACAAGGGTCGTCTCCGCAAAGATCTCCCTCATATGAAGTTTGCTTACACATGCTTGAAGCAAAAGTACTGATGAAGGATCAGATGTCTTCGCATGATTAGGTAGTCGTTTATACAGATGAAACTTACGTTCATACCAGTCACGATCTCCCTAAATGCTGGCAAGATATTACTACTGAACTAAAGATACCCTTTTCTAAAGGTTATTTAAGAATAGTGGAATTGCACGACCCTTCAGTCTGCAGTATAATCACTATTTGAGTTCGTCCGCTCGTCCGTCCGTTAGCAGTTCGTGAAAATGTTCATAGCTCTTGACCACATAGTATCTTTTGATCACATTCTGCATGCATATGTCATTCCCTAAACACTGGCGTGCTAAACCACTTTTTATGGAAAAGGGTTTCATTTAAATTGACAACATTCAACGTTGGCCGTGCATACTGGTAGTTGATTTCAATTTACATAAAATAAACTTATTCATTGGTACTAAATATGCTTTACTTGAAAGAATGATCATACTCTATGCTGGGTACAATGAGGGATTCGTACCCAACGCACGAAACAATCGTTTTATAACATATAAAACTTACTTTCCAATATTAAAATACATGCAATAAAATTGCAAGAAAAAAAGAAAGTCCGAATTGAGTTTCGAACCCACGACTGCGCGTGTTTCAGAAGAGCGTTTTAACCACTGAACTAATGAGACATATATAAATTGAATATAGCTTTTAAGGATATGAAGAAATTTAACAAACAGTTAACGGTAAATTATCTGCTCAACCCAGAAAAATGGACTCGACCAAAGGTCAATACTGAGAGGTCACAAATGAATAATACACAAAATTTTGTGCATCATTGATATCTCCCTTTTTGAATATAGGGGTTATTATGCTTTCACCCCATGAGCTTGGGTATGTACTTGTTTGGAATAATTTGCTGTAGAGATTCAGCAATAATGGACTTGTCTGTTCGAATGATGCTTTGATGATTTCACTGGATATATTATCGATGCCAGGGGCTTTGTTATTATTTTGCGAAAATACTGCCGATCGAAGTTCCGTTATGGTGATTTCACAGTCTAGTTCAATGTCCGTCATATTTGCATTCAAGGACGGATAAGTTGAGTTCGGTTCGGTTTGTTCTCCAAACATATTTTTAAAATGATCGCAATGCTGCTCAATATTAAGAGAGGTCGCAGAAGTGTGTTTCGATTTGCACGTTTTTCTTATGTGTTTCCAAAATTTGCATGTGTTCTTTTTTGCAAGGTCATTTAACCGTTGACCTACGATCCTGTGGTGTTGTTGTGCTTTTTTCTTGACACGGTTGTACTTTGTTCTTGCTCGTGTGAAGTTAAGTCGTGTGCGGTTGTTTTTTGTTCAGTTAAAGAAATTTCTCGCATTGGTAAATTCGTGTTTTGCAGTTTTACAATCTTCATTAAACCAATGTTTGTTCGATTGTCTATGGTGCGCATTATTTGTTTGACAAAATGTTTTTCCAAAAATTTGAAAGGCTTTTTCATGCAGAAATCGAGTAAACGATTGTACAGTTTCGTCGACCAATGTACCTGCTACGTCCGATGTCAAGCTTTGAATATATTCTTAATTTTCCCATAAAAGGGCTTGAAAATCGCCAATTTTATCAGCATTTCACACGATTTTGCGAGATATTTCTGCGTCGGAATCATCGTTTTCTCGCGTTTCAGCTAGGTTATGATCTATTAATCTGATATTAAAAGATATCGGCGTGTGATCGGAGTGTTCAGTATGCTCGAGGATATCGAAATATGAAATGTTTTCAAAATCTTCGAAGTTCAGGAGTAAATGATCAACGGTGCTTTGGCCGCGGTGGCTGCAAAATGTAAACTTGCCAATGTCTGTATCATTAGTAGACCCAGTCTCAAAAGTGTGTTTCAGTAAATCACTCGTAGTGCGTTTCAGTAATTCAAATGGGTCATCTATATCTTCTTTCATAAGACAGCTACTTCTTTAAACGAAGATTTATTTTACATACAAAATTAAGTAATAAAAATAATACGAGGGGCGTTCAATATGTAATGAAACAGCCCAATACTTCCCAAAGTTTTTATATTTACACACTTCATAATTACTTGCATTAAAAGGTCTGTTTCCTTGCTTAATAAATGTACAATTGCAGTTGTCCAGCTCCTTATCTATTTAACACAAGCCACTTTCAAGATAGGGTACTGAAGTACACTGCGATATAAAATAAAACAATATTTTCAAAAGCAGATAACTAATGAACGAGGGATGCTTTCAGTCTGGGTCTTCGTGTGGTAAATATCCATATATCGGTGGTTTATGCATGCAAACTTTTTTGACATTGCTTTATATTCTATGAAATACTGAGACTGCCATTTTGGTTAAAATCCTCCTTGGTGCTACTTTTTCTGGCATTTTATTGACAGAGTCGTTTTTGCGTGAACGAATACATAGCGAAAATTTATACGGAAATCATTTGCAACAATTTTTTCAGGTCACATTAATGTTCATTTTGCAAGTAATACAGCCGATTTTGAAATTTCCGTATTTAATCTCACTCATAAAGTACCCCCAAGTACTTCATTTGAAATAAGAAAATCACTTAAAAGAATGCCATCTCTGGCTAACACTGAAATGGATCAGACAAAATACCACGTTTCATCGATGCTTGCATTCGGATGCAGTATTTGGACATTGTTACACGTATTTACATGTACATAATCTAGCTGGCTAATTTCAGTCAATGAAATTATTGGAAACGAAAATGGTATACCACTCAAATGAGATACCCCTAGATATTGGTTACAGTTTAACTGGTCTGCTGCCTATGCACTGTGTGTATTGAAACCTCGATACAATCAAAATTGTCCTTTACTGGTACAAAGCCACATTTCTGATTTTCAAGAACTGTGCGTATTTTAGTGGTATGTCTATTGCTTTAAACGACGTCAACGTAAGAGGGGGTAGCGTAATAAAACCGTTTGCACGAGAAATCGGAATCGGTCAAAAGTTTGTATCGTGATAGCAGATAAGGAGAAATAAGTAAAAAAACTATGGATATGTGATTCATGCATGTCAAACTTTTGTTTTAGAAAATACAGCATGCCTTTCTACCTTTGTTAAAATGAGTCTTTATAATTCGGAGGAAAATATATGCAGTGTATATTAGTGTGCTTTTTAAAAAGTCTGTAACTTATTATATTTAAAAAGATAAAATAATGTTGCATGTACCATTATAACGGTAATGCTTTGATATTTCGTTTGGCATATGGCATGAAATCCTAACGCGTTTGTGGATGGAGTTATGAATGGGGTTTCATTACATATTGACCCCCCTCGTAATAATAATAAAAGTATATAAACAGCAATTTATTTATGTTCAACATAAGTTCGGTTTCGGTAATTCAAATGCTTTCCGTTATTTGTCCTTTAATCTGTTTATATATATATATATATATATATATATATATATATATATATATATATATATATATATATATATATATATATATATATATATATATATATATATATATATATATATATATATATATATATATATATAATTTATTTTGATATTAGTTGTTTCTGTGAATCATACTACTAAAAAAACAGACTCAAATCGCAAGAAGACGTTAATACAAAGAGCGTTTCGGTAAATCAACTACTTTCAACGGATCTCAAAGTTTGTTTTGGAAATTTACTCAAAGTACGTTTTAGTAATTCAACGGCTTTCAACTGATCACCCATATCTTCTTTCTGTAATTTGTACAGATAAAAAAAGCTTCTTCTTAAATCAAGCACATAATTATCTTATTTATCTTTTTAAAAAAAATCAAAACAATCCATGCTTAATTGACGCACAGTTGCATTTCGGTAAATAAAGCTTTCCATAAAAGTGATATATTTTCTTTCTGTAATTAGTATTAACCTCTCTAAGGTGCGTATAAATTAAAAAAAATCATCATATATACATTATTATGAAACAAAACTTAAATAAGAAAAGAATTCGTATTATCCATAAGCCATTTAGGTACCTGTATATGATTCCCTATTATTTTAATGTTTCGTTCCGGTATTTCGGTTTCGTTCCGGTATTTTGGTTTCGTTTCGGTAAGTCTAGGCACCCGTAATGTCATGAAATTTTTAACACCTTTTAAGTGCCAAAGGAGCACAAAAACAACATTGTATGGTTCCAATATTTCACCAATAAGCAACATGACCAAGAAAGGTGTGAACATATAATAGCTGCAGTCGTCATTTTTGAAGAAGTATTAACCTGAGAACTGTTTCACACCAATTGCATGTTATTAGTGTGAAAAACGAAACTATATGATTTGATTAAGATATGACCTGTGTGAAGGCGTGAATATTTAATAACTTTAAATGTCAACTTAAGTGTCATCTTCAATTTGCAATGCTTCTCAAAAAAGTTTAGTCCAACGACCTTTTCGACTTTTTTCTTTTCCTTTCCTTTTGATTACGTAATTTGTAAGAGCAATGACCAGCGCTTGCATCGACGCATTTGTGTATGTGCATAACACTCAATGGCTGTCCAAACATTCGCTTTGATGGGTATACCAACGTACTGTAGCGTTTTCGTAACGTATTGAAAACGTATCTCTAACTTATTCAGCGTACACCAACGTACTTGGTGAATTTTCTACGTCCTCATACGTTGATGCTAATGTACCTTACCGTATGCATAACTTACCCATTGCGTGCATCTAACTTATGCCTAACATATAAGCAATGCGTCGGCATACGCTGAAGTTCTTTTTTTTTAATGCAAGTACAAAATTTTGGGATCTATTCGCCGTATGACAACGTATACCAACGTACAGTATATATAGCATGTTCGTAACGTGTTTAAAACTTATCTCTAAAGTATTCAGCGTACAGCAACGTACTTGCTTGATTTCTCATACACCCGCATTCGTTGGTGCTAACGTGGCGTAACGTATGCATAATTTACCTGCTGCGTACATCTAGCGTATGTCTAACGCATAGAAGCAGTAAGTTCGCATACGCTGTAATTTTTTAAGGATGCACAAAATGTTGGACCTCTTGGCCCTATGTTAACGTATACCACCGTACTATAGCGTATTCGTAACGTGTTTAAAACTTATTTCTAACGTACTCAGAGTATACCAACGTACTCGTTGAATTTTTCATACGTCGGCATACGTTGGTGCTATACGTCGTAGTGTGACAGGGCCTTCACATCGTCTAACCATCAATTTTTAACGTTCGTTTATTCGAGTTCGTTTCGGACATGCAGAGGCCTTCATAACTGACTTAAAAATGGAACACTCACTGCAGTCCAATTTATACGTAACCTATGCGTTCTAAAGTCGGGTCAAGCACTATACCCGTGCCTTTTCCTTGTTTTGCGGTCAATTTCGGCCTGAAATATAGGAAACGTTTTTGTAAGTTGTTTGTCTAAAAGTAATTGCGATATCTCCATGTCAATTCTGACTTGTGATACGCTTTTCCTTGAGTCACTATAGCCACCAGCGTTTGAGAGCAGCCAGTTAATCCATCTCGTCGACAAGGAGGTAGGAGAGGAAAGAATCGCCCAGCATCGTCAGGCGCACCGGGACACCGCATTGTCAACGGCATCTTCGAGAGAATCACTTTTGTAGACGCGCGCGGGTGTGTGTGTGTGTGTGTGTGTGTGTGTGTGTGTGTGTGTGTGTGTGTGTGTGTGTGTGTGTGTGTGTGTGTGTGTGTGTGTGTGTGTGTGTTGGGGGGTCTCCATGGGGGAGCTCATTTTGTATTCATTGTGGAGCTCATTGGGGAGAGGGTTGTCTCCTTTGTAGAGCTCATTCGGGAGTCTTGTATTGTGCATTTTGTGTGTATAGCGATCCTCGGACCCGCACAGACATCCACCACAAGTCTCAGACCTGACAAGTCCCCAAGTGCAGGGTCAGCAAGCAAACAACCCTGTTTACATCTTTCAACGGCACCTTTTGGACCCGAATGATTCCTGGGTTTGGCCAGTACTATCCACCCTGTGGATTAAAAGAGCCATAGACTGCTCGAGTTAGGAGCTGGTTATCCCTAAAGTGTTTTAAGGGCAACCTAAGCATACGCCATATGCTTATATTGGCGTGGCACACAAGGACGTGCAACGCCTAGACATTCGCAGACCCGGACTATCCCTAGTGGTTTTAGGGTTCGGCGCATCGCATTTCGTTGTTTTCTGGCTCTGACCTCCCCTGGAGTGTTTTAGGGGGAGGTTCACTGCACCCAGACGTCTTCATCTGTGAATCTTCTTGAGTTCTTCATCAATTTTAACGGTGTTTTAAGCTTATTAGTAAACGACAAAGTTTGAAATCTATAGGTGATGAAATTCATAGACTACCTGATTATATATGATCAAATCTTAAATGTTCAAAAGGAATGTTTTATATCATTTCACTGATAATACTTTTACTTTAGTTTTTGAAACTGTAATAATTTTGCTATCCTGTTGTCAATGAAGGATGTGTCTCTTTTTCTAAATGGTATTCAACGGATCAACTTCTAAAATATTTCCTGGGACTCCAGGCGCGGTACTTAAATCGTCAAATTCCATATACATGTACTGGTATTTCAAGTGCATTTCTCTTTCCTTCTAGAGATTGTCACGGTTGAAGATAGCTTTTCACAGCCATAATCTCAAGTTATATAGAATCTTAAACAGGGACGACTTATATAAGCATTATATAGGGCCAATTGATATTTAGATGTGTTATCTTTTTCCGTGTAATTTAATCATATTGTGACTATCATTGCCGCGGGCCTGCCCCCACCCCGCCCCTTTTTCCCCACTGTAGTGAGCCTGGCTTACTGTGTAGTCACCCAACCTTTGCTCCTCACTTCAAACCCGTCACGGTATACCCTAAATTCACCAGCATCTTAGTGCTCCTTAAACTTTGTCGTAGGCCTAAACTTACGTCCTCCAAGGGGGGGGGGGTCGGGCCCGTGGCACTGACAGGTGCGTAACGTCGGGCCCGTGGCACTGACAGATGCGTAACGTCACACTCCCTTATGATGAATATGACGTTGGAGAAGTTTATATAACGTAGTAACATCACTTTTCAAAACACATCATAACTCTTGAAACGATGGCCGTTGTGTCATCGAAGCGTCGGGATATCAAGAAGACTGTTGTTTTTGTTCATACATTATTATTATTATTATTATTATTATTATTATTATTATTACTACTACTACTACTACTACCACCACTACTACTATTATACCTCGGACTTTTTAAACTATTGTAGGCCTATTTCTCGATCTATATTTCTGACTTTTGTAACATCAGCAAGAAAACCTAGGCCCCCCTTTTTAGCTCTTTTCGGCACTTTTAGCCGAAAATCGTCAGATGTCAACATAAAAAGATGAGAAAACTTCAATTATTTTTACTGTAACTCGTAATATTTCAGCAACGCATACCGGGAGTAATTTCTTATAACCTCGTGTATGTTCAGAATCAATTTTATTGGCCATAGTACTGTGAAATAACGCTAAAAGAAAGCCTCGACAACATAACTTTGTATTTCCGTCTGTGACCAGTCCGTTTATACTGGGTCCGAGTTTATACATCTTGTCATACCAAGGGTTGCGATTCCCTATCTTCGTTTGTCGAAAGGTAGATACGACGAAACCTTCGCTGGTGAAGATGGAGTTTATATTGACCAAATAATTTTTTTTTATTGAAATAACACTAACAAGTACAAATATTACGAGGAAGCCAACCGTAATTTTTACGGGTCCCGCAAGAAATTACGGTACCCGCAACTTTTCACGGAGTATCGTAACTTTTTACGCAAAGAACCATGCTTGCCTACCTCTACCAGATATAAGTAAATGTAGCAGTTGTCTACCTTGAAAAATGCAGATAAAACGCTTGAACAAGCGCCTAGCTACGCCGACCTTATTTGAATTCCCGCTTTTTAGGTCACGCGCCAGCTCGCGCAAAGGCTGTTGGGTACCAGGAAGGTGGTTTCCGTCGCCATTTTGGAACAAGTAAGAAATTAACAACAAAACTGCGCTAAAATTGTTGTTTGTGTGAGTTTTTGGTAAAACTGTTTTTTCTTTATGACGGACATTGTAATCGCCCATAATTTGTAGTTTTATTTAATACGGAAACTGCATTTTAATGAGTGGTTTATCGGTGTAGAGTTGTCAGTGCGCTTGGTGGGAGTTTTCGTCGTTTGAAAATAAGAACATGAACACCACGCCACATTTTTTTCACTGAATTGAATTGGTCAAATTAATGTCGATTAAAAACGCAAAGAGCATGAATTGTAGTATATGTAGCCACTGGTTTTGCTTAGATTGTAGAGTAAAACCGGGGTTCATCGGACGGCAGGGTTCATCGGACAGGTCGTTTTACGTCAGCTTTACAGCTCTTCCGACAGACACTTGTTCAGGTTGGGAACACTTCATTGTTGATCTATTATAGATCAATTGATCTAAAATAGACCGATTTGTCTACTTTAAAGCACTGAAATAATGATTTTTATGCTCTGCGTAGCTGTTGCCAAAAATTTGCAAAATCATTCTCCAGCCAAATTGTAGCCTTTGTTGATGCGATCTTGATGGTGTAAAAGTTTTGATTTTTCATCGAGGAAATTTTTGCAGAAAACCCTTTTTTATAAATTTGTCTGCTGATTTTGTTAAAAATTCAATTTAACAGATGAACTTTCAATAAATGCTGTTGAAGATCCAGACTTTTTGGGACCAACATGTACACTGCATTTCTGGAGCCTTTCTTTGACCCAGTCATGATAATTAGGTCAATTGGGCTGCTGCAAATCAAATTTTCCTTAACAGCATCCAAATGTATGGTGGCCAATAAGTGTCATGCATATATAGAGAAAGGGGTTTACAGTTAATATACAGTGCATAATTCAATTATCTTTGATTTACAATAGCCTTAGTAAAAAGTTGGTTCCATTTATATATTTATTCTAAAACTCATGGATTTTATTCTCCTTATATAATTTTTATCTAGTATTTTGTTTCTGTGTCAAAATATTAAAGAAATTTCAACTTTTTCTCAGACAAAATATTATTTCAATAATTTGTAGTTGCCTCCCTTGACATGCTTACAAGTATGGGCTTTTTAAAACAATAAAAGCAAAAACATGTTTTATGCAACTCTTAAAATTTGCACTGGGACATTCAAAACCCTTAGGAAGAGAGTCCTAAGTTGACTTCTGTAATACAAACCTGAAGGAAAACCCAGAACTGGCACACAATAAAGACTGTTTTCTCAAAAAATATAAAATTTTCTCTGTAAATGCATGTCATTTATTTGCCTTCATACTTTTGGATGCTGATAAGTGGAAAAAATGGATTTGCAGCGGAACATGTGACCTTATTATCACCTTTCTGTCCAGACATTAATGTGTGCATATTGTTCTCAAGAATCCTGTAAGGAATAACATTATTTACTGAAAATTCATATGTTAAATTAAATTTTTAACAAAATCAGCAGACAAATTTATAAAAAAAGGGTTTTCTGCAAAAATTTCCTCGATGAAAAATCAAAACTTTTGCATCACCAAGATCGCACCAACAAAGGCTACAATTTGGCTGGAGAATGATTTTGCAATTTTTTGACAACAGCTGCGTAGAGCATATAAAGCATTATTTCAGTGCTTTTAAGTAGACAAATCGGTCTATTTTAGATCAATTGATCTATAATAGATCAACAAAGAAGTGTTCCCAACCTGTTGTTTAGAAAGAAGTTATCCATTTGTTTTGGCTACCAATCTTCTGTCTGATACTGCAGTAAAAATTTGCATAGCGCGTGTCATAACGCTGTGTTCTCATTGGATAAAAGCCAGCTCCGAAAAAACACGCCTTGTTTTAAAGGGATTTTTACAAAATGGCGCCGAAAAAAAACATCGAGATTCGTCACCGGTCTACTTTAACATCCTGTCCAAGGGTTTTTTTACACTAAATTTGTGACTGGAATTGATTTTTACATGAAAGAAATATTAGATGAAGATAAAAGTGTTTGTTTTATTCATTTATATCCGTCTATTGTTCAGATAAATAGGGCGAAAAAGCTGTCCGATGAACCCCTCAAGTTTTCACCGTCGATTTTTTACGGAGGGGTTCATCGGACAGTAAAGTGCAACTCAAGCTCGAGATTACAAGCCCCCCTATCTGTCTCTTTTTTATCCAAACTAAAGGATATATATATTTTTTAATGCTGCCCTTTAATATACAAGTATTGATATTTGTTGCCTTTGAATAATTACAAAGGCATCTTGCGACAATAATGTCACGTCACTAGCCGACTTGTCTTGATAAAAAAAATGTTATCTATCTATCTATCTATCTACATGTATCTATCTATCTATCTATCCGTCATTAGATTCTCTCTCTCTCTAGGAGCACAACAGTGGCTCATTGTGATACTGGTTCAACTCATGAAGGCGGGAAAACGTCCTGATATGAGTGAAAAATTATTGACTGGGATGTACTGCTTGCGCGGATCCAGGAATTTTTGCCAGTGGGGGGGGGGGGTCCAGGCCCGACTGCCAGAAAACAGCATTTTTTTAGTCCTCAACTTATTTTACAGTTTTACAATGGTTTATTTCAAACAAAACTATAATTTTCCAAGGTTTCAGAGGGGGTCCAACAATTTTCAGGGGGGTCCAACTTTTTCCAGGGGGGAAATGCTATGTAGGGGAAGGGTCCTAACTAATGTTGTGATAACTTGTGACCCAACCCCGTGGCAATAAAATATGTTTAAACTAAATGCTAATTTGTATAGAAACCCATAGAACTTGTGGTTTTTGAGGGGGTATGGACCCCCTACCCCCCCCCCTCTATATTCGCACATGTACTGAAGCATCAGCTTAAAAAACGAACATCCATCTACATGTTTGCCTTTCAAGAATAAAGGCACATCATCATGCATGATTACTATATTTATATGTGCGTAGAAAGACAAAGATACACATTTATGAATCTTAATTAAAACAGAAAATAGTTATTTTCGCCATAGCCAAATAAGTATCCTCACAATTTACCTAGCGAGGTAGGCCTGTATCCTGCTGAACTGGTTAACATTCAGTTCTTTAGGCCTAATGTCTGCATACACCAGCATTCGTTTAAGCAAGAATATAGTTTTACCATTAAACTGTATTTACCCCCCCCCCCACCCCCTCCGATAGCTTTGGCTACTGTCCGTTCTAAGGAAGTGGTTCTTTGTTGTTGATGGTTTGTTTATTGTTGCCCCATTGTTTGTGGGGTTCTGTGTTTGATGCTTGTTTTACTTTGTGTCCTCCTAGTTTTGCAATCGGTTTAATGAGGAAGAGAATGCTAGTTGCTTTACTTTAATTATCTTCCTGTTGCCTTTAAATTGTGACTGTTTAGTGTTAGTGTTCTGTGGCTCTTCCTCTCGGTGTCGTGCGTCAGTCTGCAGTGTCATTGTGGTATTTCCTGGTCATACTCACTTGCTATATAGGGGAAACTTTCAATCAATGATTCAAATCATTTTTCGAATTCAGACATGCTGCAGACTTCTAATTACGGCTCAATTAAGTTATGCGGTCTTCAAAGGACACTTAATTTATCACTCTAAATTAATGAGTGTTAATGGGCTACTTTTACCAGGGTTGATTAGTTCTCATGCCACAGTATAAAATGAGCTTTAAATCAATGTATTGGTGTTCATCCAGCGTTGTGTGAAACTGTCATTTCAGCCGATTAGGAGAGGTTGTGTTGGGTCAAAACTGGATCCATATGGAGAAAATTATTGTTTGGAATATTGGATCGACAGATCACCTGACAGTTTAAATTGTTGTATTGAGTATTTACTACAACAGTATGATGTTTTGTATCATCTGTATGTGACGTTTCCCCCTTAATATGAACCCCAAGGCCTGTCCGATGAACCCCGATGGCTGTCCGATCCACCCCTTTAATACCCCTGCGGTCTTTGAAGGCTTATTACTCTATCTACATGAGCTTAAACACGCTAGATTTGCCTCCCTTTGACCGCGTATTGAATACACTTCAATGCGATGTCCATTGCGGTCATCCAATGCGACGACAACCAGTGATATCCGAATTTAAAGTAGCGATCTCGAAAAAGTGTCCGATGAACCCCGGTTTTA
Source organism: Loripinus fragilis (assembly GCA_964019695.1). Lineage (NCBI taxonomy): Eukaryota > Metazoa > Mollusca > Bivalvia > Lucinida > Lucinidae > Loripinus > Loripinus fragilis. The sequence continues at coordinate 27,735,591 of OZ026530.1, read as the reverse complement.
CTCTAGTCACATATCACAAAGGATATATGATGTTCTTAAGGGGGAGCCAAATGTGAAAAATTTGCCTTTCAATTGTGATGGCTGCTCTAGGCTACTGCCTAAATTAACGGAGCTAGCTAAATCCTTGGATTCGCAGCAGCAGAGAATTGAATCTTGTGAAAAGAAGGTTGAAGGTCTTAAAGAATCTTTACAAAGTGCAGTAGAAAAACAAGTAGAAAAGGCAATAAATGACTACAGAGAAAGGGAAGACCGCAAGTGCAATTTAATCATTCACAATGTACCGGAGCCTAGGCCAGATAGTGTCGATAAGAAGAAGGAGGATGAAAACTCAATAATGCATGTTTTTGATATCACTAAGAGTGGAGAGGTAAAGGTTGTGGAGTTCACGAGGTTGGGGAGGCCAGTGGCTGGCAAAGATAGGTTATTAAAAGTACAGATGCAGACGGTCGCCGACAAGCACAAAGTTCTTGGTGGAACAAAACATCTCAGAACCAAGGTAGGGGATGAATATGCCCATAAATGGAGCAAGGTATTTATTACCCCAGACCAAACAAAAGATGAAAGAATTAAGAGTATGAACCTCAAAAAGGAATTAGAAAGGCGTAGAACAGAGGAGAAAAATGATAAACTGATAATTTGATGAGCTACATGTTCAATGTGTAACCTTAGATGCTGACTTTATATTTGTGACAGAAGTTTTGCCGAAGTATAATCCGGACAACATATCTTGTGCCTCAATGATATATCATATAGATGGCTACAAAGCATTTCATAGTTCAGCTTCTCAACGTTATGGAGAGATGGACAGAGTATGTTGAACAACATCAGAGTTGGGACACAATACATCTGGATCTGGCTAAAGCATTCGATAAGGTTGCACATCAAAGACTGCTAAAGAAGATATCTTCATATGGAATTAAAGGTGCCCTGTTGCCATGGATATCTAGTTTTTTTGTTGGACCGTCGACAATGTGTGTCAATAAAAGGTAGCTCTTCTACATGGAAACCCGTAGATAGTGGGGTGCCCCAGGGCAGTGTCTTGGGGCCCATATTTTTTATCATGTATGTAAATGACATTCCTGACATTGTTATCCCCACGCTTTTTTAAAAAAGCGATGGGGATATTGCAATCGCCTCCGTCCGTCCGTCCGTCCGTCTGTCTGTCAGTCCGTCCGTCCGTCATGCTATCTCCTCCTAAACCATTGGACGAAATCCAACCAAATTTGGTGTGTGGGTTGCTCACATGAATGGGGCGTGCAACGGCACATTTTTTTTGGCCCCGCCCCCTGGGGCCCTGGGGAGGGGCCAAAAGGTCAAATATCATCAAATATCATTAAAACACAATTACAAAGTCAATTTGAAAGATTTTTTAACCAAACTTTGTGTGTCTTCTCACACATGAAAGATATTAAACATATCAGACGGGATTTTCATTTGGCGGCCTGGGTCATGCCCTAGGGGTCGGACTTGGGGGTACCGTGGGGGGGCTGGGGGGGTCAAAAAAATTTTTTTCCGAAATTCATCCAATAATGGTGTGTGAGTTTCTTACATGAAAGGCATATGCACCGGCGCCATTTTTGGGGTCCCCACCCCCTGGGGCCTTGGGGAGGGGCCAAAAGGTCAAATATCATTGAATCTGAATTAAAAGGTCAATTTCAAAGATTTTTAAACCAAACTTTGTGTATCTTCTCACAAATGAAAGATATAAAACATATCGGATGGGATTTTCATTCAGCCGCCTGGGTCATGGCCCGGAGGTGGGACTTAGGGGTACCGTAGGGGGGGGGGGGCTGGGGGGTTCAAAATTATTTTTTTTTAGAAATTCAACCAGATTTCGCGTGTGAGTTACTCACATGAATGGCACATGCACCCGGACAATTTTTTGGGTCCCTGCCCCCTGGGGCCTTGGGGAGGGGTCAAAAATTTAATTTTCTGAACATGGTCATGTGGCATATCAAATTATCGGGGATGAGCAGTAGACCAGGATACACTGAAAAATTTTAACCTACGATCAAACTGGTGACCTTGGGATGGGGTCAAAATGTCAATTACCATTAGATTTCTTCGGGAGCGTGGGGATTTGCGATGGCGCGCCATCGAATGTGTTCTAGTTAAAAGTAACATGTGGATATTCGCAGACGACACAAAGCTTTTCGCGACAACAGATCAAACCATCACATTGCAAGAAGATTTGGACAATCTCATGAAATGGGCAGAGTTATGGGAACTGACTTTCAATGTGATCAAGTGTAAAGTAATACATTATGGCCAAAATAACCCCGAAAGTGACTATATTATGAATGATAAAAAACTAAAATCGGTTGATGAAGAATGTGATCTGGGCGTGAATTTTACAAGGGACTTGAAATTTAGTCAACACATAGCCAAGAAGGTTAATAAGGCTAATAGCATGCTAGCACTTATAAAAGGAAAATTTAAATATCTAGATAATCATTCTTTCTTGAGACTCTACACCGCTCTTGTGAGGACTCACCTTGAATTTGCAAATGTTGTTTGGCACCCATATCTACGGAAAGACATTGATAGCTTAGAGAGAGTTCAAATGAGGGCAACAAAACTTGTGCCAAATCTGAAGGATCTGCCATATGAGCTCAGACTGAAAGAACTTAAACTACCAACGTTAGCACATAGGAGGCTTCGAGGAGATATGATACAAACATTTAAACTAGTTAAAAGACTTGATGATTGCCCATTAGAAAATTTCTTCACTATTGCACATTACAACAAAAGAGGACATTCTTACAAGGCGAGGTCTGCTGACAACCGGTTGTCAGCAGACTTTTTGGTCTGCTGACAACCGGTTGTCACCAGCAAAATGTCTGGTGACAACCGGTTGTCACTAGCAAAATGTCTGGTGACAACCGGTTGTCACTAGCAAAATGTCTGGTGACAACCGGTTGTCACCAGCAAAAAGTCTGCTGACAACCAGCTGTATATTTTTCAATAACAATGTGTACCCTATTCAACAACATCAGGCATTTAAAGATATACTCTGCTATAAATTGTTTTTCTATTTACATATGTATGAATATAGAGATTTTTATACATGCATTGTATATGATAAAATTATATTTAGTTTCAATTATACAATGCCTGGTAATTATTGGTAAAATGACTAATCATGATTAAAGGTACTATTCTTTTAACTCTTATAAAATGGAATGTTCCAGTTGATTATCTGGACTCTTACAGCTTATTTATTATAAAGGTTAACAAGTAACCCCTGGTCAGACTCACTCAGCTCCCCTAAGGGAACATGCCAATACATGATTAATTTGTTTGTGGAAACTTTTCCTTGTCAGTAATTTGATTTTGGTGCTTAAAGAATTACAACAATAATGATGAATGATCAGTTTTATTTCAAGCTTATTTCAAATTCAATATGTTTTGACTTTATCTAGATACAACATATGCAGAGCTTTTGATTTTTAACTAGGCGTTTTAGCTGAAGTAGCTACATGTTTTAGTGCTACATGGACAAGTGTGGTAAATGGAAACTTCTAATTGATTTTTTGGACTTTTACTAATCCAATCTGGTTATTAATGATTAATTTGCCAAATATTCCCTGATCAGATTGCTCTTTATCTAGTATCAGATAGCTCTTCCAGGTCCTGATTGGTGTGTGCAAACTTTTCCTCTTTAAAAATTAGGATTCAATTTGATTCTGGTGCTTCAAGAGCTTATACCAATAATGCTAAAATGATATTGTCCATCCATTGTGAACAATGCAATTATAATATATAGGTTTATTTGGTAATATATTTGTTCCCTTAAAGCTGTGCTAGTATCATAAAATTTGATAAGATAAATGAACCTTGACATGCAAACTGTTAGCAATAAATCTTTATCTGGTATTTTTCTGCAATGCAAACTATTTTTCTGTAATAAGATACCAAATTGTAAATAAATTCATTATTTTCTTATTCAATATTTCTTCAAGTTTTCTATAACTGTATTTAAAATGCCACTAGACTCCAGTAGATTGCTAAGTATACAGTAGTATTGGAAAATACAGCTGGTTGTCAGCAGACTTTTTGCTGGTGACAACCGGTTGTCACTAGACTTTTTGCTAGTGACAACCGGTTGTCAGCAGACACTTCCTTCTTACAAACTAGAAAAACCGAGATGTTCATTGTCATTCACACTAAATCAGTTTTCCTATCGAGTAATTAACGTCTGGAACAGTTTACCTCAACATGTCGTGGATGCAGAAACACTTAACAGCTTCAAAGCAAGGTTGGATCAACACTGGCAAGGAAACATGCTGTATGAGTATTAATTATATGAATTACTACTAAAATTTTCTACTAGTTGTTATTACCACATTAAAGTAAATCAGTCACCACACCACACTACAAGATACGAGGGAACCAAATAAAGCAGTACCAAAACAAGACCATAAGACGGAGGGCTAAAAAAGGACTTTGTCCTTACATCTGAGCCCGAAAATCATCCTACAGGTATCCTACAGGTAACGTCCCGATCCGAAGGACGATTCACTTATCTAGCGTCATCCCTGCAATTGACACTAGAGAAAGCGTGTTCGGACACCAAAATTTTTCTCGCCGCGAGCGGGAATCGAACCTGGGACCTCTAGCACCAGAGGCAAGTGCCTAACCACTGAGCTACCACGCTTTCCATTATGTGGGACAATTTGGGGCTCTAGCTTGCACTGGGAAATGGATTGAGTTCATGGGGTGGTAGCCAGCTGGACCTGCAGGGGGTTACATGCCATGCACGGATCCAGAGGGGGTGATACAGGGTTTTACACCAAGTTGAATGTTTGGGGGTCCCTGGGACTCAACTTTGATTATGGTGGGGTCCCATCATTGAAAATGGGGGTCCCATCTCTTCATATAAGCGTAGAATTTTGGGAGGTAGTACATCCTTCCCTGAAGGGATTGGAACAGGCCTTAGCTGTCAAACAGGTGTCGCAAAACATCAGGTCATTTTCGCATCTCAACCATTTGTAGCCACCTAGCCAGCTACATAGGAATTTTCAATCTTTTTTGGGAGCTGGTTTTTTTAGAAGATTTGGGCTGATCTGACTCTGAACAGCCGCTAGAGGATGGTTCTTGGTCCGTTTCTGCATTTCTTTTGCCAAAAAAGTTTCTCAGATCGCTCTGTTTCGACATTTAAGCTGCTGTTTTTTTCTAGTCATTTACATGCTTGACCGTAAGAAAATCCAATAGTTGACAAGCGTCTATGTTGATTGATAAATCAGAGTGGGTGCGAGACATGATGAGATTTCAAAGCGCCATAGCAATGCGAATTTGATTGGACTGTTTTGACACACCTTCTGATATTAATTGGTTAAACGACAGCACCTGTCCTATTTATTTATAGATAGGCTGTAAATATTGGAAAAACCAAATCGTTACGAAATTACTTTGGAATTTTAATGAAAGGCACAACAAACACGTCTGCGTCCGCTGGACGCAGGTAAGGTAAATTGAGGGGTCCTACCTAATGATTTATGCGTATAAGACGCAGGATATTGCGTCCTGTAAAACCCTGGTGATAGTGGATCTGGACAGTGGACCCCCCTGAAGAATCACAAGTTCTTTAGGTTTATATAGACGGATTAGACCAGTGGCAGTCCAATGATATTGTTTTCATCCAGGCTTATTGACCACGTGATAACAATTTTGACCACGTGACTTTTTATCGTGGTTGGCAAAACATTCTGCTCCATGTGTTGTCCATTGAAAAGAGTCATTATTTACCTCAGAAAAATACATGATTAACAATGTTTTAGTTCTAGATTTTAACTTGGAAGTAAAAAATATGTGTTGGACATTGGTTACAATATATTTCTTGCAGAAAAAATGATTATTATTAGTTTTATTTCATCTTTTAAGTGTGCCCGCTCCGGTGTTTTGGCCCAACGACTGGTTTCAATAGCCAATATTTTCGTTAAATAATGATAAAATATGTGTTACAACACATTATTTATAGATCAATTATTAAACTATGGCACCCTGTTGTTGGAATTATTTTTTCATGAAAGATTTTGTTTTATATCGTTATAAAACATGCCCTGTTTCCGTGTCTTATACAGGTAAACAACTGTTTTTTGCCAACCAGAGATTTTATTGACTTTCAGATAAGGACCGTAGCGTGCCGGGTGATATTGATCTGTGACATAGTGTTTGGACTCGTCTATAGAAATAAGCATTTTTAGATCACCCGTGGAAAATGCCCTTTAACCATTGGACCCCCTCTGTAAAACTGTAAAATAAGTTGTGGACTAAAATTAATAAAAAAAAAAGTGTTTTTTTTGTCAGCTGGGCCTGGGTCCCCCCTGGCAAAATTCCTGGAGCGGCCCATGCAGGCACAAGTGGTGATATGCTTGTGATGATATTGGGTTGCCTTCTCTTGGGACCCGTGGGGATCGGTCTATGCTAAACAGATGCTTGGCCCCTGCTCACCTTTTGAAAGTTACCAGGCAAACCAACTCTTCTGGCAAAGTTATTTAAAACTATGTAGGTTTTAGGTATTAGCTTGGGTCTGTATCATTGAAAGATGCCAACTTTCAGCAAAAATAATTCGATAATAAGAGTTTTCTCATACAAAATAAATAAAATTCTTTAAAAAAAATGTTTTCTTCAGCGGAATTCCATTGTTTGTGATTTTTCTCTGCTGTTTTTATTTGATATTTTTTGTTGATCAAAATTTTCGAAAAATGATTATTTCATGAGGATTAAAAGCAAGGAGATCCGAGTTTATCACCTCACAGTAGTTGCAATAGCGTAGTGGCTGTGACATCAGCCTGTCTCAATAAATCACATAGATACCTGACATGCATGTATAACGTGAGCCTACAACCCCCATAGGTGGAAAAACATGCTCAACCACCAAAGGTGGTTTGTCACAAAATAACTTTCGTCTCCGAGAAGTGGCAACCAGAGACTTGGCCTGGAAATACATGGGAAAGGTGACTGCAGTCTGGCAGTTGACATTATCACACCGCTGCCACCAAATGTAGCTTTAGTCGACAAGCCTACAAACCCGGTCAGTGGAAAAGCATGCTCAACCACAGAGGGTTGTTAATTATTTATATAGGCTACTTTGACCTGTATCACAAACTACAGGGTTTCTAATTTGCATATTACATCAAATTGTACCACTCCCTAATACGCTGAACCAACATATTATACATGTGACTACAACCGTCACACATGTATAATGAAGTCCTGCAGAAACTAAGAGTAAGTTTTTACCCCAACTAGTTGCTCAGGTCTGTGAAATCTCAGAAATCTGTGATCTAAATTTTCACCCAAATGCACTCCCTGTTGTAAAGATCAACAATTCATTGCTGACAGTATCATGAACGAAAAGAAATGCATGACAACGCCCTGTACTGTATAGAATTCGATTTTGTCATGGTTCTGCGGTTAAAGCTATGATGATAAATTAATTGATTTGTAAATTTTTGGACCCGAGCTTAATATAATACTTCTGTACTTATTGAATTGGTAAGCAGCCAAGTGATTCTGTGCTTAGAAACATACTCACCTGTGTTTTCATTCTTTCAAGCTCAGACCAAAATTTAGACCTCTAGCTTTGCTAGATATGTCAGCATGGGCCTTTATTTTGTATTTGCAAAAATGTGATTCAAACATTTTCTAAAATTGAAAATGATTTGTGTTACGTGATTTCCAACAATGTGAAATTTTGACTCAGATGAGCCTGTGCAGCATCCTGTTAAGCCCAGAAACTCCAAATGATGTTCTGTCAGTAGCTTAACACTCATAGTTTATTCATGTGACTAGCAAAGGCTCTGATCAGACTGTGCATATGCGCAGGCTGGTCTGAGCCTGTGCTGGTCACATACACCACATCGTTGGAAATCTCATGTCATGGTTCAAATCATGTGTGTCGTCTCATTTCTTTACAGAATAAAGTTGGAGAGACAGTTAGACAAGAACACTATTAGAGTTAGGGCTGAGCTATGAGTATGGCTACAACACCGGGGGAGATAGTCGTACACAGCAGTAATGCTGTTGGAGCAGATGTTGAGGCACTTGTACAGGCTGCTGTCAGTGTACTCTCAAATGACATGCAGGTAAGGCCAACTCTAAAATAACTTTTGTATACTCTTACAGGACTAATCTATAAATATCCGCATTCGCTTGGCTTTTAAGAAATGATCATTTTAGTTATGCACTTAAATGTTTGAACAGATAGACCCCAAAGTACATTTGTACCTCACTTTTTAAAGTGCAAATTAAAGTCATTCTGCTTTGGGTGGCTTGATTGTCGCAACTTTTATCATGCTAATTTTTCAAGTTCCTCAGTGTTAAGAGTACTCAACTTTAGAAAGGGGGGTGGCAGGTTCATTTTCTCAAAGCTAAAATTGGTATCATCAATTTCATTTTGAAGTTCCATTCCAGTAATTTCCTTTAACGAATTTCTGTTTAGGCCAAATAAAAAATGTGTTTTGGGTAACTGTTTTGAAAATTTTAAGATAGGGTAGGCACACATATTTTTTTTTCTTTCTGGAAAAATATATAAATATATACCCGACAAAAAAAGAAACGCACCACTTAGAACTGTTCAACTCGCAGGAAGAACACAAGTGATAGGCAAGTTTAGTGTATATCAGTGCAAAGGTATGTCATTTAATGTTGCGTCACACGTCTTTTGCAATCTGGCGTCGAAATTGTGTTAAAGAAAATTGGTCATAAACAAAGTGGGGGTCAAAATGTAACGTCACAGGAAATAAGCGTTTTTATAATGCTCTCTTGCTGGATAAGTTCAAGCAATTGGAATCTTCTCAGTGGACCAAATTGTACCCAGACACTTGTTCTTTGCAAATTCTATCTTTAAGTTCACCATACGCGATAATTGAACGCTAGGTACCCCATATATTGTGACTACCATTTGGATAATGATTCCACACTGGAGATACATGTAAACCTTACAAAACATTTAAAGATTTCAACATTGTTTAAATCAATTTAAACGATCCTAACTGATGAAAATGGATTTTGGAATGACAAAAAAGCATCATTAAACACATTGATTGTCTCACATAACAACATCATATCGTTTTCATACTTTGCAAATGTAAAACATACTTGAAATTCCATGCAGACAGTAGCATTGAATTAACGCTCCCAAAACTCGTTTACCATTCGCCGTGATGTGTTTTGTGCCTATACAAGGAAAGTACAGATACTCATCTAAGTCACACTCAAATTTGATTAAGATATGATCAGAAATTGATATTTCATGACAAATAACATTTTCGTATTAAAAGGAGATCTTAATGGTGAAAATCGTAGTGGTGCGTTTCTTTTTTTGTCGGGTATATAAATAATAGTTTTTTTCCCAGAAAACCTGAATGAATCCTAGGTTTCACCAGTAAATTTAGGTAGGGTGAGGTTACCCTAAACACATTTTTTTTATTTGGCTTTAGATTCCAAATCAGAGTCAGTTACAAGAGCAAGTACAGGTGGTCATGGAAGGGACATCAGATCTACGACAAGAGAGGCTCTACATGTGTACTGATTGTAACCTCGCATTCTACGGTGAGAACGGGGAGGCTGAATGGCAGTGGCATCTCAAACAGCATCAACCACACAAGTGTGACATCTGCATGGAGACCTTCGAACAGAAGCGTAAGTTTGCATACCCTTTTGTGAGATTTTGTTTGTTTGTTTGATTTGATTCTTTACGTCCCATCAACAATCTTTCAGTTCAACAGGGAAGAGTCTTCCTGGGTTGAACCCAGCGTTTGGGCTAGGATTTATTTTTCTTTCACCACCAATTTCACCAATCAGATTTATTTTGTGCCATTTTCTCGAACTTAGAGCCAGATTTTGACCATTTTTTGCCAAAAAAGAGCCAGGTTTTGGGGCATTTTTCGCAAAAAAGGTCTTCTGTTTTTAACCCCCTTAATTCTGGTGGATTATTCTATACACATTGATAAAATAACTATGGGATAGTCCATTTTGAATTTAAAGTGGTGACAGTCTTTAAATTGATCATGTATATTTGTACCTGAAGATTGTTGATTTTCTTAACAAACAGAGCAGACACTGATGAAATGCTACTGTTTGGGTATTGTAATTTGTACCTGTTTGCAAGTATTCAGAAATTAAAAGATTAATCAACCGTTGTGTGCTTACCAATTGTGTGCTTATCATATTATACTTTGCACATGAATGATGGTGTTAGCAAAAAATATTAAACAGGGTTGATAATGATCAGACTTTCTATGTATATATATTGGAAGATTGTGGAAAATATATATTGATGACCATTAAGCGGCACGGGCAATGACTTTTAGCCAGAGGTGACGATCCAACGCCAGACAAAAATTTGCGCTTGCGATTTTTCTTTCGCGCTTAGTTGTCGCCAAATTAATAATTTTTGCGCCAAATTTACTATTTCTTAGCATTTGGCAATAACGGTGATCGGTAGCATGAACCCTGGTTGAACCAGTACTAAGCTAGGATAAATGTGTCTTGCTCTTTTGTGAGTTCCAAATACAATGAGAAGTTATGATTCTTAAAAAAATATACAAATTTTTCTTGCAGATTATTACCTTAAACATGCAAACCATTGAACACAGCAATTTTACGCTTTGCATATGCATAGGTTACATAATGTAGAGGGAACTGGGCAACATCTTATTTGACTTGACCCCATCCCCAAGGTTAAGGTCAAATTCTGTATTTTCATGTAAATGCATCTCCTTGGACACAGCACCATCAAACTTTGCAGATGCAAAGGTCACATGATCAGGGTTCATCCTAGGATGGGCCCGATCCATTTTTTGAGAAAACTATTAATTTTTTGCTTAAATGGACTTCATTTTTGGCTGGGCCCCATGTACAAGCTATTCAAATCTCATGTCAATTATGCTCTAATGTGGATATTAAGGATTCTTGGGCCCATCAAATTTTGCAAAGGGCCCATAAAAATTTCAAATGGCCCATTAAAATTTGGAAATTTGCATATATTTAAATGGGATATGGGCCATTGGCCCATTTAAGGGCCCATCATCATTTTGGGCTAGGATTAACCCTGCATGATGTAGAGGGTACTGGGCAACATCTCATGTGACCTTGAACCCAAGGTCAAGGTCAAATATTGTGCTTTCTTGTGAAAGCACTGCTTTTTCACTGTTTGGTGTAGGAACTTCAAAAGTTGCAAGGGCATAGGTCACATGATGTAGAGGGTACTGGGCAATATATCATATGACCTTGATGCCGAGGTCAAATAATGTATTTTTATTGTAAATGCATCTCCTCCTAAACCATTGAACATAGAGCAACTTCAAACTTTGTATGTGCATATGTCACATGATGTAAAGGATACTGAGCAATATTTTGTGTTACCTTGACCCCAAAATCAAGGTCGAAAAAAAGCGGCTATTAGCGATTGAGTACCAAGGACTGCAGTCTAGTTTTCCATATTTTCAGAAACCCTTGCCCAGCACATGAGAACTCATTCAATACAGATGCCATTTATCTGTGAGCAGTGTGGCTCAGCCTACAGCTTGAAGGCTAATCTTACACAACATATGAAGATCCACGAGACTGCTGCTCATCTCAAGTGTGACCAGTGTGACTCCACATTTGTGTAAGTAAAGTAAAACCTGTGGAAAACAACCACTCTGAAAAAGACCATAAATTGGTTTTCAAGACCAATTATGGCTTAATGCAGGTCAAAAATATTGCAGAATGCGCCAAAGGGAGCATTCTGCAATACTTTCAACCTTCATTAAGCTACCATTTGTGTAAGTAAAGTAAAGCCTGTGTAAAACTGCCACTCTTAAAAAGACCAAAAATTGGTTTTCAAGACCAATTATCGCTTGATGCAGGTCAAAAATATTGCAGAATGCTCCCCTTGGAGCATTTCGCAATACTTTCGACCTTCATTAAGCTACCATTTGCCATTAAGACCTTTGTTTTGTCTACTTTTTTGAGTTGCTGTTTTATACAGGTTTTACTGTAAATCAGAATGGCCTACTGGGTAATTTTTATGCTTTTTGTCGTCTGCAGATTTTTTTTCGAAATCAACTTTTTCGAAAAAATACTTATAAGAATACCGTCAGAGTGTCAAATAGTTTTTATCCAGATCAGGTCAGATGTTTTGTCGGGCCTGATCTGTGTCTAATCTCAGTTATCAGCAGATAAGACTAGGAGATCAGGACTAAATTAAACTGAACTCTTTCCTTGTTAGTTGCAAATTTTGTTTTTGCTTATAACCTTTGCAAACTGTTTGAACCCAGGTCAGGTCCTGAGCTGGATCCAAACTGTTTGACACTCTGATAGTGTTCCTGAGATAATTTTATTTGAAAAAGTGTATCTTGAATATAATATGCAGTCAGTGACAGAAAATGGGAAGATCGAACATTATTGTTTCAAGTCTCTCAAATTTTCCTCTTTAACAGATTATAGCCTCATAACTGGACAGCACAGGTTTAGATAAACACAATTTTCAGCATAAAATTATAGATATTTTCTTAACCACAAAATAACCATCTCTCAATGAGACAGCTCTTTTGAGCATCCTAAACCCATGTTGTAACTGATTGGTAAGAAAATAATAACAATTTTACGCTCAAATTTTCAACCATTGAGGTGCATCTTGACACTAGAATGCTGCAATGTTTTGTAGTACCTGTCTAATGACAAACTTTATAATCATTTTAATTGTGAAGGTTCTATCATACATGTACTTGTGTTGAAATCTAGCTGATAGGCACTCTTTGCGTGAAATTGAACAGTTATTCAGTTCTTTAGCCAGAGCAGAATGTTATTATGCATGACAATTGACGGTGAACTTTAAGCTAGAACATTGTAAAAAAAATAGCAAAATAAAATTTTGACCAAAGACTTCATTGAAAAATGCTACCATATGTTAACTTTCAAAAAAGATAAGGAGTTTTCGACCAGTAGGTAGCATTCACCAAAAAGTGTCATATCCAACCAATTGTCTTTCAATGATCTGCTGTGCAAGGGTGGCTATCACCAGGCCTTTAGTTAAGGACCCTCTCGTTGAGACGGTTCTTTTGAGCACCCAAAACAAATGTTAAAACTCTTGTGTAAGAAAATATTTACAATATTGCGCTCAACAATTTTGCTCATCTAAACATGTGGTTAATCCCCAGGTAACCATCCTTCAATATTTACATTTCCACTGCGAGTCTTTAAATGAACCTTTACATTTGAGATGCCGTTCATACCTTCATGGACAAATCAATTTAAGCTGCACCCACTTACTCGCCATTTGAGCGGACCAACGTCAGCACCATCCAATTACGTTGCTTGTTTACTGACGTTTGAGTGACGTTGGACACTTGTCGCCATGACTTTAAGCGTGGAAATTTGTTATTTTGGCTATTCCAAACCCTCCGTTATGTCGATTGAATTCAAAATATCTGGAAAACCAGCCAAGTTAGGTGAAAATTGACATCTGATACTTGACTGATAATATAATGTAAATATAAGTAATAAATTCGATTTTTGGTCTATTCATAAAATCATGAATACTTGAGTCTCTTGCAAAGTTAATGTGAAGCACTTCGGGCTTCACTTACTTTGCAAGAGACCTGAAGTGTTCATGATTCCATAAACAGACCAAAAATCGAATTTATTTCTTAAATAATGTCCATAGCAGTTAAGCAATGACTTGACTATTTATAAATCTTGCCTATTATAGATCTAGACTATTTATAAATCTTGACTATTATAGATACCAGAGTCATCTGGACAGACATTTTAAGATGGTACACACAGGGGAACCAATCAAGATGTACTCCTGTGAAGAATGTGGGAAACAGTTCAGCCATCAGAAAAACCTTGTACAACATGTGAAGATACACCAGCCGGGAGACAAGCCTTATAAATGTAACGAGTGCCCAGCCTCCTACAGCTACAAGTGCCATCTTACCAGACATCTCATCATACACACAGGTAAACCAGGATTCTCTTTAAAGACCTGTATTTTAGCTTTAAAGGGGAACCTTGGCTGATTACTTTATGAGCTTAATTTATCACTTCAATTGGCAGATCAAGACATCTCATCATACATACAGTCAGGTAAACCAGGATTCTCTTTAAAGACATATGAGCCGTGGCATGGGATTCCAACAATGTGGTATATTCGAGCAGCAGAGCCTCAGATCAGCCTGTGCAGTGCCCATATGCGCAGTCTGATCAGAGCCTCTGCTAGTCACATGAATAATCTATGAGTGTTAAGCTACTGACTGAGCATTATTTGGAGTTTCTAAGCTTTAAAGTGGGCTGCACATGTTTGTCTGAGTCTACACTTGTCAAAATGCCACATTGTTGGAAATCACACGTCGGGGCTTGTATATTTTAGCCTTAAAGTGGCACTACTGGATAATTTCATGTTAGAATAATGTGCATTGAGCTAAAATGCTTCACATTAGTGGACTAAGGATTTAATTTTAGTTATATGTGTCTTTTATATGCATATATATTGGGTCAAAAAAGAATGACTGTTTGTTTTTTCCTGAGAGGGTTCCAGAGAGATTTAAGAGTGGGATGGAAATGCATGGACTGGGGCTTAAACTATCAACCTGCCTGATTTGCAATCCATAACCGTCACTGACGGTTATGGATTGCAAATGAGGTTGTTAGTTTGTGAGGTTGAACCCCAATATGCCACATCTTGATGCTTTATCCTTTGTTTTCACTGCACAAATTAAGATAAACAAACAATTTCAGCGTACAATTGTTAATATAATATTTTACCCATAATTTTTAGCATATGTTTTGGGTGCTCATAAGAACCGTCTCATTGAGACAGTTCTTTGAGTGCCCACAACATACGTTTTGGTTGAGAAATAAGAGCACTATTTTTCTGTTACACATCCTTAACTAAAAACCTGGTTAAATCTTTTGGTTTTCACTGTATCCTTTGTTTTAAGGTGAAAAGCCATATCGATGCAAGTTCTGTGGTAAATCTTTCAACCGTAACGCTCATCTGGTGCGCCATCGCAAGATCCACAGTGACAGTGAGAAACGTTACCGCTGTGAGGAATGCAATTTCGCCTTCTGGGAGAAAAGTGATCTTCAGCGACACATACGATCGCACGTTGGCAATCGACCATTCAAGTGTAATTTCTGTGAGCAAACATTTACATGGAAACGATATCTTCTAAAACATCTTAATATTCACCACAAAGATGACACCCATCACTTCTGTATTGACTGCTGTGCTTGCTTTGAGAGCGAGGTAGCGCTGACCGAACACATCGTCGAGGCTCATTCCAATAAGAAACAGCTCACCCATACCTGCAGTCATTGTGGCGAAGAATTCTACTTCAAGTATAAGCTAGATGAACATATGTTTAAGCATACTGGCATTAAAGCTCATAAGTGTGAGAAATGTACACTTGCTTTTGTGAGTCGTAGAGAGTTGGAGAGACATATTGCCGATCATTCCATGGAAGTATCCTTTCACTGTAACACTTGCGACCAGACGTTTGCCTCTATTCAGGATCTTCAGACTCATGTCACCTTACATGCTGGTCGCGGTAAATTTGTATGCAGTGAGTGTAATCTTTCCTTCAAATGGAAGAGTCAGTTGAAAGCACACATGGTGTCCCACTCTGACAATAGAGCTTTCTCTTGTGACATGTGTGAGAAAGAATTCAAGAGAATGAAGGATTTGAGACGACATGTGAGAATTTACCACGAGTCCAAACCTCCGTATACATGCACAGAATGCAACCAAGATTTCCACTCGCCTCTCAATCTACTGAAGCATGAGAAATCCTGCCATAGTGAGGCTGCACAGTCAGAGCGATTCTATGAATGTCATCAGTGTTCAGGAGCTTTTAAACTGAAGGAGGATCTTGACCGCCATATGAAGATACACCAGGCTAAACCATATATCTGTATGACATGCTCTAAGGAGTTTAGCAAACTCAAGTTCATTAAGAAACATCTGCTGTTGAAACACAACTGTGAAACTGCTGTAGAACTTGAGCATTATAGAAAGATCAAACCTGAAGGTAATGAGAATGAGGATGATGGAATTATGGATGAAGGTCAAGACCTATCTTATGACGCCATCCATGATGTGACTTATGATGGAGATCAGGAGCCCTCCTATATTGAACTACAAACAGTGGAACAGGCAGAGCCTGAGCAGGAGAAAAGTGAAGAAGTTCAGAGAATTGAGATTGTTCCGTTGTCCTCGACTGCCAACAATGTACCTGTAGAAGAGGAACCACAGACACAGATTATCATTGAGAGCGTGCAGGGTGGGATACAATCTAATATGCCACCACCAACATCAAACATTGCATCTAATGTGACCATACCTAAAGTTATTATGATCCGAGGCAATCAGACAAACCAGCAAGGCATGAGGCGGGTTCCAGGAATGACTAATCAGAATATGATCAGGACTGTATCACCTCAGGGACACCAGAATCATCAGAATATGATGAATGCTAGCATTAGTAATACACAGTACACACAGCAGTCTATGACGTCACAGAGCAATGCCAACAGACTGAGTACAGAGAGTATACTACTCCAGCTTGCACAGACTGCTCAGATGCAGAAACCAATGCCTGCACAGCCGCAGAAATTGCCATCATTATCACAGATACCAAATATAGTAACAGCTAACCAGGTGTCCATACCACAAATACCAAATATTGTAACAGCCAATCAGGTTCCGATACCTCAAATACCAAATATCGTAGCAAGTCAGGCATTCATGCCACAGATACCAAACATTGTAACAGCCAGTCAGCCGACTCTGTCCCAGATACCCAATATTGTGACAGCAAGTCAGGGGGCAGGAGATTACGTTAATGATGGTCCTGTACCTGTTGCTATGATACCGTCGGTGGTGAATACTAGTGAAGTGATAGAGGAAGTGACGTCAAGTCTCAGTATGACGTCAAACCCTATAGTACAGGTAGAAGTTATGGAGGGAGAAGCTACAGGACAGGAAGTTCAAGCACAAATAGTGCAGAGTTTAAACCTTTAAGACTAGCCTTAGTACGGAATGGTTCAAGATACCCTGGCATAGGTCTAGATACTCAATACTTTCAAGCAAACCATTTTGAATATTTTCTAACACATCAGTTTAAACATGTGTTTTGGATGCTCAAAAGAACCGTCTCAATGAGACGGTTCTTTTGAGCACCCACAACATATGTTTTGGTTGAGAAATAAGAAAATTGAATTTAATTACACAATTTTAGCTAGAGGCCAGGCGTGGGTCTCAGTATGTCAGCAATCCGTATTGTACAGGTTGAAAATAGGGAGGGAGAAACTACGACAGAAGAGTACAGGCATAAACGGGGTTAAAATAGCAAAGACAAGCCTTGGTGTTGAGTGGTGCAAGATAGCCTAGGTCTCAGTATATGGACCATGACTTTAGAAAACCTGTCTTCGGGTTAGCAAGTAGCAAGTTTTGATACGATAATCTCCAATAAGCGAATAACAAAAGTGCTGATCAACGCAGACTGGTCTGTATCTCTGTTGTTCATGACACCGCCCAGTCCCTTTTGTGCAGTATGAGGTAATGACAGTAGATGGAAAAGAACAGCGAATGCAGGGTCAGAGAAGTGGATTTCCTACTTCTTTCCAATTTTTGGGCCAGTGACCCCTAAATGTGGGAGAGAAGTGTTGCTGGAAAACAAAATTTACTTCACCTTAGTAATCATACCTATATTTATTCTTTGCCTTCCAGCAGCAAAGTTTACCATCTACTGATAACCTCTGCAAATAGTTTGGATCCAGATCAGGCCAGGCAGAATGCAGGACCTGAACTGGATCTAAGCTATCAAACACTCTGATGTTACTCCTATTTGAAGTAATGCTGAAAAATAACTGCATATGACAAAAATAGTGAAAGATTTACCCAGCATGCAGAGTTAAGCAAGCTCTTGCCTAAAAAAAAGAAAGACTGCTTTTCATAGAAACGTAAAGTCTTCTTTGTTTAAGACATGTGTCTGCTTAATACAGTCTGTAGCACATTAGAAACTTTAAAATGTCTTCTAGTTGAAATAAAAACGCTACCGATCCTATCTCAGAAATAGTATAGGCTAACTACGTTCAAACATCACTGTGGACATATATACTAGCTGGTACAGGATAAAATTTGTCAAAAATGTCCAAAGCCCCACATATGTTTAAACATTTTATCCAAAATGTTCAACTATTTCTCTTATTTTACTCCTAATTGAAACATGCAGTTTTAATTTCTGCTGGTACAAATGTATATCTTTGCAACATTTTTCTCTCTATTGGAGGAAATAACCTAGGGGTGGGGCAAGCTCACTGCTCTTCCTGATTTTTTTTTCTAAGACGTGTCTTCTGTCACCATCAACATGATCAATATCAAGAAACTATGAAGCATTCCAACTTGTATATATTAGAATATATATCAGGGCCCGGAATTTCAATGCCTCCTTAGAGTTAAGCAAGACTTAAGTTAAGTATTGATATTTCAACATGCTATATTAAATGCTAAATAAATTGCCTTGATCGATGAGGTACTTGTGGTCAAAGATATCATTGTGAAATTGTCATAATTCAGAAAAAATGAAACTATTTTGATTGTAATCAGTTTTAATTGTTATTTTTTCGCATCCTGAAAAATCAATACTTAACTTAAGTCTTCCTTTAACTTTAAGGAAGCATTGTAATTGCGGGCCCTGGTCTCCAGATAAGAGTTCATATTTGAAAGTTATTTTTCTTAGTTTGCAACCAAAACATATGTTGTGGGTACTCAAAAGAACCGTCTCAATTGAGACGGTTCTTTTGAGCATCCAAAACATATGTTTTAACTGATGGGTAAGAAAATAATACAGTTTAAAAAAGTTTGCCTATCTGGGCAAATGTATTGTGATAGGCTCAGATAAGCTATTAATATTTAGGAGCATTTTTGTGGTTATTTAGTTTTCGAAATCATAGATCCAAATAAGGACATTTTATGAGCTTAACATTGTAATTATTTTCTTACCCATCAATTTAAACATGGGTTTTGGGTGCTCAAAAGATCCGTCTCATTGAGATTTTGAGATAGTTCTTTGAGTACCCACAACATAAGTTTTGGTTGAGAAATAAAGAAAATAGTTTTCCAATACGCACTCTTATCTGGATGCCTGCCAGATATGGATTTGTCTAAATATTGACCAGCATATGACATTTTGGTACTTAGGGCTATTCCAGAAAAAAATACCTGTAGGGGAAAGAAGGCACTTTATTTTAGACCCACGACCCATGGAGCTAAATTTCCACAGACACCCACCACCCATGTAATCAGAAAGGTTCATATACCAACTACCCATAGAATTAAATAAGATATGTATATGGATACAAAATGTTGATAATCAATATATAGAGTAAGCAAGTCTAACATCTACCCATGTGAATTATTAGCTCACCTGAGCCGAAGGCTCATTGGTGAGCTAATAGTATACCAGTGACTCCGGCGTCCGTCTGTCGTCCGTCAACATTTTCAAACATCTTCTCCTCTGAAACTGCTGGTCCAATTGAACTCATATTTCATATGGAGACTCCTTAGGATGGGGGAACGAAAGTTTGTTCAAATGGTCTTGGTCACATGACCAAGATGGCCGCCACGCCCATATATGGTAAAAACCCTTAAAAAATCTTCTTCTCCAGAACCAGAAGGCCGATGACCTTGGGACTTGGTATGTAGCATTGGGGTTGTGGGGCCTACCAAGTTTGTTCAAATGATGATCCTAGGTTGACCTTGACCTACTTAACGTCAAGGTCAAATTTGCTTCCTATTGCATTTAAATGGGAAAATTTCTGAAAAGTTGATTTTTTTGAAAACTGTGGAAGCTTTAGTCATTATTCTCACTTGATATGTTTAACCTTGTGAGACAATGGCTATAAATAAGTTCAAAAGGTCAAGGTTGACCTTTGACCTTTCAGCTTAGGTCGCTCATATTGGAGTCCCATCAATATATTAAAACATAGTTTTCTCACAAAACATTGGCCCAATTGAACTCAAATTTCATGTGAAGACTCTTTATGATAAGTTAGCCAAAATTTATGCAAAATATTTTGGTCACATGACCAAGATGGCCGCCACGACCATATATGGTAAAAAACCATTTAAAAATCTTCTCCAGAACCAGAAGGCTGATGACCTTGGGACTTGGTGTGTAGCATTGGGGATGTGGGGCCTACCAAGGTTGTTCAAATAATGAAACGAAGTTGACCTTGACCTACTTAACTTCAAGGTCAAATTTGCTTCCTAATGCATTTAAATGGGATTTTTTTTGAAAATTTCATTTTTGAAAACTGTTGAAGCCAAAGTCATTATTCTCACTTGATATGTTGAACCAAATGAGACAATGGCTATAAATAAGTTTCAAAGGTCAAAGTTGACCTTTAACTTTTCAGCCAAGGTCGCTCATATTGGAGTCCCATCAACACATCAAAACATAGTTTCCTCAGAAACCACTAGGCCATTTGAACTCAATTTTCATATAAAGACTCCTTATGATAGGTTAGCCAAAATTTATACCAAGTGTACTGGTCACATGACCAAGATGGCCACCACGCCTATATATGGTAAAAACCCTTTAAATGTCTTTCTCTGGAACCAAAAGGCCAATGGCCTTGGGACTTGGTAAGTAGCATTGGGGATGTGGGCCCTACCAGATTTGCACAAATGATTAATCTAGGTTGACCTTGACCTACTTTATGGCAAGGTCAAATTTGATTCCTAATGCATTTATTTGGGAAAAATCTTGTATTAAGTACCAAAAGCCAAGCTGACCTGTGACCTTTTATCCAAGGCCACTCATTTGGACTGCCACACACCTATCTAAACATCTGTTTCTCAGAAATCACTGGACTGTTTGATTGATTATTCATTAGATTGTTTAAGTCACTTTACCAAAATGTCTGCAACCCCCATATATGGTAAAACAAAATTTGTTCCATTATAAGCTGTAGTTGACCTTGACCTATTTTAACATTATTAAGGAGATCAGGTGAGCACCTCAGGACCTTCAGGTCCTCTAGTTTTAATAAGCTTTCGTAAAAAAGAGGAAAGTGCAACTTGTGCTCTTTTTCCTATACTGTGTTGTCTACACCCATCGACATATGACATTTCCAATAACAGCCTCTACAGAAAAAAGCCACTGTCAATGAATGAAAAGCTTCATGCTTTTTAGTTTTGAAGCGAATGGTTTAAGATAACTTGCTAAACTTTATTTGTTTGTAATTTTCTGTCTGACATCACCCTCATTGGTCCCACTCAGCTTTTAATATGTAACTAGGGTGATAACTGGAACAGTCAATATTTTATCCGATCCCACACCGCTAGTTATAGATGTTGCCTTTGAAAACTTTCTTTGGTTATTGTGTTGCTTTACCGATTGCATACTGCAATCCCATTTGACATGCAATAAGGGCTTTATAAACACGGAAAACAACTTTGTGTGTTTTATTCTCACACAAAATAAATTCATTCGAGCGTAGATTGGATGATTTCACACAACAGAAAAACAAGCTGATTTGGATTCAATATTTTGATTGATACAGGAACATTCGATTTGATATACCTATTAAGTGTCAGTAAACGATTTTCCGATAAAACACCAGCACCCGTGTAATCAGATTTTTTCAAACACCAATGACCCATATAATTTGAAAAATGTCAACACCAACCACCCATAGAAAAATATATCGTTTGCCTTCTTCCCCCCCAAGGTATTTTTTTATTGAATAGCCCTTATCACATATGCGCAAAAGCCTCCTTGAAATACCCATCTGACATATACAACAGGACTGATTTTTGGCCAGTCTTCATATTCAGTACATACATCAGCTGCATACATACTTGTGACAGTGGCAAGTCCGGGCTTTGCCCAGACTCATCTAAACATTCATTACTCGCTGATGCGATAAGTTCTTAAATCTGATGAACTGGTCCATATATGTTTTTGGTGCTCAAAAGAACAATTTCTTGGAGATGGTTCTTTTTAGTTCCCATTACATTTGTTTTGGTTAAGAAAAAAATCAATTTGGAATTTTACCTCTTGTCTGGAGGTCTTTGTATTTAATACAGTATCACCTGTGTAAAATGGCCTATCTAAAATAGACAAAACAAAGAACTTAATGACAACTGGTAGCTTATTGAAGGTCGAAAGTATTGCAGAATGCTCCCCTTGGAGCATTCTGCAATATTTTGACCTGCATTATGCCATAATTGGTCTTGAAGACTAGTTTTTTGGTCTTTTGGTTTTACCGAGGTTTTACTGTATTTCAGTTTAACTCTTTGTCTGCTAGTGGTGAATTATGTCATCTGCTGAATGTTGGGCCTGATTGAGATCCAAACTGTTTGACACTCTGATGTTATTCCTGAAAGCTTACTTTGAAGAAAAAAAAAACTAATGCCAAAAAAATATCTGCAGATGACAAATAATCTTGAAAAGTTTCCCAGCATGCAAAGAGTTAAAAGAACATGTTTAACATTGTACAAATGTTTATGAATAAAGAGCATTGCAAAAAATCTAGCAATTTTTATCTGCTAGTGACTGCTTTTGTTGTCTGCTGATGATCTTTGCTAACAGTATGGTTCCAGATCATGTGAGCAAAATGATCTTGATCCAAACTGTTTGACACGATGGTATTTCCAATTTTTTTTATAAATTTTTTTAAAAAAAATACAACTTTAAAAGAAAATCAGCAGACGACAAAAAAGCATATAGACAATTACCCAGCAGCAGTGGTAAAAACTGTTTATTAATTTGAAAAATAGCTCAATGAATTATATTGGACAATTAATTTAAAATAAGCCAGTGTCCATCACAAGTTGGCATGTGCACCCATCCAAGACTCAGTCAGCTTGTACATCCATACAGTCTGATCAGAGAGTTTGGTCTATCGGGAAAGTCCGGCACAGATCAAGAATTGAATCAAGCCTTGGGTGTACATAAGGTGCATTATGCGTAGTACCATGTACAAAAAAGTTCCATTTTGTTAGCTGGACCTGGCGTAAGGAAAATTAGTTCTGTAGCATGTGGGTTCAGCCCTATTAAAATCCTTTTTCTGATTATCCGAAAAGTTTAATCAGCAGAATAAATGAAGTTTATGTATTTTTCAATGAAGTATCGCTATCGCCACATAAACTTCATTTATAACCGTTTGTTTTTCTGCGATCACACTTGTTAATGTATTGGCATGGTTTCTGTGATGTCAGCGCAATCTTATGTAACGTCAGCATCAACGTAGATCCTCGATGTACATCCCAGGTCTGCTTCCATGAAATTGGCCGAAGCAGTTCCGATTGAGACTTTGGTGGGCACTCTATTGGTAGCCAAGGGTTCTTCAGGCAGGAGCCTAAGACTCTGATCAGACTGTGCGAATGTGGAGACTGAGCATTGAGCTCATGACAACTTGTACCTTATGCTGGATGCCACTCAAATTATATATCAGTAAACTAAAATGGCCAAAATGAATGTTTTATGATTATAAACTGTAAAGTATTTGTTATATTTAATGATGATTTGTATGAGAATGAGTTGCATCTACTGTGTCAAACATAGTTTAACCATTAACCTGCCAATATTTTTGCCCTGAAAATGTTTGTCTGCGCGTTACATCTTCTGCATATATTCAAACACACTTCAAGATTGAAGCAAACGCTATGAACCCTGATCAGACTGCTGCATGTCTGATCAGGGTTCATATTATTTGCAATATAGACTACCAAAAATATACTCAGATGAGAGAGCAGATGACAATTGCATTGAGCATGAAAAAAGTGTTATAACCTCGGGGCCTGATTTCCAGTCAATCCATAGTTGTTATTTTATCATTGATATAAACTCATTATGTGGATGAAAATAGTGTAGATCCTGATCAGCTGGCTTCATCAGAAGCCAGCTGATCTAGATCTACACTGTTTTCAAAAAAATGGTATAAATTTTGAGAAAGTTATAGCATAGTGCACTTGTTAGGTCCAATATGGTTATCTCCAGCTTTCAAGTTTCCCTGAGATTTTTTTATGTTCCCTGTCCCTAAATATTTTTGTTCTCCTGTTCCCATAGAATTTTGGATTATGTTCCCTTGAAACAAAAGCCCCTTTTCCCCCAATTTCCTAAAGCCCCTGAGAGGACCTTATCATTGAAAGTTGAGGTAAATGGGTATTTACTGTAGTGGGACAAGTTTACTGGTAATGGTGAAATTGAGTTGTGTTGGAATCATGTTTATAGATAAATATATTGTAAATGCAGTAAACCCTGTGTAAAACGGCCCCTCAAAAATAAACAAAACAGAGATCTTAATAACAATTGGTAGCTTAATGAAGGTCAGAAGTATTGCAGAATGCTTCACTTCAATACTTTTGACCTGCATTAAGCGATAATTGGTCTTGAAAAACAGTTTTTGGTCTTTTTGAGAGTGGCCGTTTTACACAGGTTTTGCTGTATTCTAGAATTTCGAACACTCTCTTTTTGTTTTTAAAATAAATGTTGGTTACCAGGGCTGGAATTCAGAAAATGCTTGTCAGAATAGCAAACAGGGAACCTGATCAGACTGCTTCTTCAGAAACAGTCTGATCTGGGTTTTCTCTGTTTGTCTCTGCCTTTTTGGCTGGCAACTAGTGTTCGAAATTTTAGAACATTTACCGTACCGAGTATTATTGATTACACTGCGTGTAATTCTGTATTGATGGAAGGTCAAACAATATTGGCTTGAGGTCAACAGCACCTTCTATATTCGAACTGTAGCCCACAGTCTGCTACAAAACCCAGCAGACTTGTTTACGTCATCATGTGCCCTTTGTCAGAAATTCATTTTCAATATTAACTTGAGGTCAATAGCACCTCCTTATTCAAACTGTAGCCCACAGTCCGCTACGAAACCCAGCAGACTTGTTGACCTCGGCATGCCCCCTTTGTTGGAAATTCAATGTTTTTTAAAAAAGTGATAATTTTTCATCTGTTTAACGAATCCTGGTGGGAAACCAAAGTTATAATGATCCTGTTAAAGTCCGCCATTAAATAAGATAAAATTCACAAAATATATTTTAACAAATTCTTCAGAAATGACAAAAATGGTTTGATAGGCTATTCTTCTGGTTTCTCTTTGTGTATAGAAACTGAGCAGACTGATAATATATGGGCCCTTGACGCAAGGAAACCTGTCTTCGAGCGTTTTGTTGAACAACACAGGAGCAGACCAGCCTGCGCATCTGCACAGTCTGATCAGCACCTTTGTTATTCACTATTTGGAAAGTATCATATGTAAACTTGCTGCAGGTGAAATTCAATTTTCTAGCTACTCCCTGTAGATGAGGAGATTGGTTTGAAACACGCTTTGCCGGAAACCCCGAAGACAGGTTTTCTCACGACGACGCCCATATATAAGGCTATCAGGTACCTTGCATGTGGGAGATATTCATTTTTATTTTATTTAAGCCGTCTTGGACTCAGCATGGCTAAACACTGCAGAGATTTGGCCATACTGAGTGCAGTAGGGTTATGAAATACAGCATGTAATTTCTTGAGAAATGATTGCATGGCTCTGCAAGTAATGTTCATTAGTGTTCGTTTAATTCTTGTTCTTAAATGTTATAAAATGATCAATTTGTTTTGTTTACATAAACTGCCTTGAATTTGAAATGAATTTTTAGTCAGTGATTAAAATATAATCTGAAGGCAGATGGTGTATATCAATCTTGATTAGACATTAAAAGGTTTAGATATAGATCAGGCCCAACAAAATGTCGGGCCTCATCTTGATCCAAACTGTTTGATACTCTGTATTCCTAAAATATTTTTTTCTAAAACATTAAATGTTTTGAAGAAAAAAGCAGAAAATAAAAATTTATTAAAAATTACCCAGCCTGCTATGAGTTTCCTTGAACTCTGCATGCTGGGTAATTTTTCCTCGGCCAGCTCATGAGGAAATGTATGAATAACAAAATGACATGTGAAGATTTAGGCAAGACTGCAGTCTTGCTGGAGTTTTCATTGTTAGTACTTGTAAAATAAAGAAGTATCTACAAAAACGTAGCCTCACTGGAAAACTTGCAGCATGTTTAACCATTAAAGCGCCAATCAAGACTGCAGCAGCCGACAAAATTTGCCGACATCTTTCTCAATTTTTGAAAAAAATAAGGTATGATATTTCATTAGAATTGTCTGCCAGCAGACAATTCTCATGAAATATCATGCCTAATTTGTTATTTTTGAAATAGAAGCAAAGTTTGAAATTGTTGTCTGCTGCAAATTGTAGATGGCGCTTTATGGATTAAAGAATAATTTTACCCTTATCCTGACAATGTCTTTTGTTTGCTTATTATGCCTGCTGCATACATTTAAATGCATTCCAGAATACTTTTATCCCTTAATGCGCCAATCGCAACAAAAGGTCTTCTGCTTTTCTCGTCTGCTGAAATATTTAAGAAGCCTCAATGGCAAACAGTGTGGACCCTAATCAGACTGCTCCTATATGAGCAGTCTGTTTTGGGTCCAAGCGGTTTGCTTCTATACTTAATTTGTCAGTAATGTCAATTTCAGATGCATTTCTTGGCGTTTTAAGTGTTATCATATAATCAAACACTATGAATCCTGATTAGACTGCTCGTAAGGGAGCAGTCTGGTCTGGGTTCATATTGTTCGCAATATAAGCTACCAACAAAAATAAGCAGTGGATAAAGCAGAAATAATTGTTGTGAAAGGCAGGAAAAGTGTTAAAGAATCTTTCTAAATGGTTTTGGTTAATTTCTTTTTCAAATGGGCGAGCTGAAATGTACATTGTTAATTGTTATGAAAAAATTAATTTGTTGTTTATGGTTAGAATAATAATTTATTTTTAAAATGTAAATAAGTGTAAATAAAGAATTAATGCTATGTATTTGGTACATTTTTATTTCCCCATATATACTCACAAAACAATTGATGGATATTGAATTTTTTTAGATTTTTATTACATTTCAACAAAGGTATTTTTGTATCAGCATTCACCTAACTTCAAAGGAATGATGCTTGGGTGGTCCTCTTTCAAAGTTGTTCAAAGAATTCCATTTGATGCAAAAAACTTTAAAAATCTTCTTTCCAAAAACTACTAGTCAGATTTTAAAATAATTTGGTACAAATGGTCCTTGGTGACCCTTTACCAAATTTGTTCAAATTATTTTGATTCCCAAGATGTCTTGACTAGGCCCGTCCTTTTGATGGTACAAACTTTTATAGACCTATCACCCAGGTAGTAGTGGATGGTACACTGCTTGACGTGGAAGCCAGCTTCTGCTATCTTGGCGACATGTTATGCACTGGTGGAGGATTTGCCTTACTATCGCTACAAGATGTAATACTGCCTGGGGAAAGTTCAGGAAACAATTTTTGTAATCATGTCAACTAGGGAAAATAAACGCCTTATCGCTAGAACTTTTTTAAAGATCCTCATACTTGTTAATGATATCATTTATAATGTTTCATATTCATCCAAAGCTGGATTTGTGTTAAACTTTTGTTGAGCAATATATAAAATCTCTTTAATGATAGCTTTAGAACCCCATAGCAGATTTGATTCTCTATAGACATTGGATGCAGGGCAAAATACCTTGGTTCTTTTTATCGTCCCAGACAAGATTGATAATGAATATCTTGGGGAATTCAATTCGTCTTTGTCTCGTATAATGTCTTTCAACTAAGGGGATATAGAGTGGAGCAATGTGCAAGTACCCCAAGGGGTGCAAAAAGGCAGTCTCGGCAATAACCGTTTTGGATATCATGGGAGCACTGTCTGACTCAAGTTGTGAATAGATGCACTTTATTAATGTATCATCCCCAGTGAACCCTCGATCGACAAAACGGATCATGATATTGTGGAGTATGGTATTAAGGATAATGCGTGCACCACGCACGATCTATATGAACGTGCAGATATGGTCGGCCTTAAAAACATATGACGGGTACCTTCCTGAAGACCATAGTCACGCGTCAATGTGAATTTTTAAAACATGCTGCGTAGGGGCTGTCGAAAGGTTTATTCCCCTCAAAAATGTTCAAAAGAAAGTTCAGGCTGCCATGCATCGACGCAGCGATCCAACAGTGTGTAAAGAAAAGGACAAAAGCACTTCCTTCGTGCTCGTAAGTCCAAGGACCCTGTTGTAAAGATTCATTATAAGCGGTTCAGAGTACACTTAATGAGGGTATTGGAAAATACGTTTCAAATATATACTCCTCAAAATAATTGAAGGACCAATGCTATCAATTATAACATTGATGCATTTTGTGTAGAACGTATTGTGAAAACCAATTATACGATCTAGCCCATTTTTTTCGAACATCTTTGACGCCCAATTGCCAAGTGAAGGGGCTAAAAGAAAATGGTAGAAAATGTTACTAACAAGGATATTTTGTCATTATAAACCTTGACCTAAATGCATTGGAGCGTCAATTTTTGTGTGTGATCCATGGACCACAGAACTGCACGAAATGAATGAAAAATGCTTTCAGATGCTGAAATCTCTGTTTTCACATGATTGTATGGAGTTTTTATCCCGTCGATACCATCCACCTCTTCCTGTGAGAGAAAATTGCCCATTTTGGCTGTGGCGTAACAGCCAGACTATGGGTTCAGACAACTGGTTTTGGCGTTTGTCTGTGACAATCTTTAAACAATTGGCCGGGACATCTTTCTAACATTCAAAGGCAAAGAATGACGATTGAAAATCTGATTCTTGATGGCCAAGTACACACATTGTTTTCAGAAAACAAAGCAATGTCAAAACTCCATTGCCAGAGATGAAAATGCTTGCTTCCAAGTACATTGAAAATGTTTGAACAATTTTTTTGCATGTAAGCTGAACTGTTTAAAATAAAGTTTAATTTGATGTCACTTTCATTCTACTCAAATGACCACAGAAGAATTTCTTTACCCCACCCACTGCCTTTTGAAAGTGTGTTTTTGAGGGTGTGTGCATTTGCGACACAGTTATGGCAGAATTAGGCATTGAAATCAGTAATAATGATTCTTGACTCATGAACATAAAGCATATAAAGCTTTGGGCCAAGTTTTACAGAATTTAAATGTTTGAGCTAATTATACTCGCATTCTAAAGTCTTGGTCCTTTAATTATTTTGAGGAGTATACGACAGCTCTGATCCGGATTCCCCTAAGCACAAACAGGTTTTAAAACGTTTTAGTCATTTGTCAAATCACTTAAGTGAAAGACACGTTTAGAGTCACTCAGGGATACAAAGTTGTAATAGACAATTCCAATCAGCTTTCACAGCTAACCCAAAAGGGGTCGCGAAACTATTGGACGTACTATATCTGAATGAGATCTTTCCTATTATTGAGGCTTGTATAGGGGTTTTAGGGATACATGGTATTTGCCATTTTACTTCCAGGGATTTTGGATACTATCCAATTTACTTTCAGGGGTATGGGATACTGTGCTCAATAGTTTGGTTACTTTCAGGGATATTGAATATTCAGGAAAATTAATTATGGGTCTGTTTGCCCGTTTTTATACCACCCTTACCAACTTAACCACAAAATATCTCACGATGTGCAAGGTCTACACTGATGTAGTTGGTATAAAATAGTTACACCATGTTTGTCCACCTGTACGTAAGATAATCCACTCGCTAAAGCTCGTGGATTATCTCCACGTACAGGCGGACAACCCATGGTATAACTATTACATAACGGATACTTGCCTGTTTACTTCAAGGGATATGGGATATTTGGTACCCCCTATACAAGCCTCATTATTGGCAATCTTTAGCTCGGTGTGACGTACAAGGCGACTGGCGACAATCAAAAAGGGGGAAATAGGTGTCGCTCACATGCATCTTTAGCGAAACCCTAGATGCTGATATGTGTAAGCAACATTCCAGGCACCCTCATGACTGAGTGCTATGCGCAAGGTGCGTGAAGATAAAAGTAAAAAAAAAGGTGGATAGTGAGAGATAAAAGTGTGAGATAGTACGAAAAAGGTGATAGTGTTAGTAAGTTAGTGTGAGAATGATCGAGCTAAAAAGATAAAAAACAGATGTTACTTTCTATGGCCATGAATAATTGATCTTACTCACTTCTCTCTTAAATGAGTCAAAATCACCTAAAACAACGATACTTGATGGGAGCCCGTTCCACAAAATAAGACACATACCTGTAATAGTCAAAAGAAACTAGTGCCTGACAGAAACTTGGTGCGTATTACGAGTGAATCTATTGAGGTGCTCGAAGTATGCCGGCATGGCCATGGTGTATCATGGTGCCAGCCCAGGTTACCCAGCATCGCAGAAACGCTATCATATGGGGAGTAATTGTTTGAGGCCCACCGTACAGCCATTCTCTGGACCATTTCTATTTGATTAATGTTTTTTATGCCCCAAAGGAACTTTGGGAGGCATATAGTTATCGCACTGTCCGTCAGTCCGTCCGTCCCGCTTCGTGTCCGGTGCATATCTCCTATATTCTTTGAGGTAGGAATTCCAAATTTGGTGTGTGGATGCATCTTGGGATGACGGAATGTCGCGTACCATTTTGGGGTCACTGTGACCTTGACCTATGACCTAGTTTTTAGAATAATCGTGTCCGGAGCTTATCTCTTATATTATATGAGGTAGGAATCTCAAATTTGTTGTGTGGATGCGTCTTGGAATGACGAAGTGTCGCAAACCATAATTGGGTCACTGTGACTTTGAACTTGACCTCTGACCTAGTTTCTAGAAACTGCACTGAGTCTGGTGCATATCTCCTATATTCTTTGAGATAGGAATTCCAAATATGGTGTGTTTAATGCATCTTGGAATGACGGAGTGTCACATACCATTTTCGGGTCACTGTGACCTTGACCTTGAACTCTGACCTAGTTATTAGAATAATCATGTCCGGGGCATATCTCTAATAATATTTGAGCTAGGAATCTCAAATTTGGTGTGATGATGCATCTTGAGATGACAAAGTGTCGCGTACCATAATTGGGTCACTGTGACCTTGAACTTGACCTATGACCTAGTTTTTAGAATTATCGTGTCCGGAGCATATCTCTTAAATTATTTGAGGTAGGAATCTCAAATTTGGTGTGTGAATGCATCTTGGGATGGGAAAGTGTCGCATACCATAATTGGGTCACTGTGACCTTGAATTTGACCTCTGACCTTATTTCTTGAAACTGCATTGTGTCTGGTGCATATCTCCTATATTCTTTTAGATAGGAATTCCAAATTTGGTGTCTAAATGCATCTTGAGATGACGGAGTGTCACACATACCATTTCGGGTCACTGTGACCTTGACCTCTGACCTTGTTTTAAGAATTTTGTGTTCGGAGCATATCTCTTATATTCTTTGAAGTAGGAATTCCAAATTTGGTGTGTATATGCATCTTGGGATGGTGGAGTCTTACATATTATTTTCTAGCCACTGTGACCTTGACCTCTGACCTAGTTTTAATAATAATTGTGTCAAGAGCATATCTCTTATATTATTTGAGAAGGGAATCCCAAATTTGGTGTGTGAATGCATCTTGGGATGATTGAGTGTCTTGTACCATTTACATGTCTCTGTGACCTTGACCTCTGACCTAGTTTTAATAATAATTGTGTCAGGAGCATATCTCTTTTATTATTTGAGATAGGAATCCCAAACTTGGTGTGTGAATGCATCTTGGGATTGTGGAGTGTCTTGCTCTCTTTACAGGTCACTGTGATCTTGACCTCTGGCCTAGTTTTTAGAAAAATCATGTCCAGAGCATATCTCTTATATTATTAAAGGTAGGAATACCAAATTTGGTGGGTGGATGCAACTTTGGATGGTGGAGTGACACGTACCATTTTTGGTCACTTTGACCTTGACGTCTGACGTAGTTTGTCGAATAATCGTGTCCAGAACATATCTCTTATATTATTTGAGTTGGGAATCACAATTTGCTGTATGGATACATCTTTAGATGCTGATGTGTCGCGTATCATTTTTAGGTCACTGTGATATTGACCTATGACCTAGTTTCTAGAATAATCGTGTCTGGAGCATATCTCCTATATTATTTGATGTAGGAATCCCAAATTTGGTGTGTTGATTCCTCTTGGGATGGTGGAGTGGTGCGTACAATTTTGGGTCACTTTGACCTTGACATTGACTTCTGGCCTCATTTCTAGGTTTATCGTGTCTGGAGCATATCTCCTATATTACAGCTAACTTTCCTCAAATGTGTCTTATGCTTGACCAATTCCTTTGGGGGCATTCGTCACGTGACTGAGACATTTCTTGTTCTTTGTATCATAAGCGCTCCACATGGTGGAGGCACATTCAAATTGAGGCAAACCAAGGGTTTTGTAGGCCAATTCTTTGACGGACATTTTTGGTACGAACATTTCTTTTATGTTCATTAGACATTTAGCCTTTGATAGCATAGTGCTGACTGGCAGCATGTTTTCTGGAGTCAGAGGTCTTGCGAAGCCAAGTTGGTTCAGTTTGTGCACGATTTCATCAACAACCTGATTGGGGCTGTGAATCGTGGACACGAGCAGACAGATTTGATCACCATGCATTTCTAAAAGACCTTTGACAAGACACCACACATGAGGCAATTACACAAAATTGATTATTATGGGAAAAGAGGGTCCACCCAAAAATGAAATTTTGATTGTCTCATGGCCCTCTGGGCGCATTCAACAAGTAGTCTTAGATGGCCAAGCCTCAGATCCAGCCCCAGTGTATGTCCGGGTCGGTCTTATGTCCGATTTCCTTCCTGATTTTCATAACTGATTGAACGGACAACATCATAGTAAGAAAGGAGGAAAAGATCAGGAAACGATACAATCAAGCACCAAACCTGACCCAGGATACCAGATGGGAAAGTAACAAAAATACAATAAATATCACCAACAAGAACCAAGAGGTCAGTCCTTTCTCAGCAGGTGACCACAAGGCAGCAATGAACAGCCGCAAAAGCATGACTGAGAAACACAAGACACAAAAAGCACAAATGATACACGCCATTGAACGGTCAGTAAAACTATTTTACTGGAGGGTTTAAACCGGTTTCACGGCGCCAACCTCACCCTTAGTTCAGATGTGGATCAAGACACATAGATGCTTGGTTTGAATGAAAGACCCCTAGCTAATCAATTCATCATCTCCAAAAACATATAAATCAGGATATAAAAAGGAGATAAACGTGTATCGTTAACATAGCAATAGTACATGCTTGTATACTATTGGACACCCCCCCCCCTGTTATAACAAATATCTGTAAAAAAAAAAGGTATATGATTGGCCTGAAGCAAGTGCATGTAAGTCAAGTTGTATGGTCATGCAATCTCCCGAAGATTTAATGGTCCCATTGAAGAATATAGGCCTTTCTAATGGCACGAATGCACTGAATAAATATCAGTCAGTCCAGCCCCTAGCGGTCACAGACCTGTAAATGTAAAAAGGGCAGTGATTGGCTGAAAAGGTGGGTGGAAGCTCAGCACAATATTTTTAAGTTGTAAGGAGTTTCATGATTGGTCAATAATAAAACTAGGAAATATATTGTATTTATTAGACGGGTCTATCTTTGCTGTACTTTTTGGAACAACATTTCATTGCTTCTGTTGATAAAGTTTACTGGTGTGGCTTAGAAAAAAGGACCTTGCATTCTGGTATTTTTTCAGTAGAATTTTCCTCTCATGTAGGGTGCCCACCTTCAGGGGCCAAAAAGTGGCAAAACATGGTGGTCACCAGGGTATCTCATTCTTGTTTTTTGATTGAACTAGGTCCAATCTGTAACTCTATGGCAGCCTCGTTGTGATTGAAGAGTTGTGAGGACCACAGCCTACTTAAAAGCTATGATGGAGGTCTATGGAAAAACAATTACAGGTCTGGGCCCTAGCGCAGTATACACGGCGATATGGCTTGACACGACTGATAAGCAAACAGTCACACAGGGAAAAACTGAGGTTTCTGTCAACAAAACCCAAGTTGACGACGGAACTAACGGCTTTGTAGCACTTGACAGTCGCTGGTAACCATTTTGACGAAATAAATATTCATATATAAGTACACTGAACAAGTTTTGTTGCACATATTGAGAAGAATTACATATTCTTGAAGCGCTTAAAACAGCATAGAAAAACAAGTGAAGGCTTTCTTAAAAACCCTCACTTTCTCTATATAGTGCCTGACGCACTCACGAGCTATATCGGCAGGTGTACTTTCACTACTTTGTACACTCCGGGTTGCAGAATGAAAGCTTACAAGTAATCATATCTAAATTACCTTAGGGTTCTTAACCTGCACAAGGGGTGACTTTCCCTGCTCAGGGGACATCCAGTTAACGTCCTGATCCAAAAGAAGGCACACTTATTTATTGTCATCCCTGCAAATGACACTAAGGAAAGAGTGTTCGGACACCAAAATTTTCCTCACTGCGGATGGGGTCCAACCTGGGACCTCTAGCACCAGAATCAAGTGCGCTAACCACTGAGCTACCACGCTTCTCTGAAAGCCCCTATTCCTGATCTATTCCTATGGTTGAAATCTTCCTGCCTTAAGAATAGGGTGCAGTAGTGTGGTGGTAAGGTAAAAACAAGGTAGGGTAGTGGTATATGATGTGATGTGGGTTAGGGTGGCTGTGTTGGGTAGAGTAGGCTATGGTGTGTGGCGTGTACCCTACCCTACTCTGAAAGGACAGAGTGGGATGTGAGGAGTAGGATAGATGTCACATGTTAGTTTTGGGTGGGTGTGGTTGGGTAGGGTAGAGTATGGTGGGGTGGACTATGTGTAGTGTTGTTTGTACCCTGATCGGATGGTGTGTGTGGTAGGGTAGGAAATGGTATGGTGTACTGTACACTCACTACCCTCCCCCACCACACTTCTCCACCAATGCAATCCTTAGAATAGCAAAATGCTTCCTAAAGCCCCTCATACCCTACCCCATCTATCCCAAACAAACCCAAACCCACACCCTACCATTCGACCCTACATAATGCCACACCATACTATGGATCTTATCAAGGCAAAATGACCATAGGAGAAATGTCTTGGGGACAAAATGACCAGGGGGAATGTCTCTTGGGGGGCGAAAAGTCTAGGAGAGGAAATGGTGTGGGGGCAAAATGACTCAGATTCACTAGTACTAGGTATAGATAGATAAGTGACAATGCCACCACTAGAAATAGCTGATTTCATAGGCCTTCCATATTTTTTCCGGATTTCCATCGGGACTCAAGTCACATGTACTTATATCACATGACTTTCTCAGTCATTCGAAATTTGGTCCATTACCATGAGACCGAGCTGCCATGTGCTCGAGGCCAGCATCAAAACACCAAAAGAAATACCGTTTTGTAAGCAAACAGGCATGCATATATTGCATACGAAGTGAGGATTAGTTGTAAGGGGCCACTTAGAGTCGCTTTGTATGTTTATTGTTACATGTACCTCAAAAACCAATTTTATGTTTTTCAAACAGCACCCGTGGTTGTTTACAGGCTGATGACGTCAGTTTTTAGTATGTCACAGCACCGATGTTACTGACTGAGTCGGTGTTTATGTAAAAATTTCACCATTTGAAGAATGACTCAAAATATCGTCAAAAACATCATTGGTAATGTGGCAATGAGCTATCAAGTCAATCTAACTATAGAAATTCCTAATATAACCAAAAACTACATAAATTTGCATGTTTTCACTTGTCAACATTGGGTATTTGCAATGCTTATTTAAATATACGTCACATTGTTGGGAAGTGTTTTTGATTGGCCAGATATTTTTCTAATCGGAAAACTCGGCATGAAATAAACTATACAGTAACACATGTGTAAAACGGCCACTCTCAAAAAAGACCAAAAATTGGTTTTCAATGTATACCAATTATCACTTAATGCAGGTCAAATTTATTGGAGCTTTCTGCTTTACTTTTGACCTTCGTTAAGCTACCATTTGTCATTAAGATCTTTATTTTGTCTATTTTTGAGTGGCCGTTTGACACAGGTTTTACTGTAGTATAACTTTAGATGTGTTAAAACCACCTCGTATGTGAGCGCAGTGGCTCAGTGGTAGAGTGGATGACTTGAGACTGAGGGGTTGGGTGTTCGAGCCTCACTGGCTTCACTGCCTCGTGTCCTTGAGCAAAACACATTAATTCTTGCTTAGAACTGGTTCATTGCAGTATAACTGAAAAAATTGTTGACTGGGACGTTAAGAATCAAATCAAACAAACAAACCACATCCAGGTATTGTGATTTAATGATATTTTTGTAAAAACCTCTTAAAAGAAATCAAGGCAAAACATTAGATACAAAAGATACAAGAAGATTTATTCAAAGTGGGATACATTTAACAGATAACATTAGCTAATAGCTATTAAAGCTATTTCCCGACAAACATATTATAGAGTTAATATTCAACAAATATAAAAGAGCTGTAAAAGAAAAACATGTTAGATAAAACAATAGCACAATAATTTTTGCAATAAAGGAGTATTATCAAAAATCATAGGAGTGCAATGAATTTTGTTCTGGGACCCACATATTTAGATATACCTTGAAGACCTTTGTTGGGCTTATGTTGTTATATTTACATTTTCGAAGCAATCCTTTAATGAATCTTTAGATTTTTGCAACCGTTCATAGCCTCATGAATCACACAAATTTGATTGACAGCTGCCAAGCTCACTTGCCCATGCAATACGCTCCCAATATCGAACTCATTCGCCAGAAGTGATACTGGTGTTGTGATTGACAGCAAGCCACACCTGAGTCACTCATGCAAAACAAGCTTCTTGTTTGCTCCATTTGCTGTCTGTGTTCAATCTTGGTATTCCGCTTTTCCATTTTACACTCCAACTAAACCGTTAATATGATTATATTTTTAATACAAAACTGTTTTAATTCCTATATTAAAAAATGATTTTTATATTTTAGATATTTATAATAAAAATGTAAATATAAGCAATAAATTCAATTTTTGGAATGTTCATGGAATCATGAATACTTCAGGTCTCTTGCAAAGTTAATGTGAAGCTTGTTCGGGCTTCACTTACTTTGCAAGAGACCCGAAGTATTCATGATTCCATGAACATTCCAAATATTTAATTCATTTCTTAAATAATTGACTTCAGTCATCACATAGTGCATGATGTAGAGACTGTATAAACTATGGTAGATGTTCTAAAACTTTGAATGCTAGCTGTCTGCCAAAAATAGAACAATCGTTTTGGGTGCTCAAAAGGACAGTCTCACTGAATCGGTTCTTTTAAGCAGTGACCTATATTAGAGTGACTGGACACTTCATTTTTCAGCCATATAGGTATGTCATGGCATGTGTCATGTGACTTACACCTGGTGCGTCTTTCATCGTACACACACAAAATGGCAACTCAGCTTGAGAAACCGCTGCATTGATAGATACATTGAAGCGCACTTCGTTGTAAATATCGCTTATTGGTAGATTTTGTTAATAACAATTGAAAGAACATATATGAAATATTGCTAAATGCTATGTTTCTGCAATTTTAAAACTATTCTATTGAGTTATGACCGTGTTAATATGGGCCGATTTTATGAAAGTTGTGGAAATCCTCAAAAATGGCTTCAACAATTGAATACCTCTTTCACTGTAACGAATTAAGCCTCAAACATAGCTATGTCTTTGTCTCCATTTATCAATATTCATAAACTAAGATGCTGGATAATTCATAATTATCTTTATCATACTATTTCGGTTTTTGTAAAGGAGCTAAAAGTTTTGGTAAACAATAGAGAAATTACGCTGTGTATTACAAAACTGCGGTAAAAGCAAATCGTGTAGATAAATGATAAAGATTTTCCCTCATTTACCTGTGTAAAATGCCCAACAGAGTTATTTGAGTTGAGTATTGGTATTTCATTAGAGTTTCTAGTCACTCTTATATAGGTCACTGTTTGAAGTACCCACAACACATTTTTTGTTGACGAATATGAAAATTCAACATGTGGCTTGGGTGTTTATTCAGATGATTCATTTATGCACCCACAGCAGATGTCTAAGTTGAGCCTGATGATAATGAAAATAAGTTTTTAATTAGGCACACTTATCTGAATGCCTTCCCTATACTTTCAGTGAGGAAAACTTGAGGAGAAACGTAGAGCAGTGAGGTGGACTTGAGAAAACACAATGTCTAAGACTGGACTATTAATTCTGTCACAGCCTTTACATGTGACCAAGACTAAAGTGGCTGTGTACCTGAGAGAAATGAACAAAGCTGTGGAGAAAACATTGTACATTCATATACAGCCATCATGCATGACACCCACAGTGGATTACACAAAGTTTCAGATACACAAAACTCCGTTCACTTTAGAAGTACGCAATCTAGTGAAGACGCTCTACAGCTCTAGTGCGGAATTATGTAGCAAGCTGGATGTTCGGGTTCTTCTGGGACATTTTGAGAACGAGCCAATGGATGTCCCCTCTTATAAACTGTCGCAGTCATTGGATGTAGTGTGGGTAGATAGTCACCACAGAGTAGACACTGATGTAACTAAGACTCCATTCTTATCAACAGTTAAACAGTGTTTCAATGCACAGTCCTCATCAGAACATGTGATATTGTGTAATAATCTACCTCAAGCAGATGGTAATAGTATATTCTACTTTTTATCAAAACCTTAGCCTAAGTGTGGGGTGGAGGGGTGCCAAATTAACCACTTGTTAAATTCTAATAACATAATTGAGCTATTGAGTACACTGCAAAACTTTTTAAAAAATTATATACCCTCTTTTGAAAACAGTGAAGATCCAGATCAGCTGGCTTCTACAGCCAGCTGATCAGGATCTAAACTTTTTCATCCAAATGAAGAGTCCTTGTTACTAATGATGTAAAACTGCTGGACTTTAAAGGACTCAGAAGTCCATAATACAATGTATAGTGTAAACAACCCATAATGTACTCACTATGATTATAGATGAGCACTCAAGGTACAAAGCTGAAAAGTAAGTAAAGGATCAGAAAAAGGGACATATAGCCCCACAGGGGACAAAAATATTTAAATATTGCACTTGTCCTGCAGGACGAGTGACTTACAACTTTCACTCGTCCTGCAAACACATGCACATGTCCTGAAAAAGCGTATGCAATAAAGAACATAAGTGAGTAATATGTAATACGACTTCCTCAAGTAATTCTTCCTAAAGCACTCGTCCTGTTCACTCGTCCTACAGGACGAGTGCTTTGGGAAGAATTGTGTGTCCTTTCTAGATTTCACTCGTAATTACGAGCGGACGAGTTGGATTTTTGTCCCCTGCCCCACTAGATAGCTGCAAAGGTCTATTATCATATTGCCGGGCCACCTAGAGCAGTTGGTAATGTGGCTGACTGCAAATCCAGGGGTTGCCAGTTAGATCCCGGCACAGTCCTATACTTTCATGGAGATTGATCATGAAATAAATTCTACAGCCATTCTTCTCCCTTTTGCTGATTCAAGAAGGGTTGTTAGTTACAAGCGAAAGTATGTGCATGAAGTACTGGTTATTATCCCCCGCCGGAGTTGGAGGGATATAGTTTTGGCGTCGTCCGTCTGTCCATTCCGTCCGTCCATCCACACTTTTTGCCTGTCCGGAACCATATCTCAGTACCTATTGTCAGATTTGATTCATTCTCGGTACAAATCATTAGTACCATGGACTCTCAATATCCTATAAGTTTGGTCGAAATCGACCCCTTAACACTTGAGTTATTGCCCTTGTTTTGGTATAGGAAATTATAAGGCAAAACCTATATTAGCTTTTTTGTGTGATGATCTTCACATTTCATCAAAGCTATTATATTTAACAACTTCTCGCTATAGACCATGATTGCCAAGTGCCTGTAGCTAAGCATGGCACTGTCAAAGTTTTACCCCACTCCTTTTGACCCCACCTAAAGGGTCAAAGGTCAAATATTTTAATTTCGCAATAACTAAGGCAATTGTTAATATTTTTGCTGAAATTATTGCATGCAGGTAGAGCAGCAATAGATGTGAAACATATCAAACAGGATTTCAGTGTGAAGGCCTTGGTTCGAGTCTGTTGGGTGGACATCGGGGGCGGGGGCTGAGGCCAAAATTAAACTTTTTCAGAATATGGTCATGTTGCATATCAAATTAAAGCTGAAGACGCTGGCAGCAACATGGTAGCAAATATTTTGCTCACAGACACACCCAGGGGGTGGGGTCAAAAGTTCAAACTATATATTTTTCAGAAAGTAGTCATGTTGCATATCAAATTAAAGCTGACAACGCTGGCAGCAACATGGTAGCAAATATTTTGCCCAAAGACACACCCTCGACCCAGGGGGTTGGGTCAAATGGTCAAACTATATCTTTTTCTGAAAGTAATCATGTTGCATATCAAATTAAAGGCAATTGAGCACAGAGCACCATGAAAGCAAATATGCTGTCATTACACACACCAGCGACCCCTGGGGTGGGGTCAAAAGGTCATTTTGTTTTCTTTTCTAAAAGTGGTCATGTTTAATATCAAATTAAAGTGGAAGAAGTGTGGACCTACATGCAAGGTAACACTTTGAATTTACACTCACCATTGACCTCTGGGGTTGGGTTTAAAGGTCAGATATAACGAAATTGTGCAGATGTAAGTATACTTTTTATTAAACTAAGCAGTAAAACATACTTGACATGCATTTGTTATGATCTGAATGATACTGAAGGTGAACTAAGGGTTAGATAAATGGGATTTATGTTTTGTGATTTACATGTTTCTCTCAAATAACCCTTCGGCGGGGGGATATTAATTAGTCGAAATTGTCTTGTTAATGACCTCTTAGTCAAGCTTGCCCAGGAAAAAATTATGGTTAGGTGAACTGACCGTCCCAACATGACCATAGCTGTTGACTGGGACGTAAAGCATCAAACCAAACAAAAAAGAAGCTATTATGTCATTTTAGCAAATCCCATGGACAATAAGACGGTTTTTGAGTATCCACAACTTGTATTTGGTTTAGATACAAAAACATTATGTTTTAATTTCATGCTTTTATCTGGAGGCCTGAATAGTTGTATCTGATATTTTCACAGGTTTAGATAAACAGAACTTTCCTGCGAAAATTGTAAATATTTTCTTACCCACAATTTTTAGCATATGTTTTGGGTGCTCAAAAGAACCATCTCATTGAGACGGTCTTTTGAGTACCCACAGCATATGTTTTGGTCAGCGATAAGATTTTTTTTTTCTTTTAAAAGAAATATACAGGTATTCCTGTCCAATAGAGACCATTAAAGGATTAACTGATATGGGACAGTTCCAGT
Organism: Loripinus fragilis; assembly: GCA_964019695.1. NCBI lineage: Eukaryota > Metazoa > Mollusca > Bivalvia > Lucinida > Lucinidae > Loripinus > Loripinus fragilis. The sequence goes on along the minus strand of OZ026530.1, from coordinate 27,694,332 downwards.
ATCTCACAAAATTAAAGGGGCCTCAAGGGGGGACTTACCTGTATAGAACACAATTTCTTTCACTAAGATAAAGATCAATATTTTATCAGAAAATACCTAATCCCTTCATGGGACCACTTTATTGCCCCTGTAAGGAAGTCACAGGGTGTGAAGTGTCCTATATAATCCTATATATTCCTATATTTGGAAGACAATCCTATATATTCCTATATTTGGAAGACAGTCCTATATATTCCTATATTTCAGGGTAAGCAAGAAATGATGAATTCTTATTTAAAACAAATGTTGTTAATTTCAAACATGGAAAGATGCAAGTTTGTAATTCCACGACATTTGCTGTCTAGTTCACATTTCTTTCAGGTGTGGTAACCCTGAGTCATTATAGGTAAACTCAATGGTTGTGTCATTATACCCCCAGTACAAAGTATATAGGGGGTAAATAATGTTTTTGCCTTTTCAGTAATTGTGTGTGTTTGTCTGTCTGTCTGTTTGTTTGTTTGTCTGTAAACTTTTTATTCTGTCAAGGATTTCCCGGCATTTACTTGACTTAGAATTCTGAAATTTGGCACAAAGCTTGATGGTGATGAGTTGTATTGTGTAACAAAAACAGCCACATAAAGCATATCAGTACCTTTATTTGTTCATTTTTCTTTCTCTCAACTGAAAATTTCTGTCACAGATTTCTCGGGCTCCTATTGGAATCAGTGTTTTCAAATTTTAGGTAGGCTAAGTGTATTGTGTAAATGAAAAATAAAAGATGCTAAAGCTCGTTTTGCCTTTTTCAATTTTTCCTTCTGTCACTCCTTACATATGGGACATTTTTCGTCATTTTTCTCAGCAACTACTTGATTTAGGATTATGAAATTTTGTGTACACCTTCAGGTAGGCAAAGTGTATTGTGTAAATGAAAATTAAGATGCTAATCGCCATTTTGCATTTTTTTTTTAAATTTTCAATTTTTCCTTCTGTTACTCCTATAAAAAACACATATGGACATTTTTTCATCAAAGTTTTCTCAGAAACTACTTGATTTAGGGTTATGAAATCTTTAACAATTTTGTCTTTTTGCTGAAAGTGTTACAGCCTCTGATGGCTACCGCCGGGGGTATGTGAGCTTTGCCCACTTCTTGCTGTATTTTGTTAATACGTGTGCTTTTTAAAAGAATGGTAAAACATAGATCCAGTAAATATGATTGGCATAATTATATACAACAGATGTTTCCATGATGAGTGCAGAAAATTCAAACAGTTGGACATGGTATGCTTTGATCATAAAAGTTGTGTTTTAGCCAACAAAAACTTAAATGTAACTTGCATGTATTTTGTTTAGCCCAAATGGTTACTGGGCAGCCTATTCAGTATTTTTGCTAACAGCATTTTTCGTACTGTATCTTGTAATCATTCATTGGTTAATCTTTTTGTTGAAATAATGTTTACTGCTTGTTTTTGTTGATTATTCAATAACAGGATAGAGTTTAGTGAGTGGAGGAGGTGGCCAGTGACCTATATAAGAGTGACTAGACACTCCATTTTTCAGCCACATAGGTATGTCGGGGCTGATATCATGTGACTTGCACCTGGCGCGCAAAATGGCACAAAATGGCGACGCAGCTTGAGATACCGCTGCGTTTATAGGTACATTGAAGAGCGTACTTCGGAATAAATATCGCTCATTGCTACATTTTGTTTATAACAATCGAAAAAAGATATATGAAATATTTATAAATATGTTTCTGCAATGTTACGAATAATCTAATGGAGTTATGACCATTCAAATATCGGCTGATTTTATGAATTTTGCGGAATTCGTCAAAAATGGCTTCGAAAATACCTGTTTCACTGCGACATATTAAGCTTTAAGCACGGCTATGTCTGTGTCTCTATTTAACAGCTTTCACAAACTAAGATGCCTTATGATTCATAATTCATCGCAATTATACTATTTCGGTGTTTTTAAAGGTGTTAAAAGTTTTGGTAAACAATAGAGAAATTACGCTGTGTATTGCAAAACCGCCATAAAGGCGAATCGTGTAGATAAATGATATCGATTCCCCCTCAATTACCTGTGTAAGAAGCACGACAGAGCAGTTTGAGTTGAGTATTGGTATTTCCTTGGAGTTTCCAGTCACTCTTATATAGGTCACTGAGGTGGCTAAGTATATAATTGTTTATGTTTTCTTTGTCCTATATATTCCTATATTTCTGAAGTGACAGTCATATATTTTAGGTGTTGGTCCTATATTTTAAGGACCAAATTTCACTTGACACCCTGAAGTCATAATCACCTCATTATGACTGTCCATTGATCTACCGAGTATGGCACTTGGAGAGAGTAATAATGAGTGGTACCACTATTATTGCTCAAGATTTTACCTCTTTAACTAAAGGCCTATATTTTACTGTGGCGCAGATGATGCTGATCCAGGGTCAAAAGAGGAGGATTCTAGCAGTGCTGAGACCGGGGACCAGAAACAGCTGATAGAGACGTACAATCACGTAGTGTTGGGAGGAACATTTGATCGACTACATATAGGTCATAAACTCTTGCTTTCAGAGGGATGTCTTCTGAGTGAGAAAATCTTGACAGTTGGAGTTACAGATAAAGAGATGAATGCCAGTAAGTTCTTTAACCATTTTCTCCATGAATATTCATGCTAGGCTCCACCCACTATGAATAATTATACAAATAAACTTTCATGTTGATGCATTGAGCTGAGCAAAGAAATTATATGTTAGGTCAAGTTGTGTAGGATCAGAAATACCATATTTCAATAGCAAACAGAGTAGACCCTGATCAGGCAGCTCTTACAAGAGCTGCCTGATCTGGGTCTACTCTGTTTGCAAAAGCATTAAAAGATGTCTCTATGGGGTAAAGGGTTAACCATTGAATTGCTTTCTTTGTTTTACCATCTATGTATTATTTAAGAAATAGATTCCTGCTTGCAGTGGTTTGTTGCTTAATATATCACAGTCTGGAAGTTAGTCATTAAAGTGGAGAAATCACGAGCGCAAAGCATGAGCGATTTGTCCACCTATGACTGACCGACAGACAGTGATATATTCAGCAACAAATCACTGGGAGTGTGAATTTATTTCAATTCTAACACACAAAAAGATAAATAATATGAACAAATCATTCAGACTCTATAACGATCCCGCTTTCTTGAACAGAGCGTTAGAATTTTCCGTAACTCTTGTTTCGACTGAAACACATATTTTTATGTACGTTTTAAATGTCTATTAGTTGTATTAACCATGTTATGCCGTCTATTGTCAATGTTACAAGGCTGTATGTGGTAGATGACATCATGAAAATCAAACTGGCGACCGACTGATGTCACACTCGTCCCTGCAGTGACTTATCAAACTGAATTTAACCATTGGCTATATAGGTGATAATGTTAGAATGCTGGTTGAAGATGAAACCCTCTATCAGAGGCTAAAATGACTTGAATGCCCAAGCCCTTCTTACCTGTGTTCATCTGACCTACCTCTGTTCACTCAGTAATTAACGCTTTTCGATGGATTATCAAACACTTCAATGGTGAATATTTCATTGAATTTATGGGATAAAAGTAATAAAATAAAAATAAAGAGGCTTTATATGGCCTTCGTGGACCTAGAGAAAGCATTTGACCTTGTCCCTCGGAAGGTTATCTGGTGGGCCCTGAGAAAGCTAGGCGTTGAGGAATGGATTGTGCGGTTAGTCCAGGGAATGTACGCTAATGCACGAAGCCGGGTTCCTGATTATAGGTGTGCACGGTGCATGGGAAATGCTCGCCCTGTTGACGGCAGACCACAGAGTGAAGTCCAGGTCGGACCTGATAAGCTTGAGGTGGTAGCTTCCTTCTGCTACCTAGGTGACATGCTTTCTGCTGGTGGAGGCTGTGAAATGGCGGTCACTGCTCGTGTGAAAACCGCCTGGAAGAAGTTCAGGGAGCTACTACCAGTTCTCACATCCCGCCACCTCTCTTACAAGACCCGTGGCCATGTGTACAGCTCTTGCGTGCGGAGCGCCATGCTCCATGCCAGTGAAACTTGGCCACTTACCAAGAAGAACCTGCAGCGCTTGCAACGCAATGATAGGGCCATGATCAGACAGATCTGCAGTATCAAGCCAGAGGATGTGGCCAGGGTAAGGTCAAGCGAGCTGCTGGCAAAGCTTCAGCTTGAGGACCTCGACCTCATTTTGAGAGAGAAGGCTTCGCTGGTTTGGGCATGTGGCGCGTTCCAGTGGTGCAATCGAAACAGCATATGATATGCAGATTGACGGCAAGCGGGGGGCAGGGAGGCCCCAGCAAACATGGAAGAAACTGACAGAGAAAGACTGCCGTGAGTGGAAGCTCACCACAGTTGACCCTCAAGAAAGGAGCACCTGGAGATCAGGTGTGAGATCTGCTATGCGTGCAGCTAGCCAGTTACCTGGAAAGGGGCCTACTGATGCGGATGATGCCCCTGCACCTGCATGTTAATCAAAAATCCGATTATGATATGATGATGATATGAAAACATTTTTTTTAATGCATTAATGCTCGCTAGGTCATTGGGACATGCTGAAAATCCGGGCTTCAGTCCTTGGTTTTCTTTGGGCCTAGCGATTGTTTATGCATGAAAAACCTAGTTAAGAGTGCGTACCAAAAAAATTAATTTTCTTATTTCTCAACTAAAACATATGTTGTTGGTACTGAAAAGAACCATCTCAATGAAACGGTTCATTTGAGCACCCAAAACATATGTTAAAACTGGTGGGTAAGAAAAAAATTACAATTTTATGCTGAAAAATTTTGTTTATCTAAACCTGTGCTGTTTATAGAAAAGGTACTGTGTGAACTAATCGAGCCAGTTGATGTGAGGATTAATGCTCTACTGGAGTTTTTGAAAGATGTCAAACCTGATCTGAGAAAAAGATTGTTTCAGGACTTTAGTTAAGAGTGCATACCAAAAAATTAATTTTCTTATTTCTCAACCAAAACATATGTTGTGGGTACTCAAAAGAACCGTCTCAGTGAGACGGTTCTTATGAGCACCCAAAACATATATTTAAACTGATGGGTTAGAAAATATTTACAATTTTACCCTCAAAAATTTTGTATATCTAAACCTATGCTGTTTAAAGAAAAGGTACTGTGTGAACTAATTGAGCCAGTTGATGTGAGGATTCATGCTCTATTGGAGTTCTTGAAAGATGTCAAACCTGGTCTTGATTACCGACTAGTTCCTATCTATGAGATGCTGGGACCAACTATCACTGATGATACTATGGACCTGATTGTCTTGAGTCAGGAAACACAGAAAGGTGGAGAAATAATAAATAAAGAGAGAGAGAAAGTGGTTAGTATATTATACAGCTTACGTGTTACAAATATTTCATTATGATCAGTCTTGTCATGAAAAAATTGTTGATAGCAAAGGCACAGATGCACAAGTTAAGATGAAGCAAGGTCCCAAGCTAAGATTGAGCCTTAAAGCAAACATTTTTACCATGCTGTTTTCTCAGAGTACATCTTTTTGTTTTTTATTTCTTTTTAATATATGACATTGCATCTGGGACTGATATAACGCCATGCATTAAAATCGCGATTAATCACTAGTGATTAACAGATTTGGTAACATAATGAAATGACGCTCATAACAACGTCACACATATTTGGCAAAATGTTCGCGTTTTCGCACCAAAACATGATTACAAATAATTCTAAAGCCATATGATAAACAGAATCTAACATTCATGCTCCTGTATTCTTGAATTTATGCAACTTAAATGATCAAGTGCTCGGCAAGCCTTGCATTTTATCACATTTCCCCAACTCATTTTATAAATTTGATAAAACATGAGCGCTTATGAAAGATCCTCTATATTGAATTTAGGCCAATAATGAGTATTCAAAGAGACAAAGAAATTAGCCAAGTCATATATGTCACTGAAATAGTTCTTTTGTCTGGAGGCCTGGCCCACATGATATAAAACTTTTTTCGTGCTCAACTCAATTGAGCATGAAATTTCAACTGCTCATAAAAACAAAACTGCTAAAAACTTCTGACTTTTTTTGCATTCAAACTCTCAGATGTTGCATTTAGCATGCTAATAAATGTTAAAATGCCAACAATTGTTGGATAGGGAGCACAGTGGTTCAGTGGAAGAGTGCTGGTCTCGAGACTGAGGTGCCGCGGGTTAGAATCTCACTGGCACCATGAACAAGACACATTTATCCTTGCTTAGTACTGGTTCAACCCAGGAAGACCCGCCGCGACATAACTGAAAAAATGTTGACTGGGATGTAAAGAATCAAATCAAACAAACAAACCAACAATTGTTGGCATTTTAACATTTATGAACATGATAAACTTTTGTGTTCAGGTGAGTTTTATAACTTCGGGGCTTGATGATAGTATAGTTCTGAGGGAAATTAAGAGCCTGGTATAATAAGAAAAGTTCAAACAGATGTACTGTTCTGAAACAAGATTATCATGTTTATCGAGAGGGGACATAATGTTTTGGATGCAGATCCTGTCGGCATCTGGGTTGGCGCTGGTGTGATGCTTACTTGGATGCAAGATATCTGATGGACTAGTGGGTGGATTGGAACCAAATTTGCATGGATATAACATTGGGGTGTGATGAAGACTTGGTTAGGTATTGGTGACGTTGCTCTAATTATCAAGGTTACATTCGAGAAAAATGTCAAATTTGAGTGCTTGTGGTGGAGGAGGTCTGTTTTCTCTATTAAGGGCACTGTATATGCTTAACTTTTTTGCGCCAATCGCACAAAAAGTCGTCTGCTTTTCTCGTCTGCTGAAAAGTTAACACGCCTCTATGACAAACAGTGTGGAGCAGTCTGTTCTGGGTCCATGCTGTCTCCTTCTATACTTAATTGGTCCGTAATGTTAGGCAATTATTTGCAGCAGACCACTTCAGCAGATGACATTTTCAGGTGCATTTTTTTTTCTTGGCGCTTTAAGGGTTAACTTTTCAAAATTCCAAGCTCTCTATTGAAAAACTATATAGAGTCTACAATTTGTAAATACTGGGGTGTGCATATAAGAGCGTGTTGTTTGAATACAGTATTCAGGCCTTTAGTTAAGAGTGTGTAGCAGAAAAATTGTTTTCTTATTTCTGAAGCAAAACTTATGTTGTGGGTGCTCAAAAGAACCGTCTCAATGAGACCTTTTGAGCGCCGAAAAACATATGCTAAAAATTAAGGGCAAGAAAAATTTTACAATTTCACGCAGAAATTTGTTGAACCGCCACATGAGTTTTCGAGCAATGTGGCATTTTGACATGAATATATGTAGACTCAGACGAGCCTGTGCAGTTTCTTTTTAAGCTTAGAAACTCCAAATGCTGTTCGGCCAGTAGCTTAACAGTCATAGAATATTGTAGCGAATAGCAAAGGCTCGTATCAGACTGCATATATGTGCAGGCTGGTTTGAGCATTTGCTGGTCGCACATACCACATTGTTGGAAATCTCGTGTCAGGGCTCTTTTGTTTATCTAAACCTGTGAGTATTCATTTAAGAAATGAATTCGATTTTTGGAAGGTTCATGGGATCATGAATACTTGGGGTCTCTTGCAAAGTTAACGTAAAGCCACTTACTTTGCAAGAGACCCGAAGTATTCATGATTCCATGAACCTTCCAAAAATTTAATTTATTACTTATATTTACATTTTGTTATAAAAATATAGAAATTATCTATAATTTAGGAGATAAAACAATTTTGTATTTAATATTTTATCGTATTAACGGTTTTGTTGGAGTGAAAAGCAGAACAGCCAGTGTGAACACAGACAGCCAACGGAACAAACAAGAAGCTTGTTTTGCATTGCATCTCAGGTGTGGCTCACTGTCATTCACAACAGTGTTTAACACCAGTGTCACATCTGGCGAATGAATTTGATGTTCGAGGTGAATTGCATGGGCAAGTGAGCTTGGCAGCTGTCAATCAAATTTTGTGCTGTTCATGAGGCTATGAACGGTTGCAAAAATCTAAAGATTCATTAAAGGCTTGCTTTGAAAATGTAAATATTGCTGTAAGAGGTTTTTCTGGTATTATCTCAGGGTATGAAGCGTCTCTTAGAATATACCATAGAGTTGGTTGAAGATCTCTGTCATAGTCAATATGAGGAAGAGAAAGTCAGCTCTTCATCTCTGAGGAAACGTCTACTTGGTACTGTTTATAACCCTCTGAAGGTCAGTCAAGCTGCAGTCAATTTTCTAAACACTT